>JAACJT020000028.1:900251-940998 GCA_009936485.2 Gymnarchus niloticus | reverse complement strand
AATGAAGGTCAGCAGGACTAAAACAGAATACATGCACGTGAATGAGAGGGAGGACAGTGGAATGGTGAGGATGCAGGAAGTAGAGTTGGTGAAGGTAGATGAGTTTAAATACTTGGGGTCAACAGTTCAGAGTAACGGGATTGCGGAAAAGAGGTGAAGAAGAGAGTGCAGGCAGGATGGAGTGGGTGGAGAAGAGTGTCAGGAGTGATTTGTGACAGGCAGGTACCAGTTTGAGTGAAAGGGAAGGTCTACAAGATGGTAGTGAGACCAGTTAAGTTATATGGGCTGAAGATGGTGGCACTGACAAAAATACAGGAGGCAGAGCTGGAGGTGGCAGAGTAAAAGATGTTAAGATTTGCACTGGGTGTGACGAGGATGGACAGGATTAGGAATGAGTATATTAGAGGGTCAGCTCAGGTTGGATGGTTTGAAGACAAAGCCAGAGAGGCGAGATTGCATTGGTTTGGACATGTGCAGAGGAGAGATGCTGGGTATATTGGGAGGAGGATGCTGAGGATGGAGCTGCCAGGCAAGAGGAAAACAGGAAGGCCAAAGAGAAGGTTTATGGATGTGGTGAGAGAGGATATACAGGTGGTTGTGGTGACAGAGCAGGATGCGGAGGACAGGAGGAGATGGAGGCAGTTGATCTGCTGTGGCGACCCCTGATGGTAGCAGCCAAAATAAAAGTAGTAGTAGTAGTAAGAAGCTATCATGAGAGGACATTGAAATATTTACCAGTTCACCTTGTACATATGGCTTGTTCTACATTACACGTATCATCTACTACATTGGGTATAGTCTGTTCCACATTACATATGGCTTGTAAAGCTGGATTTTCAAAAGAAATCCAACTTCAGGATGTCTTTTTTATTATCTGACTATCATATGACTGAGACACGACTGATATGTTGGAAAGGCAATTTGTCAATATTCATAAAAATATGAATGCCATATGTAATATTCCTAGTCACGTGGTGAAGTATATGGTAGCAGACCAGATTTAATTCAAAAAAATATTTATTTCCAGAAACACAGGGCTGGTCAATGCAAATAACTGCTCAATTTTTTTTTTTTTTTAAATAAAACTGAAATGTTTTAATTAATATGGCTGGAAGTAGGCTATGGAATTGCAATATTTTTTAAATTTTCTCTGCTATGGTGTCAAGATTGGTAATTTTTTTTCCCCATTTATTACTTCAATTTCATACTCATTTAAAGAAAGATCATCATGTCACATCATGGTCTACAGGACTGCTAATTTTCAACTCACATGGTCTCAGCTGCTCTTTGTTACAATGTGCTGAATGAAATTTGTACTAGAAGATTATCCCAAACAGCATAGCCCATTAAAACATAACATTTACTAACCAAACAACTACCCAAACAGAGGCACTCTGTAAAACACACCAGAGAGAAGCATGTAAATATGCCATTTTGAGATGAGTTAAATGAGTATTCTTACCTGATGAAATTATTGTACAACTCCTAGACCATTTTGTACGTGTCAGAGTGACAGTGTTACGAAATGACATTCATGGTGATGACTACTTTGTTATCTGACAACATATTCTTTTATGCGATTATCATAGCGGCTGTACATTCTGCCTCAGCTTTAGAGGAAGTTATAACACACTACTAAGTACCGGTGTCTTCCGAAACCTCAATTTTCCCGAGAGCAGTGTAATTTATACACACCTCTCCTGAGGACAGCTCTTCTGGTTTGCTATTGACAAATAACTTCTGCTGAATTGTTTAATTGATCTAAAGAGATCAGGTCTATGGGTAAACAGCATTCAATAAATTATTAATGATACTGTCCTACAAGTTCAATGAGCCAGCGTGACTTACTGAGGAGATGCAACAGTGCATGGAACTGCTGCCAAAATCAAATTTAGGTTAAATACATTTAAGAAGCTATCATGGGAGGACATTGAAATATTTACCAATTCACAAGCCTTTGTGTGTCCTTCTTGGCATTCATGTGTCACTGCATCAAAGCACAATTCCTAACCAAAGTTTTGGTTAGGAATTCACCACAGGTGGTTGTGTAATATTAATAGAGCCCTGTGGTTTTTACCTTGATTTGGTTAAGTTTATTTAAAACAACACCTCTACACAAATTATAATTATCATTTATGACAAAGCACACAGAGTATTACGCATCAAAACATAAAATCCAATAAGTGGTTGCTGTAACAATTGTAATGTAGCACTTATTTACAGCCTTTCTACTGATTGTGAATGGATCTTTTGGAATTCCTTTATCATTGCCATGGCTCCTGAAATTGCTACTATAATTAATATATGGACTTGAAAATGACTTCTGACGTAAGAATAACTTAAGTCAAAATGGTAATTAAATGTATAAAAAAGTCCCTCTGGGATCAATAAAGTTTTCTGATTCTGAAATGTATAGGCTGTTGCGACAGTCCACCTTTGTTTGTTTGTGAATGTATAAAGCATGCTAGTCCTTTAGCTTTCTGATGGATTGTACTCTGTGGATAGTAATTTCAATTACTGTGAATGTGTGCAAATGAGACAATACAACCAATATTGAACCCCGTGATTAAAAAAAATATCTACCTGTCTAAACAGAGGTGGGTTTGGACAATACTCTGTCTTCCTTTTGGTATTGTGTTACTAGTCGCTTTGCGGGTCAGGATACAAATATGGCCCTCGTGCATAAACGAGTGTATAAGTAGTCCATAAAAAAGTCAGAATTTGACCCCCAAGTGTTTATGTACTAGAGAACTGCACATATCTCTGCCCAATTTCCTCCTCTTTTACGTGGAGCCTCGATTTGGTGCAGACACCATCGTTTATCCTTCAGCTTCTCTGCAGTAGTCGCCCCCCGTGACACCAGTAAGAACAAAGGAACCAAATTTGGCTGGGCTAAGGAAATTAAGCTATATTGACACGGATAATGCTGTATCGGGTACAGCTGCAAACATTGTGGTTTCTGGTCCAGTGATCGGTCCAGCTCACAGGCTTTTAGTTTGACTACTTATAAAAAGACCCCTCATGCAGAAGCAGCTCATTGTTAAATTCAGTATTTGAATGTGTTCGAATGGAGCTTCAGGCAGTGTACTGTTGAAGTAATAAGGAATGATACTAGTAAGCATATTTCTGCACCCATTTTTTAGATTGTGGCATAGATAACAAGTTTTAAAATAAACGCCCTTAAATGTAGCCTCTGTTAACCTCACTTCCAAAAACACAAACACATCAAGGTTTCCGTTGTGGTGCCTGAGTCGTTTTCACCTAGTTTATATGTAGACGTGGACACACGAATCACCAAGTTCTCAAACAAATTAAACGATGGCCAGCAGACAGAGTTAACACATGGCTACAGTAAGACTTCATCCATCCATTACTGCGGGTAGAGGATATGACCAGACAAGATCCCTATGACAACTGATACTTTAAGTAATTAAAAATGGACAAAAAGCACATTGACAGTCTGCAAAAAAAAAAAAAAAAAAAACACTTTTTAAAGCGATGGGTACTAAAAGAAATGCATTTCTGCAAAGTTCGTGAACTTTTCTCCCTAGTATGAAAGTAAACTCCACACATGACTAAACTAGAAAGAGCTGCTGTCAGGAAAAAAAAATATACAAGGAAAATTCTGCATATAGTGCTCAGCATATATAGAAAAATTAAATAAAATTGACTGAAGGTTAACTGCGCAATACATTTCCTGTAAAAGGACTGTGTGTGAGAACCATACGATGGGAAAGATCAACAAGAAAACAGATCTTTTCCTTATCAACAAAAATTCAAGCAAGATATCACCACATCATGCTTATTTGGTCAGTTATGGCTTAAACCCAGCATGCACTGATCAAAAACAGGAAGGAATCCATACTAAAGAAAATCCATCTTGGGAAAACAGAGCGACCAAGAACATTTCATTCCAAGGCCTTCTGAAAACAGCCAGCTATAAAGATGATGAATTTTAAAGTGCTGAAGAGTAAGTCAAAAGCAGTTCTCCATCCAGCCAATTCAGTGATTGATGGAAGGCAGGTCATGAAGCCTTATTGCACTGTAAGAGAACTTGGTACTGGTATATACCGTGCTGTGAAGAAGTATTTGCCCAATCCTTATTTCCTCTGTTTTGGCGTATTATACTAAATTATTTCTGATCATCAGAGAAAATCTGTGACAAGAGATGGAGAACAGAAGGAAATGAATCACAATTTTTAAATCATCATTTCATTCATTGAAAGAGAAAGGTCATCTAACACCTATATCACACATGAGATAATAGCCCCTTTAAAACTTACACCATTTATGCCAAGTTTAGCAAAAACAAGTGCAACCAAACACTTCCAGTGACTGGAGAGCAGTCGTTCATGTTCCTGTGGAGGAATTTTGGCCCACATTTTTGGCCCATCTGAAGGTTTGCAAAAATGAACTGTGATTTAATGTCATGCCACAGCATCTCAATGTGGTTCATAACAGGACTTTGTCTACGTCGCTCCAAAATGTAGAGCTGTCTCATTTGAGCTATTCAGTGGCTCAAAATCGGTGTCTTGCTGCATAACCCAATTGCACTTAAGCGTGAGATCACATACTGATGACTGGACATTCTCTAATATTATGTGATATAGAGCAAAATTCATAGTTCTGTCAGTTACGGCAATTCACCCAGAATCTGAAGCAGCAAATAATCCCCACAACATCATCATATTTGACTGTTGGGATGATATTCTTTTTGCAGAATGCTGTTATCTTTACAATACATGCAAGAAGAGCCATGTATTCTTAAAAGAGCCACTTTCAATTCCTCAGTCCACAGAACATTATTCCAAAAGACTTTGAGATCTTCAAGGTGTTTTTTGTCTATATGAGAAAAGCATTTACAATCCTTTTGGTTAACTGTTTTCCACCTCACAACTCTCATGAATTTCATTCTTGCCCACTCTTTTGAATGGTGGGATCATGAACACCCACCTTATCTAGGTTCAGCAAGGCCAACAGTTCCGTAGGTATCAGTCTGGGTTCTTTTGTGACTTCCAGAATGAATTGATGAGCTCTAGGAGCAATTTTTGTAGGCAGGCCACACCTGGGAAGACCACACTACTGTTCCAAGTTTTCTTCACTTGGAGAAAATGGATCTCACTGTGGTTCACTGGTGGCATCTTCCAAGACATCTATCTATCTATCTATCTCTTTCGCTTTCTCTCTTTCTCTCTCTCTCTCTCTTTGTCTCTCTCTCTTTCGTTCGTTCTTTCGTTCGTTCGTTCGTTCGTTCGTTCGTTCGTTCGTTCGTTCTTAGCACTTCCAGAATTCCACAGGCCTTCCAAAATAGTATGCTGCTCGCTGAACCCTTTTAGCCTACTTGACATTGCTGAAAAAGGTCTATTTAAGTGATGTTTACATTCAACAGGGCTGGCAGTAATCAAGCCTGGGTGTGTATAGTCTAATTGAAGCCAATTATTAATTAAATCTGGCAAATCGGTTGATTGAATAACTCGTTTATCACACAGAGCCAGTTGGTGTTGAATAACCATTTTACTTCAATAAATGAAATGATGATTTGAAAGCTGTGTTCTGTGTTTACTCATGTTGCCTTTATCTTATATTACATTTTGTTTGAATATCTGAAGCAATTAAGTTTGACAAATATGCAAAAATAGGAGAGATCAGGAAGGGAGCGAAAACTTTTTCGCAGACATGCAACTCCAGACCTGGACAGGATGGCGATAAGCTGTGTCAGTGTTCAATAAACTGCAGGTCCATCATAACAGTGAAATACAAACTGCTGTCAGGCAGGTTCAGGGACAAACTCGGAGGCTTTCACGTCATAGCAACATAAGAGGCATGACTCTATATAACTCTTCAAACTACCTTTTAACACTTGTGATTTACTTTGCGATTAGTTTAGGTTTCTGTATCTTGCCAAATCAGTTTGTTTTACTGTTCTGTATGTGTATTATATCGTGTATGATCCTTCCCTGCTGCCTGAGCTACCAAACCTGCCCATCATCCTGATTATCTGCCTGCCTATACTGTTACTCCCTCTCTCTGCCATACATTACAATATACTTTAGAACGTGTCCTTCCCAGCGCTGGCCAGAGGAGGACGGGCTTCCCCCTTGAGTCGGGTTCCTCCCAAGACTTCTTCCACTCCTGAGGGAGTATTTTCTCGCCACTGTCACCCTTGTCTTACTCTCTGGGGACTTCAACCTGGGATTCTGTATAGTGCTTTGTGACTATGCTCCTTGTTAAAAGTGCTATATAAATTACATTGAATTGAATTGAATACATTCCCAGAAATCTATAAATACCGTATTGAGCTACTAGGTACAACAATGAGAATTCAAGGTCAAGTCAGTTTAATAGATGTGATGCTCCCAATGCCTACAGTGTTTGGAGTTTTTCCCAATAAAATTTGGGATTAGTAAGAAGAAAAGGGAAGAATAAGCTAATGAGGAATAAAAACACTGCAAAACTGAGCCACAGGTCTTACGACTGTGTGAGAAAACCCCACACAGACTGGGAGAACATGCAAGCGTGGCACACACAAAGGTAGAGTTATGAATGAAACCCCTAAAACTGGCAGCATGAGGGTCCGATGCTACCCACAGTGCCACTGCTCAAGTCCAAAAGCCTTTCTTTATTAGTACAACATGAGAAGACACTATTTTCTATACTGCCAGAACTGGAAAAAAATACATACATAAGCAGTGGCAGTGTGTGTTACTACAATGTCTTGGCCTTAGCATGGGATACATGTTGTTCAAATGGTGAGGCTACTTGAGGAGGATATGGCCCAGGGCATTGGGTTACGCTATTTCCGATAAGAGGCAATGATGAGAGTAATTACGTAGGAACTACAGCACAGTGCCCTCTCACATAACATCACTGATTTACACAATATTGCTCTTAAATAAGTGATTTTTAACAGTGTACCTATTGCATATAGCTTTAACTACCTAAATAACCTAATTTTCCAACCATTTATCCTAATCAGAGTCACGATGGGGCCTGGATCCTATCTCATGCAGGCAGCATAGGACATAATGCTGAAGTTTGGAAGGCTGCTTGTCAGATTTTATCAAAGATGTCTACTACACACTTTACTGTATTATTATAAAATTGGATTACTTGGTTTTTTTAAGAGTAGTAGTTTTAGGGAAATGTATGGCTTTGCCCTTTTCTTGTGCCATAAACTCCTTTACTATATATTCCTTTATGGCCATAGAGGACAGCAAAATACTCCCACATGGACAGTAAATCCTCAAAGAAACATCACAGTCACTTCTGTTTTAATAATATAACATCCTGAGAATTATTCTCCTTGAGTTTAACTTAATATTTAAAAACAAAAATGCAAATCTAGACCTGGTGCAGTAAAACTTGCTTTCTCTTTCAGCATTATTGCAGTCATATAGTTACATCATTCGTGATATTTGCCTCAAAATGGTTTAATTCTCAGTCAGATAAGTCCAATAAAATGTCTGGATATCAAAAGATCCACAAAAAATAAAGCAAATGAACTTTCTTAAAGAAGTAGGTATCTGCTATAAAAGTAATCTACCCACTTCTGTATTTAGGATTAAATTACCCATTACAGTGTGGTAAAGTCATTCCTGCATAAACAGTTCGAAAATACTAAATCAATAATCGTGATTTATTATTCAGTATTTTACTTCCATGTAAACCTCATTAAATCAACAGGCAAAACATGATAATCATCAGGATATTCTTTATGAAAGACTACGTGCAGATAGCATCATTTTATGTCGCAAACCACATACACTGTGCTAGATTAGTTCCATTCTATTAACGAATGTATACAGCAGTGGACAGTTTTAATTTGCCGTTTTATCTAAATAACTGTACTAACTGGTATATTAATAATACAGCATAAAATGTACGGCTTTGGCTCCAGTAAACTATATTTTACATTCATTTATAAATTTTCCGGTGTACTATTTATGATAAATGAACACACGTCTAAATACGGACGAATAAAAAAGTAATATAGAATTAATTTAAAAGCTCAGTTGTTTACTTATGCACGTTGTTAATGTTGATAGAGTGGCAGGCAAGTTAATTATCAGAAGGGCTGCCTAGGTTTGCTTTAGATGTTACGTTACGTTTTCCGCGGTTACAAAGTAAATGAATTAACAATAAATGAATGAATCAATGCATGGACTGTCAT
Source organism: Gymnarchus niloticus (assembly GCA_009936485.2). NCBI lineage: Eukaryota > Metazoa > Chordata > Actinopteri > Osteoglossiformes > Gymnarchidae > Gymnarchus > Gymnarchus niloticus. The sequence continues at coordinate 932,828 of JAACJT020000028.1, read as the reverse complement.
TATGAAGAAACAGAGAAAACTGGGTACCAAATGAAGTGACTAGGTGCCACATAACTGGACTGTCGCGGCTGCGAGCAAATCTCTCAAAATGTTTCTTGGAAAATGAGTTCTTACAGTAGCCTATACCTTATTTACCGATATTGGTATAAGTAATAATATGACAGTTTTACATTATCAAACAGCAATTTATTATTCCACACATGCAGTTAAAGCGATTGCCTACATTGAGACGTTTGGCACCGATTCTCATAAGACTTAACAGCCGCGATCTGTCAAAGGGGAACACCTCGCCAGTTCAACACGTATTAGCAGTTCCATCCTGTGACACCAAGCGCTGAGAAGACACCCTCCAGCGACTGTAAAAAGGCCACCTGACCCCCCCCCCTACCCACCCCGCCCCCTTCACACCCCCCAAACCCCAGCCACAACCCTTTACACCTTGTATGATCGTTTGTTTAAAATTCAGAGAGGTTCAACAAGAAGTCAGCAGTCAGTGTGGTATTCAATGTGGTAATGTGTGTCAATGTGGTGATGTGGCCCCTGGGCACCAAGATATGTTGAGCTTTTATCGGAGAAATCCGCTCTGTTCAGCACAGGCAAACCACAGTAAATGTGATCTGCTCGCTGGCATCTGCTCAGTTAAGACGCTTCGCAGGTCTATGAATATCTACCTGCTGTTCCACCGTTCGGATCTGGTTTCCTTCTTGCTGCTGGATCTCCGGCCACAGACGGCTGCTTGACGAGTAGAGGCTACTTTTGTTGCTGCTGGCCACCGATATGTTCCTGACGGGCGAGCGACTGGGTGGGTTCAGCGAGGGCTGAGCACTCTGCTGTTGATGGGACTGACTTATCTCGCCGGGCTTCTTGTAGTCTTGGTCACGGAGGTGTCGCCGGTGTGCGCCTTCTGACTGTTGCTGCAGCAATAGTGACTGCTGGTTTCTGTTTACCTCACCAGATCCATTGGCGCAGTAGTTGGTAAAAAAGCTGCTCCCGACCAGTCGCTGATGCTGCACCTGCAGCTGTGGTGTGTGTTGCTGCTGCAGGTCCTGAGGCTGAAACAGAAACGATCGCCGATTTACATCGCTCGCTTCGCATACGTCGTGTGTGTTCTGTGTGACTGAGCTGGAGGATGGGCTGTATGGATTCTGTTGTTCTAGCTTTAAATCGTTATAGGGCTGCCGCTGTTGCTGCAACTGGTTATGCTCTGACAGCCCCCCCACTCGCCTGCAGTGGCAGCCGATATATTCCTGTTGGTAATTAACAGTCTTTTTCAAATTGTCCCCCTTGCTCCTGTTCTGCAAAAACAACAGCGACGACGGCGGCGAAGGGGAGGGCTGCGGGTAAATGTGGGATTGGTGCTGATGAGGAGGATTCACTTCCTTAGAAAAACTGCAGTGGCAGTGCTGAAAGACGGGCTGTTCCGACTGCAGATGAAAGCCAGCGGCCCCAGTATTCTGCAGCAGCAGATTGTTCTCACGATCAAAACAGCCGTCTCGGCTTGGAGTTCGCTGTCTGGATCCGTGGCTTGTGGCTGATGATGAACCGCCGCGTTGCAGCTGAAGTCCGCTGTCTTTCTGGCTGAATAGGTTTGGGCTGGGCAGCTCCTGGTGATATAAGGTTGTGGAACGTTGTCTGAGTGGAGGAGGAGGTGGCGGCAGGCTACAGACGGCAGCGGCTTGACTCGGAGATGCTTTTTGTGAATGACCCGCGCTGCTGCTGCTGCTGCGAACGTTTCTTTCTTGGCCGGATGTCTGGTGCTGAAAGACAGCTCCCGAGCACCGATGCTGCATCCCCTCTACAGCTTCGTCCTGCTGTAGCGGAGCCTTTGCCTTGCGATGATCCACCACCCTTTCATTGCGAGCAGCCCCGGCGGAGTCAAGTCGACTTGTCTCATTGGTAGGCTTGACCAGGACCAGCCTCATAACGTCACTGTATAGCTGCTAAAACGCCGCCTTCGTCAAAGCATCTATTCCTCCGAACCGTTTCAGTGAATGAATCGACAAGCAAGGCTGAAGTGTCGAGAACTGGTTGGATGGATGACTTTCCATGAAAGATACCCTCTTCCATTTGCAGTTGCTTTTTCACCATTGAAACAGAATAAAGAAAATTGACAATTGTAACCAACGCATTTAAGTATATTCTTATCAGAATGTGCAGAACCACATTCAGTTGTATTAAACTGCTTTCGCAACTTCTGTGCGATGCTTCAAAAACTAGTGGCAGAGGGGATTAAATATAGGTGTACTAGAAGAACCCTCGTGGTACACCTCCAATATTAGTTTACTTAATATACTGTGCTGCTGACCGGAAATTTGCGTGGGGGAAATCCTTTGGATGCTTTATCCCGTCAGCCATCCGCAGTCTCACATGGACCTGTAAACAGAGAAGCTAATTACTCTAAAAGGATGAAGTCGGATGTAAGAATAAGAAGACGCATTTAAATGCTGTATACAATTATAACTCGTCACAATATGTGCAGTCTGTACATAACGTACATTTCCCACAGAATATATTACATTAATGCAGCCAGATTGTCCAAATTAAAAGTCAGTTGAATTTAAGTCTGAAATATGAAAGCAAGTTATAAAACCGTTCACGAATCTAAAAATTTATGTTTACCCAAAACAATTCGACTAAAAACTTTTCCAGTGTTGATGCTGTATTACGAGAAATAAACCATACCATTAATTTCAATCAAAGACTGTGCATACTTAAATAAAACTGAGAAAATACATTCATCAATTATCGTAACATCCATAACTATAGTGGCCACAATTAAAAATACATTTAAAATTGCTATTAAATTATAACTATTATTAAACTAACAGAAAATGGCCAAAGAACTGCAAATTAAGAAGCAAATATGCAAAGCACAACCGTACCAGTTGTGATGTTACCTGAGCTTAAAGCTGTCAGCCTAGATAATGTGGAATAAATCATTCCACTTATCCCTCCTGCATACATTAAAAGAACAGAGATGGGCCATCTATGATAACTGATGATGAGAACTGTCCTTGGGGTGCATTCGTGTGGTACAAATTTGATAGAAAACAAAGAAATTACATAAAATAGTTGGCAGTTGGAATAGTCATTAAGGTTGTCCCTACGCTATGTGATGCTTAGCTTTCGGAGTAGATCAGGAACACAGCTGTAAAGGAAACCAGATCTTTTTTCATTAAGTAATTAGTTTCTGTGACCTATGTGGCGCCCTGCTTCAGGTGAAGTTTCATTTCCTTGCTGCATTGCGAAGTGATGCTGCTTGCTGCTACATTAATTATTCACTGGCACCTACCCTTAGCCCACGTGCATACACACACCAAATTATTAATATTTGAGGTAAGTAAAATCTTTATCAGCTTTTATGGCTCTAAGTGCCAAAAATATTTACCTATTGTGCACGCGCTCTGAATATTAGCCTTAATATACATATGTTACAGACATGTGTGAACAATTCTGTGTATGTCCATTAAATAGCAGTGGTCGTGAGCTCATAATGCACAATGCTGAGTGTCTGACCAAGTTCTTGTAAGCATCTGTCTACAGAGCTTTCAGAATTTTATTTCCAATCGTTCCATTTTCATTGATTATAACGTATGTAACAACATTTAGCTGCTTATGTTGATTTTTTTAAAACGTGCGTGTTTGCATTTATTTCATTAAAACCTAACCCAGAAAGGGTCTTTACGCCACACGCCATGCACGTTCCACTTCTGCATTATTACACTTTAGTGGCAATGCAACCTTCTCTTTCCTCATGGCGAGTCACATAACAAAGGAGGGAGAGCTTACATACAAATAAAAACTTAAACACAGATTCCATCAAAAGATGATATTAACTTCCAGTCATGACTGTATAATGTCAGAAAATGTCACGTCTCTGCAAAGGTTTTTATATGCACCAGGAACAGCACCATTAAGTCACTGGCATGTTCAGAGAACCTGAGGAAAGTAATATTTATGCCCACCGCAAATCGATTGTACTTCCATCAGTGATAGTTGCTACTGTTTTTTTTAACATCACTTGTTTTCTTCTATTATTTTACATCGATATTCTTATATTGTATTTAACAATAAAAAGTGTCATATAAATCATATTCATTTGATAAAGAACATTCGATTTGAAAATATTGCCCTATTATAAAGTGTAATATAGACAATGCTGTAATGCTTGCTGGAAACTCTCTGAACATGCCAAGTAGTCATTGTGATGAATGAAATGACATAGAAATAAAACTAAACAAATATAATAAGCACCATCCTGATACAGATCATGTTATATGGTTAACAAATTCAATTTCAATTGTATTTCCCATTAATGTACTCCAGTCTTATATAAGACCCTGTCATACTCACTTGGCACTGTCCGAATGACATACATCTTTACTGCAGAGTCTACTGAGGTCCTTAACGTGACAAAGGGATAATTGTAGCTCAATTAAACCTTACAGATTCTTTGCGGACATATGTGTTGTTATATCTAATAATGTTTTATGCATACAAACTTACATACATATTCTACTGGCCAAATTTGTTCTGGAAGTCAGATAGAAACGTACCACACAGTGCTGATCTGTGCTATTCTACACCAGGACTGGAGATAATGGACATTTAACAAGGGAGTGAATTGATTGCAATACCTGAATCATGATTTTACCTTGCTAGTACCCAGCTGGATCCAATTCCTCTAGACAGCACTACCTCTAACTACTTCGTCTCTTCGTCCTTCTCTTCTTTCTCTTCCTGTCGTGTCCGATTCCATGATTTCCTCCTGAGGCATTATACTACAGCACACTATTTGGCTGATATTGTTATCAATAAAATCTGAAATCTTACTAAGAATCTTTTCTTAAACAGCTACAATAGCATATATAATATATATGTATAAATATAAAGTCACTTCATTGTAATATAAATCTCAAAAAACCTCCATCCATTCATTGTCCAAACGTAGTCCTATCCAGGGTCATGGGGGGCCTGGAACCCTTCCCAGGAACGCTATGGCACAAGATGGGTGACACCTTAATGGTCAGGCACACACTCACGTACCCAATCACACACTATAGTCAATCTGTAGACATGCTGATTACCTTGAGAAACAAAGTACATCTTTAAAACAACTTAGCATACATGTTTAGTACCTAGTAGACTTTTATGGCAACTTTAATTTCAATATATTTATATACAAAGATGACACACTCTTTTCTACATTCATGTTAAATTATACAATACATTCAATTAATTAAGTTGTGTTAAATCAAATGTGTGCATCATTTTTTAATTAATTATTTACAATGATAGTATCTCTGTTGAATTATGTGCCAGGATTCTAGATAAAATTGTTTTGTATTTATATGCATAAAATTAATTACACTTCATTATCCAACATTTTAAGCCAAATTATAAGAAAATTTATTACTAGAACAATTGCTTGGTAACTTGGTAACTACAATAATCCTTAAAATCCATCAGTTTTTTCACTTACATTTACTAATAGAGTGAAATACGAATAGATATTCAAATAGTGAATCGTGACTTTTTCTTAACATACTTGACTCAGTAATCAGGTATGCTGAGGACCGATCATTATTTGATTTTATCAATGATTCCTATTTCATTTCTAGTGTTTTCCATAAAGCATTAAATACAATGAAAGATAATTTCATTTTTTTAATGCACAGGTTAACATGGTTGAAATGGTCCTGGAAAAACAATGAAATCACATAAACTGAAGTATGCATTAAGACATTCAGTGTCCCTGAATCATTCCCTCTGAGGCATTTGTCAGGCCATATTAAAGGGAGGGTTCTGAAGTGGAAGGGCTTTAAAGATGTTCTACCACAGGCCAAAATACAGCTCTATTACTGTTTGCAAACGCTGCTGTCTTTTTCGTACAAATAGTGGCCAGCACAAAATTCTTCAAGGACGTAGGTCTTGAAGCATTGTTTTAAGTGATACATAAACACAAAATGGAATAAGTCCTCTTCCAAACAATAATCTCATGAAAATTTTAATACATCAGACTTACACAAAATTCTACCTTGACATGAATAATTTGCATGCACTGAGATAAGTATTCATTTTGTGGTCATATAAATTGACAGCTTTATATTTTGTTTTTATAATCATGTTTACTATGAAAAAGTGACAAACAGATCTTCTTTCATTTATACAACTCTTTTCTATTTGGTGTAGCAGTGGTTAAAAAAAGCATTTGACACCGTAGAAAAACAACAGGAGATGTGTGACAGGATTGTTATTTGGAATCAGTGTGCCAGAGACAGCCAATTCGGATGAAAATTCAAATCACGTTCAAGAGAGGATTAATTAAGGTAAAGGTAGCATAAATATACATCCTATTTTATGTTTTAAAAATGTGAAATTATGTATTTACCATGGCAATGTATATGTACAGCGTAGGCTAAAAAAAATTATTAAATAAAATTAATAGTGAAAATGAAATATAAGCTGCAATACAGAATATCAAGGGCACTCAACATATAAGCTGATATTCTCTCACAGAATTTTACAAATAAACATAATTTTACATTTTCAAAAATGAATTCAAAATTCTGTTCAAGTCTAAATTTCCACCGAATAGTCCAACTAAAAAAAAATCTAATATAAATAACACAAAGACATTACCACATTACTTTCTTCCATGCATTAAATTAAGCACGGCATCAGGACACTGTCATTGTATAAATAACATCCTAACATTCATCTTTGTCATTTGCACTTTTGGCAAGCAGCCTCAATGTTTCCAGTTGCATAATCTGAAGTCTATCATAGTCCTCATGACATGCCCAGAGACCATCATTAATGTACACATCTGTCACACTTTTCCATCCTCTGGTTACTTGAAAGGCTGCTTCATAAATTGATTTTCCATCTAATCTTAAGCTGATTGAGCCTTTACACACGATTCCTCCACAAAAAAAAAAAAAATACTAGCCAAATCCTGTCAAATTGCTCTTAACACATACCCTCTGCTCTGCTACTAATATAAGCTGTAAATTGGTGGCTTTTATTTACCCCGTTTCTGCTGCCAGTCGAGCGAGTCACTTTTTCTTCGCAGAATCGCCATCAGAACTTGGAGGTAGTTCTTGCAATTGAGGTAGAGGCCTCGTAGACAGCATTATAAAATCGGATTTAGACAGCAGACAAGCGCTTGCTGGCGCTCCCTATCTCTCTTGTCAGAGGTATGAACTGGTTCCTTTGAGAGCGTTAATTAGGATTCAGGCTGAAGAAAGGGTAGCTGAGCTTGTTAAGGGCTGGCATGCAAATAGATAAGGTACAATACAGCAGGCAAGAGCATGATTCAGGAAAGCGGCTGACATTAGATCTTGCACAAATGCCACACCCTTTACTTAGGCAGTGCAGGATGCATACAAATCTTATAGAACACACACACAAACACACACACAGACACACACACACACACACACAGACGGTTGTGTTGAGGGTGGCATGTTTCCTGTATGGTATAGGTAAATGAAGGGTCAGAGAAATCTGTCATCAGTGCTTGTAGTTCAAAGGCTCATGCAAACCCTCTTATCTCTTCCGCCACAAGGACAGCCCAAACAAAGCAGAACTCACATCAGAAACTGTGCACTTGTGAGCAATCTCAACTGCATTCACCATGGAAACCAGCAAGTGCATAATTAAGAATAACCTCATAATCTTAAATCATAACCTTCTTCTCAGTTAATGAGGTACTAGCAAACTTAGGACCCTTAATACAGAAAGTTTGCTGTGTAATCTTGTTGTTCAAATCTAAGGGACACTTCTTTTTGAGGGTTTATGTTTTTTTATGGTTTTGAGCATTTGGTCAGAAACTCAGAACATTGCTACCCTGGGATGAAGCTGATTGGGAATGTATAATATCTTAATCTACTCTTTGATCTTATTAATTCAGTTTATCGTTAGAAAGAGGTCTGAAGGAACTAAATAAAAGGCATCCCTTCTCAGCAGAACAAATTTAAAAGGCCCCCAAAATCCAAAGTATTCTTTAATATTCTCCTGTCGACATAAATTTAAAAAAGCACATATCTTCATGGGTTTTTCACTTGAGTGTATTCTCCCACCTAATTTAACCAGGGACTTCAGGCGAGGTTGCTTGCTTTGGCTGGAGAGAGGCCAAAATGCGGGTGTGTCGCATGCAAATTCACATTTACGCATATTCTCTCCCAACTGAAGGCAATTTACCATCTTCTTAGATTTACGCTCTCTAAGACCTGTATTAAGTTAAATGACAGTGCATAGCAAAATATGAAATCGCTCTATTTTCTTCATGTAACACAATGAATTGTGGTGCATCAATAATTTGATTAAATCTACAATTTGGTTAAAGCATTAATAATTTGAAAAACCCCAAAGCTTTTTCGCATGTCATACGTACATTGAAAGTTTCGATTGTGTAGAAAATTAAGGCGCCAAGCAACATCAGCAAAATGACCAATCCCCAACTTTTCTCATATGTCAGCAAATTTTAGGACTTCATAACCTTGTCTGTATTACATCAGATCAGCAAATATATGGGATGTCAAACACATGGCACAATTGTCTATTGTTTGGCTATTCTTTCTGGATAAGAAGTGAAAGAAAAAAAAACTGATATGATCTTCCTTCAGTGAAACGCATGTGGGAAAACCTGTGTTTTTGAAGATTTCACTCCAGTCACGAACATTTGCCTGGGACTGCAAACAAGTGGCAAAATCGTGTATTGTTCACCCAGTATTACATAACGAGTGGAGAAAAACAAACACGCATGAAAACGCAACCTCAGTGGAAAGTGTTTCATTGTCAGAACAGTACTTCTTTAAGACAGGTCTTCAAACCAGCTTTCCTGTCCTTTAAGGCAATTTCCACCTGTTTCTGGTGTTCCACTTGTTGGGAAAAATGTGCCAGGCTTTAACTCTACATACAGGAATTAAGGTCTACATGCTTCCTGTAAGCCACTGAGTCAGAATTTTTGTGAGTGCTTATTTTCACAAAATGGCAAGTGTATTTGAAAAAAGGTAGAAACATTTTGAAAATTGTCATTGATTAATATAATTTGTAATAGATAGGATCAACATAAATGCCTGGCCCATGTCAGTAAGTAAGTAATACCTGTAAAACAATTTTTATTGATTTTTATTGTTGTCTGCTATTTTTCTGCATTCACTTGCCATTCATCTCTGTAACAAAATATATCCTTATGCTACACAGACAAAAATTTATGCTGATACAGTGAAAACTATATAAATTCTTAAAGTACTTAATACATCTTAACTAGCATCTAGTTAATGTTAAATCATTAAATGTAAAGATTAATAAAAACTATTAAATCCATCCACTCTCCAGAAACACTCCCTGGAACAACCCTAAATTCCTGGATACACAGGGCATAAGGGAGCTGCCCATGATGCTAGTCTGTCGCAGGACACAAATATACAATATCACATACAGTATTAAGAGCAACTTAAGAGACATATATGTTGGCATAATGCTGCATTTCCAAGGAGTCTCAGTGTTAATGTGGAAATTCAGGAAACACTGATCCAAGGCAAGATTCAAACACACAGCCCTGCTGGTGTGAGCCTGCCGCAGCATGAGTTACGTATTTTGGTCACTGATATACTGACTACATTGCTACACGGACAAAGAAGGAGAAATCGGCAGGAATGGCAAGCCTTGTAGTCATGCTCTGAGCCTGCAAAGTCATTTTATTTTGCTAAAAAAAAAGCATGCAGAGGATTCACCTTGGTTTATGTTCACGTTATCTTCATCCATTCAAAAAACAAAATAATACTCCACTTTTTGGTATCAGTTGTTGAAATTCTGCAGAAGAGCTACCTTAATTACTACATTATTTCAATTCAACAAACATCTTATTAAACAACAAAACCTAGTACTGTAATTCGTAAACTATACACACTGCACATATTCTGTGTCATGCATAAAATGTAGCAATATGTATAAATGCTGTGTTAACGTGTGACCATGTGATCCCAAGCAAATACCCTGTCACTATGAAATACCTTTTTGGGTTGATGAGGAGTCGAAATGAACAGCAATGTTATAAGTTTTCAGTGTGAATGGTGAAATACGACTTGAGAGTTATGATAAAGCAAAGTCAGGCAGAATTGAATAGCGAACGTATGTATTAGAATTCCAAGGCATAAAAGAACGACAGTGGAAGCTGCAGCAGATGACTTAATTGGCAAAGGAAACATTACTGCAGCTGTAGAAACAAAACACTGAAGGCCAGAAAGCTGCAGGGCCTCACATTTGCTCTGAAGGATGCCAATACTAGAGAATGAAGTTGGCTGACACAAAAACTGTAGTGATATTCGGAAGATATTATTCAAAAACTGCCTGGAACTACTGCAACATTTATTTGTATAGTAATGCATGATATTGCTGGCAGCATGCGCATAATATCGTCAGTATCTTTCTGAAAAATGATCACGCTCCACCTCCCCAATTCATTTGGATTGAAGAGCTAATATTACAGCAAATTTTACCCAATGTGTCGTTAAGGGTATGCGACTGGCTGCTCCTAATGGAGATTCAAGCGAAACCGTTTCATTTAAACATGCTTTTCCCTTTTTGAAATCTTGCTGTTAAAGCATATATGAATGGAAGGAAAATACACGGGCATTTCAATATTTCAAAAACATTTTTTCTTCAAACCGTTCTAATGTAGCATATTTGAAACAGTAATACGAATATAAAGACACCGGCTACTATATTTCATGAAACGCATCAACATTTAATCACACATATAATCTGGAACCATTCTTAAAATCAGACACCCATGTTCAGTATACTTTCGTGTTATTATGCTGCGTCCGCCAATAAACGAAGCTACATAGGGGAACATGCATACAAATAAATCGAAGAATCTTTCATTTTTTAAAAAAACACTTTGCGTTCGTGGTATCGTTCTAATGATAAACGTTCCATGAAAATGATGAGCAATAATTGAATTATGTATACAAACAATATATGTATTCACGACTAAATCACAGGCATAATAATAACAACAACAACAACAACGATGATAATAATAATAATAATAATAGAAGGCACAAATGCACCTCGCGCTCCGTAGCTCCGTCGATACGGGGATTCCGTTCTATTTTTAGCCATTTTCTCTCTGGAGCAACGGGGGTTTTTCCCAGAGATGCTCTTACCGCTGTGCGAGGAAAGGAGTATTCCATGAAATTTTCAATTGTCAACAAGCAATCAGATTACAGTTCATGCAATACATAAAAAAAAATAAAAAAATGTCCAAACTGAATTATAAAAATATAAAATCGTTCTGAAATACTCCACAGCGGAGCATCGTTATCCACGTATGCGGGTTGTCTGCCGTGGAATCACTGAGGAAAGATCTTGCATAGGCTACGTGTAATTTAAAAAAAATATCACGTACAAAGCTCCGAGTGAAAAATACCGTGTGAATGCTGCTAATTCGGCTTAGGAAAGTCTTAAACGTGAAAATATACTGGATACTAAAAGACAGTAATACACATCGGGTGTATAGAGATTTCACCTTTTGCAACATGTTTATACTGTAAGCTTAATTGTGGGCGAATCTTAAGACAGAGATCAAAGTTATAAATGTATTGGTCAGAACTGTGTTTCTCTGGTAACTGTATGTCGGACACTACTTTTAAAGAGTGAAGAGGAAGGCGACATTAAAAATATAAAAACTGACTGAGTCTTGCAGAGTTTGACATATATATCATATATTATATATATAGCACTGAGTAAATGGATTGATTATAATTACATAATCGATTTGGACAAACTGTCTTTATGGCTTTGTGTGGGCCTGATACGCCCATATCGAGGTGGCTGTTAGTTCAAAGATTTGAGAAGATGGACTTAACCGAAACATGTTCCACCTTATATTTCAAGTAAATTATATCTGATATAACTTATATACGTACATATATCATTATTTTTTAATATAAGTACGTGTGCAAATAGTTGTAATTTAAAATGGACGAATTATGCAATAATACTTTTGATGCTAAACATTAGCGTAATACCATCAGTATCAGTGTTACTTCTTACCGCCATCTAGTGTCCATTTCCTAGTAAGACCTCAATAAAAGCTCAATAGGAACGTACTGGCTTGCTTCTGTAATATTCATTTATCCATCTCCCAACCGCTCATCCTAGTCAGGGCTGGGGGTCCTGCGATATCATTTTTGGTAAATCACAAAATCATAGCCCTGCTTATTTTCAAATAAACATCTTGTATACATTGAAAAATTAACACATTTAAAGCAGCAAATTATACATTTCTGAGGGAATTATGAGCTGCTCTGTTAGCCCCCATTTGATTTACAAATTAGCTGGCAGTTATTGTGAAATATTCACGAGAATTATTTCATCGTTTCTGAATCTCAGAATTTATACACCCCGAAGAACTTTTTAGTTCTCAGTAGTTTTACTGTTCAACAGTGATTTATGATATCATCACAATTTAATGTTTGAATGCTTAAATTTTACATAACTGTCTTTGAAACCAAATGATCTTTGTAGTAGCCATCTCTAATGTCAAAAAATGTCAGGCTCATCGTTTTATTTTACAAGATGAAAATTTAAATGTACAATTAATAACATTAAATTCTTTGTTAAAACATTCTAAAAATATTACCTCTTTCTCAGGTGCATAGATTTGGCTTGGAAGTTGGTAGGGAAAACAAAACAATTCCAAACAATTGTTTAAATTATACGTACATATGCAAAAGGTGGTAGGGATATTTTCATATTTTCAGCTTTCTTGAAAGTTGGCTACATATAGTATATTGCTTTTAAAAATGACATAAATAAAAATGTTAGAATTTTAGTAACAGACAGTTTATCATCAAATAAAAATGGGCTACATGCAGGAGGGTAAAAAATTAATGCAATATTCATATTTTATAGCATCTCACAAAGAAAACCTACTATTCTATACAATACATTCATACATACATAGCATGTGTTGTATTTGTTTGGTATTAATTGTGTTACTTTTTAATATCGCGTTGAACACACACAGACGTCTTTGAAAAGCTACATGTTTTAACTGTAAATATTTTTATTGCAAATTGTATTCTTTTCAATATTTAAATTATTTTATCACAGCTGCATCTCAGGTAATACACTAAAAGACTAATAATGGACTATATTTAACAGCAGAATAATACATTTAACCTTACATACATACTATTGTCACGTTAATGATAGCTAGGTAAAGTTCTAACAGCTAAATATGTATTTGTGTAGGTAGGATTAGTGCACCTGACAAAAACCAAATTAAATGTTGAAAATGGTATTTTCCAAAGCATTTCACCCTATTGAAGGTTGAGAAGGGGCCTGGACCTATCCCAGGCAACCCATTGCAGGGCACAGTCAAATGCTACAGACAATTAGCCTATAATGCAGGCCTTTGGACTGAAACCCACAAAGCACAGGGGGAAGCATACAACTGTCATACTCACAGAGCCATTGAAGGGATTTGAACCCCCAACTGTAGACGTGTGAAGCAACAGCGCTAACAACTGAGCCACCATGGCCCCCCAAAACAGCAGAATGGGTTATTTTAAAATGTTACACTGTGTGAGCATCGAATAGAGGGGCAAATATAATATGAAGTCACATTGTCACGTTCTTCCTGAACTGTTTCTGTAACTGTCTTGTTTTCACATCCAAGTAAGTCAAATAACTCATAATAAAATGTTTTTTTTTTTGGCTGGTTTTTTGGAGCCTGGTAGATTCTCCAACTGTTCAGAACTACATATGAATGCACATATACAGATAATATAAGCTGAATAATTTGCTAATGTAAAGAGTTCACTGGGGATAGTCAAACTCCAACCTCCCATGCCACAGGCACTGATCATAAAAAAATAACCAGTTGGCCAAGGTTGGTGAGCAAAGTTTATAGAATCACTCCTCTGCTACATCTTTCGAGAAACTAAGACACATTCCTGTCTTGGTCTGATGTCAAACCATCAACAATTCACATAACAAACCATGAATACAAGGAGATGCCCTGTAGGCCTTACACTCCACCTATACCCTGGCCAAATGTAGGTTCTTATGTCTAGTAGGGACAGATCAGTCTCTGAAGGCAGCAAAAAGATGAAGTCATATTGACAATACTAAGATCAACTACCATAGATGTCATCATCGGCGGAATAGTAATGTGTGTGTGGATATCATCAAGTATAGCACTATCACAGTCTTCTGCTCTACAGCTTGGCTGACCTCAGCCCAATCGTTCACAGCTTGTCCCACCTCATTGTGGCTGTTTTTCCGTATGGTACATCAGCCTGCCCCTGTCCACCAAACCTGGAGTAGATGGTTCTGTTGATGCCGCTGCAACCAACTGTAACAGACTTGGTTCTACTAGTTATCAGAAATAAGCAATGGGAACAGAAGTGGGACATCATGGGGTGAAGAAGGTCCAGTTTTACCAGTTGAAAAAAAAACCACCCAATTTGGGGTTTGCTGTTGTTTGGCCAGATTCTATCCTTTTGTAACTACTGATGCTTCATTTCCAAAAGGAAACGTACAAAATCTACTAACCAGCATAACATGCCTGTCTGGATCATACATAATATGGACCATTGTGTTATTACCCCAAAAACTGTCTAGTACTATGTTTAAATTTCTAAAATGAGCAAAATAATATCAAACCAGGTTATAAACGTAGTGTGCAACTAAATGGTTTAACACATGCACAAGCCAGTCTGAGATGAGTAGATGTTTTAAATAATCAAGCTATTGGCAGTGACATCTAATTATCCCTCTTCAATTATTTATTAATGCACACAATGAGTTACAAGTTTTTTTTTTTAATTCAAACTGACTTCAGTAGTCTGAAGTATTACACCTCACCCACTGACACAGTTGGGCGTTTTTAATAAAGCATTTCATTTACATCATATGTACTGTAGATGCACCATCAGAGTTATGCTCTTGAGACACGAAGGAGCAGCCTTTGGTCAGAAGTGCAGGTTCATAAAACCCGTTCTGCCTACTGGCAGGTCCATGTTTGTACACCCAGAAGTTCTGCTCTTTAGCACAAATACAGGAAGGAGTATCACTGAAAGCCAAGTTTCCCTTCAGCTTGGATACGGGATGTGTTTGAATTTTTAATTAACACTCTCTGTAGGCTATTTTGAATAACCGCCCCAAAAATACTAAAAAAAAAAAAAAAGCGATTTGATATACAGCATCCTAGCAATACAATAAGAGGATGAGGTGATGGATGTCTATATTTTTGCTAAAATGTGCATTTGTGTTATATCATTTTATTAGACAGCAGCAATGGTACTCAGAGCTTCTGTGTGTAATATAACACTGAAAATCAGAATAGATAAAATGTTTTTTGCATTTTGTTCTTTGTTTTAACAAGGTTTTACCTCAAGGCTTTTTTCAAGTCAATTTAATTTAGTAAGAAAAAAAGTGATGAAATTGAACCTTAATACCCATCACAATCATGATCTAAAAAGTGTAAATGTTAGCCCTTTCTGTGTCAAACATATCTGATATTATTAAATCTTCTAACAAACACAATACCAGTCATGAAACCAGTATTTTATAAATCATCTTATTGAATTTAATAGAATATTACAATTTTTTGTTGCTCTTATGCAATAGGAGACAACATAGAGTGTCAGAGGTTGACATCCATCCTGGCAGTTAAAATCTTGCCATCATGAGAGCCTCTACACCACATTGCTGAATAGAACTAGTTTAACAGTACATCTCCTTCAGCATGAAATTAGGTGCTTCTGGAATGGCAATAACTATGTTATACCGATGACACAATAACAACAGGGATGATGTCAGCTATATGAAAATTAATTAAAATTTACAGAGCCACAGCCAATCAGCTATCATCCTGGTTGGTCAGTTTTAGGATGGCCAGGGGAGTGCCAGGCTGGCTATCCAGGCCAGCAGCTGGGATCCAGCTTAGGGTCTGTGGCTGCTGGGCTATTAGCCCCATCCTAGTGGCAATTTCCTGATTGCTGGAACTCCTGCAGCATCTGCTGCAGGGTGTTGTCATGGTTTGTGTTTGTAGGTGGGGAGAGGTCATTGTGCTGTCCAGGTTCATTTAGCTGCCTGCAGTCTTCTCCAATGTGGCAGCACTGGATGTGGACAATTGTACGTGTAAAACTCGCTCAGAGGGTCTGTTCTTATGCATGCTATACACTGTGTCTTTAAGGTGAACACAGAAGCTTGTAAAAGGGAGGATGGAGGTGCAGGTGTGTTTCTGGGGCGGTACAGCGACAAGCAATAGTCCTGGCTGTCTTGGGACACCATCCATAGGCAGGTTGCAAGGGAAATGGTCAGTTCCCAAACTAGGTGTCAATCGCTATCAAGTTCAACCAGAGCTGACACACAAACACAGGTAAGTTTTTTAGAACTCAGTCATTCTCCCTTACCCTGGCTCCCTTTTAGGCTCCCTGGACAACAGTAATTAGTGGGTCCCAACCATGTGTGCTTCCACATTTCCCCGCACCACTCTGGAGTGCGGTTAGCAATTACCATAGCCGCAGGCTGTGGTACTGACATTTTGGTGGTCAGACGGTGTTCCTCATTTGGGTTGTCACAATATATATATAGTACATAAACATAGACATACTAAATGCAGTGTTCAATTTTCATTCTCCATAATTCATTCCACACGGCTAGAAAAACTCATTATATTTAATAAGGATTCTAAGAAGTTATTTTGGTCAGAATCAGTAGGTTTTGCATGGAGTAGAGATCAATATAATACCCCTCAAGTATTATGTGTATGTTTCTATCAGAACTAACAAGCGTATTTCATAAGATGCAAAATAGAAATCCTTCACAAGAAAATTACATTTCACTGCAGCCTTTCCTTTACTTGATGAACTCCACCCTCCCATCCCATTTGCATCAGCCAATGCCCTCAAATTGTGTTCTGAATGTAAACCAACACATCACTAATCCCCTCTGTTCTAGGGGCATGCCTGAATCCACTGCAAAATAAATATCAATTACACACCACATAAATGTAAATTTGACTTACACTTGACTGCAGGGTATAATTAAATCTCTTTCAGATGAGATTGATAGATTTTGTTTTACATATTCGTGCAGTTTTACTTGTCTGGCCTATAAGCGCGCGCACACACACACACACACACACACACACACAGAAAAACATGACATGCTGTGAAGTACAGGACTCTCTGACTGGCTTATCAGCAAACCGGCATTAACCTTTTCTGGCTAAATTACTTTTTCCAATCAGCTCTAACCCTCCAGCTTTATAATGCTGAGAAGATGTAAAAGGAATGCTGGGAAGACAGACAACTGTTCTGATGGGGACGTGATAAGACAGCAGGTGATGCTATCAGAAGAAAACAGAGACAGGCAGGGCAGAGATGAGAATTCAGATCTTCAGGCTGATTTGGTGCTTTGTGGTCAAACAGGAGAGGAAAGCTACCTTGATTGCTTTTTTCCTCAACATCTCCCCAGGAGTTCGGAAGGGCAGCTTGCTCCCTTCTGCCTGCTGAAGGGTCGTTCCATTCTCCATCATTCACCGTCTTCCTATTTTCTCTATATATCACACCACTGCATGCACAGAAATCAGTGAAATCCTTCAAGGGGTAATGTTATGTTTGGAGATAAAAAAAACTGAAGTAGTATACACGGTCACATGCAGACAAAACCCAGAATAACCGGAAGCCATTAAGGCCATAGAGGGTTGCATTTATTCATGGTGTGGATAAGGAAGTGAGTTTGTGCTGGTGGGGAGTAAGGTGAAGTCTGTGGAGGCAAGGGGCATGATTCTTGGTTCTCAGTGATCAGTCTGGGGGTTAGTCAGCTGCCTGCATCTGATTTCAGAAAGAATGTCCACTCAGTCCCTTTTTACCCATACCTTAGTATTCTATAAAGCTTCAGGGAGGGCCAGGTTGATTAACTTCAGCTGGTCATGAAAACAGACAGACAGCTGAGTGTTGTTCAGTCACTGGTGATTGCTGTGATCTTCCATCTATGCCATGCTCCTGCAACCATGAATCGCCCAAGGCTCCAATATCGCAGTCACCTCAGAGGGCCCTAGAGGGCCTGCCTTTGTTACCCAGGGAGCCCCTAGAGCAATGCTGTGAACATTGAAGGAGAAGTCCTGAAATACAAGGAACATGTGCATGATCCTGGGGTTGGTGTCTTTGGCAATGGACAGTCGTAGTAGCAAAGCATGGCTTATGACTAGGAGAAAGAGCTGCTCATTTGTTCCTTTAACTTCTGGAAGACCGTCTCAGCAGCAGATGTCCATATGAATTTTTCCTTCTGGGTCAGGATGTATGGCATAGATGACATTGACAGACACAGGAGACCTCTTCCAATTTTGTAACCAAGATGACGTACCAAGAGATAAAGGGGCATTTACTGGGGTAAGCCATCAAGCCTGCCTGACTGATGGCATCCAGCATTCTGCACCGTAGGAGACAATGCTCTGTCCAGGTCTCGGTACAGATGACTAGATCATCTAGGTAGGTTGATGCATATTGTTGCTGGGGTTGGAGGACACCGTCCCTTAGGCATTGATGTATGGCAGGAGCTCGATGGACCACAAAAGGGAAGACCCAGTTGTGACAGGGTCCAGTTGGGGAGCCAAGGGTTGTTTATTCCCTTGCCTGTCATATTAGTGGCACCTGGTAATAACCTTTAGTTAAGTTATGAATTGAAGCGAATCAGACCTCACCAAAGACTCACTACTTCATCCACACGAGGCATATGGAATCAAAGTAAAACAGTGCACTCAGTGTCCATAAGTTTCTGCAGAAATGTAGAGTGCCATCTGATTTTGGGACAAGGATGACAGAGCTACACCTGGGGCATCAAGACTCCACTAACTCGTCATTTAAGTTTCCATTGCTACAGCTTTCTGGTGGTCTTCAGAGTTATGGTAAGACTTCTATCATGAGATTACCCATCCAGAAGTCATAGAGAAGGCATCCTAATGCTGAATGTTCTGCTCCAGGAGTTCCAGTTTTTGAGGGGGGCTTGTTTTGCCCAGACATCGAAGAAAACAGACTACAGCCAGGTCTACCTACTGTTTCAAAAAATTGATGTGCTAGAACCGCTTAGACTTCTGAAGTCCTGCGTGACTTATTCTGTACATAACAGGTCCTAATATTTTCTACCATAACAGACAGACCATTGCAGGTACTATTAACAACTGATGGGTATGTGGTTAAGGCACTAGTTATCTGCTGAAAATCATGCTTTCACGCCTGCATCAACCATTGGAGCACTTTGCCTACCAAGGGAATCCTGGTGGTGGGGGTCTGTTCTGGCTTCAGGTTCCTGGTCTCATCCTCCAAAACTGTCATTTGCATGCTCTGCTTGCACAGCAGCTGTTGCAGGGCTGATGAGGCAATGCCATTCTGAGGTCCACCAAGAGGCCAAAGAAACCAGGTCTTAGCCAACTGCAGCACTTTTAAATGCACCACTAGAGGCAGGATTATATTAGAGGTGAGAGATTGAGAGAAGGTGAGAAGGCAATCAATTCTGAAAGAGAATGGATCCAACTTCCCTGTCCATGAGACCCACCTGTAATAAAATGGACTCCATTTTGTTTTCTTTTATTTTGTCACCATACCTTATGTGGGGCACCAGACATTTTCAACAAAACGTTAAAGAAAATGGACAGAATACTGCCACATGCTCCTTTGTCATAGCAAGGTCTCAAGCAGACAGCTCTTGGTTCTTGGTCTACTGGCATGTATGGTTGACCGGGCACATTGGTAAGAGGTTGTCTGTGATGGTTGATGTCTACTATGGCCCTCTGACTGTCCTTTACATTCCTATCAGAAAACACGGTGGGACAAGAGGATGGCTTGTATGCATAATACAAGAAGGTGCCAAACATTCAGGGTGCGGTTGCCTCAACCAGGATTAAGTGATACCCCACCGTGAATTAATTAGATCTTAATCAGCAAGTATGGGACCTGCAAGTGTTCCAATTTGGACTTTATTTCTACCCTTTTCTAAAAGGACATAAGGTTTAAATGTGAGTTTTTGTTTTTCCCAAGAGGCAGTAAATTTAAAAAATGAGCTGAGATTAATTTCAGATGTCTCATAACAGAGTTGTATGACATTTAAAGTTTGGGTGCTTTCATTCACCAGTTCATACTGTTTCTTGATATTTTCGAACATTAGCAACCAGTTACACTGTTTGGTATAGGAACACACAGGTCCATAAGGTCACATTTACAGATGAGAGGTCTCTGGAACACACGACTATCTCGAGACAAGGGTTGGGAAGCAGAACCTAATTTATTTTACAGGCAAATCAAAAAATACCACACTTCCTTTGTAAATTACCAACCAAGTAAAAGAGAACTTATTTTTTTGTACCACACATATCTGACAAGATCAGGCCCCATTCAATTAAAATCGGCACAGGTATTTCAAAACCTTGGGGAAAGCTCAGTGAAATCAGTGATTTCAATAAGGCCGTTTGTCTTTATAATAAATGACATTGAAAAAAAGTTCAAGGGGAGGGGGACCCCAAGGCAAACTGCTGACATCTGACAGCATGGTCAATTAGAACAACTTACGACTCACTCGCCATCTAACTCTGAACGCAGAAAGAAAACGGAGGCTGGAGATATCCTGTGATAATTACGTGTTCCTTCTTAACCAAAACGAGAATGCTCATGTCCAAAACACATACGAGGTACCACCCGCTTCTCACAAATTCCAAGCCACCTCTTACAATAGAACAATCCCTCTAGAAGCCCTGAAATCTATTCAGGTATTACAGGGAGGGAGAACCACAATCTATGACACAAACCAAAGGATTCCAGGAACAGCTCACTATATTATTATAGTATTACTGACCAGACTTGGAGGGATTAACATTTTAGGAATATTCAGATCATCCATATAAAGACCAACAAGCCAACACCATTACAGAGTGGTGACATTTTTGGGGGAATCATAAAGACGCTGCCACTTTATACTGAACAATAAAGAACTGTTTTAAATTCAATCTAGCCAACCAGCTAGATTTGTCAGATTTGTCCAAACCTCTAGACACTTACTGTGAATGAGCATTGGCATTTCAGGCTATTTAATCCATGGTATGTTTGTAGGTGCTTTTAACTGAAATTTTCTGTAAATGCTCTTCTCTGTCATAACCCTGATTTTAATAGCTGCATCAATAACAATGCACTTCATTTTAAGAAGTTAATCTAGCAAAGAGCTGGCAAAGGCTATAATTTAAAAAGTTGGGTAAATCGTCCACGAATTCAAGCTGAAATAAACAGCTTGTCCACCTGTAATAGTGCAGATCACCCACCAGCAGTGCGCTAAATGCTAAGCAATGTGTGATGTAGTCCTCATGGGAGGCAATCTTTATTATTAAACTACAAATATATATATAGGCAAAAAACCCAAGACAAAAACAAGACCTCTTTAGAGCTTACGGGTGCAGACACAACAAATTTTCAGTCCTTTTTTTCCCTGAAATTAGTTTAAATTTGTTTCTTACAAACGATGACTGATTGGGGTAAAAATAATACACAGCTGTAATAAACCTACAATGAAGCAATGCTGCCAGGATTGTATTATCTATTGCCACTGTAAGAACAGACCCATCTGGCCAAGGTATGATTACTGGTAGACATTTCCTAGTCATTACATTGGCAGAATCACAGAGAAGAGGCTGTACTGAAAAGCATTAAAACTGAATACTCAATAGTGTCATGCAGGCGTTTGTTCAGACAGAAAACAAGACAGGGACATGCAGCTCTTTGCAAAGCAGGTGACCACAGTTGCGCTGCAATATGCAAACTGCTACTTGTGTGCAAGCAGAGTACAGAGCATGCCCAATAAAAAGCAGACTTCTCTAGCTGTCCTCTTTTTATATCCAGTATTAAGAGGGTCAAATATGCAAGTATGTCTTTGTCTGCAGTACAATAATAAATACGGTATTCCTCTGCAAGGCTTAAGATTAAATAGAAAAATGTTTCAATTAAGGAAAAGATCAATTTCTGCAGTACAGGACTAATCTTTCAAATGGTCTGTATTACCTGCATTAAATTCACCTTGAGGATAGAATAATGATGCTAATAAATACCTTAACAGGAAAAGAACATATAAAGCAAAGTTTTATTGACCTGAAATCCCTCAGAAAATCATTTTTAAAAATCACAGCCAGCGGCGACATGCTACAAACCACAAGGGCAAGAAGGAACCGTGGTGAAGAGCGGGTCAGTGAGCGTCAAGGACGCAAAGTCGTGAACAGGTCCATGTGAGCGATTAGGACCTTGGGATGGCGATCCTTGGCACAAGAACTGCTCTCCAGATGCTTCTGACAAATGGACCTCTCAGAGAGGTATGTACGGCCAACTGGAGCATATGGGAGCTCCGCTGAACACAGGCAACATGGGCTAAAGCTTGGGGGGTTAGAGTGAACCTCACATTAGCGCAACTCCTAAAGAAAACATGGATTTATTTTCAAAGAAAAATTGTTTAAAAAAAAAAAAAAATAAAAATACAAAACTCCTTTCAGTCACAAAAAAGCTGAGTGGGAATAAATAGGATCTGGATAATTTGGCTACAGGCTGCTGAGAATAGGCTGAGAATCCTGCTGTGTTACGTAATAGGGATCCCCAAGTTGTTCTGCACTGTATTGATGGTGGAGGGATACAAAGAGAAGGTGCAGCTTGTCCAATACCCTCTGGCTCTGTATCACTGGGGGTCATGCACCTGTGTTATTGGCCTCCGTCGACTTGACATCTCAGATGGCGGACAGCAAATCGACAGCGCTAGCAGATCGTGAAGAAGGTCTAAAACGTACGACAGGGAAGGGAAGGGGAAGAACGCCGTGGAGGAAAAAACGGAAAAGAAATGCCAAGCCAGGCCACTGCGTAATTAGCACTGCGCAGCTTTGCCTTTCGAAACACTAAGAGGAACTTAGAATCTGCAACTTTGGGCCTCTTCGTTCCCAGGTGACATTTTTGGGGAACATTTAGTTGCGTGACTCAAAATGACACACGCGTGGCAGAGCAAAGCCCTCGGGCGTGTGCACCTGTGTTTATTTCTTGTTACTTAGAGTTGTAAGTGGCGAAGCGCTGGTTGAGGGGGTTCTCGGGTGACCTTGCCCACTCCTTCTTCAGCTGCTGCTTGAGCTGCGACATTCGCATATTGGGGTTCTCCATCTTGAGGCGGGGCATGTGCAGCTCCTCGAACGTGGCGAACGCTGCCTTCATCCGCCGCTCTGGGTGTCGGTCTGCCTCCTCTGCGGTACTGTCGAGGGAAGCGGGTGAGAAGGCATCGGGTTCATACCGAGGAGGATTGAGAAAGGGGGATGAGACAACAGGCTAAGCAACTTATAGAAGCAGAAAGGCTATGACACAGGTAGATGCATTTTCTTCATATGCAGCTGGATGACTGGAGAGAAGGCATGAAGAGAGGTGAGAATAAAACAATGAGGAGAGAAACTCCCAGGCCTCTACCTGAGGGCCGCAATAGCATCTTCGATGGTTCGGGCCTCAATCGTGCCTTCTTCTGGGATGATCCGATTCACATTCTCTTCCAGCGGTTTCTCCAGGTGGGATTTCTCTGCCACACAGGACCGCAAAGCAGAGTTACAGTGAAGCACAGGCACGATCGCCAATTGGGGCAGAGGACACGCCAAGCTCTTCTGTTACCTTTCTCCTTGGCCTGGTCCTGCTGCTCGCTACGTAGGGTTTCCTCGATCTGCGCCCGTGTCACCTTGCTCCCCTTGGACTGTTTTCCCTTTATTTTAGCATCCTCCTCCTCAAAGAGCCTCTGGTTTTCCTTTTTTCGCACCAGGGCTTCCAGGCGCCTCTTCTCCCTGTCATCCTAAAATGGGGTCAAAGATGACAAGAGGAACAATTACCATAGCAATTGTGACTGTATTTTAAGAGAAAGGCAGGCGTAGAATAAAATGGGCCTTATTTCCAAGGAACAGAAACTTTAGGATAACAGACATTTCACCTCAAACGACTGAAAAGAAATCCTAATTGTTATTGCTTTAATGAGGGTATCAAGTCGGAGAACAGGAAGTAGCATCAGAGTTGATCGGGATGAAGAGAAACAGGACAGAGAGGCTGAGGGTACATGCCTACTTAAAACGAGGCTGGGGATTTACTGCACTTAAACAGATGTGCAGGCTAGCCAAACATGTCATCTGAGACAAACAATAACATACTTAAAAAGACTCCTGTCTGGACTACTACTGAGCGGGAGCCTTCACAGTAATACTGCAGATTAAAATAAGAATCAACTCAACAGCCCCTCAACAAATGACCCCTGCAAAAGACTAAAGGCAAAGTCCTTGAAGTTTTGCACCTTGTACCTTAATTCTACAGTCAGTATTTCATCCAAGAAAAACATTCACGAATGGGTAAAAGAAACTTATTTTATAAAGGAATTTATTTTTTGTACATATAAAAAAAAAAAAGAACAATTCCATAGTAACTCTGCATCTTAACTTAGCTCATGTGACAAAACTACCCCAATATACAAGATTCAGAAATTTCCTCAGGATTATCGCTGCCACCTAATGTTCACTGCTTTCACCTGCTCTTTTCACAAAACCACACAATCGACACTTTGCAGCGCATTGCCATGCAATGCTAATAGAGAGCATGTTTCTATCTAACACACACACACAGCAAGACATCTCCTTGACAGGAAATTAGACTATCCAGTAAACGAATTGAAGCATCCTGGGATAGGCTGAAAGGCCGGGTTCTTGGATGGATGGACAGACAGACGGAACGTAGTACATCAAAAACAAAAAAAAACTTAGCAATATTAACCAAAGCGCCATTTCAGGCACATTGTTCACACAGCACCACCTGACAACACACATACAATGATGAACACTGGGCTATTGTTTCAGCATTAAAAAAGCTGACCACTCAATGACTAGCGTCCAGTGGCTGCAGTTTGCTCCTGCTGCCTTCATGTGCAAATCTATGGGTGCAAAGTCAAACACATCAGGGTAAATCATGTCATTTCCTCACAACACAAAGCAAGAAACAGCCAAAGAAAATCCACAACTGCAACAAATGATATTGCCAATAAAAAGTAAGGGAGACAAAGAGGTCAAATCAAAAAACCCCTGACTTTGTTTCACTGTCATTAAAAAGGAAGACTAGATTTTTTTCCCTCCAGCTCATAAGATGTATACAATACTGCAACCCTAGAAACTGGCCTTCTCAATGGGTCAGAAAGACACAGCATCTACAGCCCCAATGGTTTCACAGGATGCTCAGCTGACCTGCTTGTACCAGCAGTGTAAAGTCAAGACATTAAATGCTGTACTGGATAAGTGGTTATATACATACATATGGATGGATGGATGGATGGATGAAATACATTTGAATAATATCAACAACGCCTGAATGTCAGTGTTTGCTACCAAAAAATCCAATTTAAAAGAAAAGAAAGAAAACAGAGTGCATCCACAACCGGCTAAAGTGGTGATGGGACAAATGAGGCTTTAAAACCCATGGAGGGTGAAAGCATACTTTGGGTGACTACTCCCGGCAATCACGGGTTCTGAGGCCTCATTTAGCACTGGCATCGATTGGTTAGTTCTGGAAACTGCCACCCACCACGGGTTTTGAATCCTCATCTCTCCCATCACTACTGGAAAGAGCTGCTCACCCTGCGCTGTTCCTTTTTCAACACATGCTTGTCGTTTTCCTGCCACAGCGCATCCTCCTCCTCCTGCTTCTTACGGGCATCCGCGACGGCCTTGGCCTCTGCCTTGCGAGCCCGCGCCGTGGCCGACTTCGAGTTCTCTCCCTGGAACTTCTTCGGCATTCCTCCACGGGTCCCCTTATACCAACCAAGACATACATAAATATTAAACGTCAATTTTAAAAAAACCTGAAAAATTGGCAACTTGGATATCGCAGTTAACTTTATCGAGAATAATTTAAATGATGGGACACGCGTTGTGTCTGTAAATTAAGACGAATGTGACAGCAATAGGAAAACTGATGTAATATAAACTAAACGGTCGCGTATGGTATTAAGGTATATTGCACTAAGTGCTGTCATATAGCACACTACAAAATATATATACGGATTTATACACTGGAGCTTCACGAAAGGTGCATGCTTCTATTCCTCTGTAGGTCAGTTAGCTGGTGCAGGTCTATGGCTCTGCCTAGTATATAAGTATTTAATTCATCCTATTATAAAAATGCTAAGAAAGAGATTTGTTTTCACACTTTAACACATTTTTGAAGGCACGTGAGATAAATTTAACAAAAAGGAGTACGTTGTTCTAACTGCTATATAAGTACAAGCGAGAGAACCGTCATATTTAAGACGTCCTACTAACAAGGGAAATAAAAATCAACACAAGATACTTAATCCTACAGCACGAATAGCTAGCGAAAAAGTAGCTAACCTGGCTAAATGAAACAGTAAAGGCTTTAAGCCAGTTTAACAAATTATCTGATATGCCTTCAAAATAATATTCATAACTGTGTAAATCTAAAACTTAACATTTAATTTGTTTTGGTTGAGCCAAGGTAATAAATCAAAATACTTACCTTAGGTATCCAGCAGGCTGCTAGGCTTAGAGAGAGCAAGCCTATAAATTGAACAGCTGTCTGTACTATTGCCTGTCAAAAAAAACACATTATATGTGTAATAAAATAAATCATTTTCATACGAAATATAATGAATGTTTTTCTCCTTGTTAGATAAATCAGAAAAAGTACCTCATTATAAACGCGGTATTCTTACTTTCTTGCGGTATCATAATTCAAATATTAATGACACCAGAACAGCCTGGGGGACTTCTTTCCTTCGTTTCCGTTTCCGTCGCTCTAGTAAATGATGTAAGATTTCTGTTCCCGACTAAAATTGTAGTTCTGAATCTAACAAATATTTTAGGTTGATGCAAAAAATTTCATTAGGAAAAAATTTAATTTGATTTTGAAGTTGGGGGAATAGATATACTAATATTTTTTAAAGGAAATGGGATAGGAAAAGATAGAGTGTATCTCACAAACTTGGTAATTATTTTGGGGAAATATACACAAAAAAGTGGTCTGGTTCCAATCCTAATTTTTCTCATTTTATGATTGAATTTTTTCTATATTGTGAGTCTCTGCATAAGTGCAAAAATAAAATCATATAATTACCAATTACGGTTGTCATCAGTAAATTTGTAAGACTTCTGACTGTATATTCTGTTTTGCTATGTTAATTTTATTTAAGTGCTTTATACTTTTTTTGTTTGACTTGCTTATGTGTTTTAATACACTGGCGATACATTGTTTGAACCTATTTGAAAATCCTTCCCTCTTTGTTGTATATTGTTGTTTGTATTGTTCATGGTATAAGCAATAAAAAAAAAAAAAAGTACTCCTGAATCTACAGTTTATTCCATTCTAAGGTCGCTGGGCCGGCTACAAATCTGTCATTTGTGTAGCAGTCTAAGGTTTTTTCCTATTTTCTTCCAACTCAACACCATCCAAGTGAACACTGTTTTGTGCCATTATACTGAATAGTATTAGACCTCATTTTGAGCAATTAGTTAAGTGATATTGTACATCGTCCTGCAATCCTAGCATTTGTGAACATGATGAGTTAGTAAACATACATACGTATCGAGAGAGAAAACAAACTGGAGTACTAAGGACATACTGTATTACCTGTGCAAGCAACATATTTCAGTTGTTTGCGTGAATGGATGGCATTATATTCTATCCGCTTATTCTTATAGTATTGCTACTTTTAATAATAATTAAGAAAATGTTTGGGAGTATTTTGTAAAAAATGTTCTTTGCCAAATAAAACAAAAGAAAGCATTGATATGGAAGGTTACACTAATTAATGCAATGATAATTTTTGTATAGGAGCGTATATTTAAATTAAATGGCAAAAATATAAGCAAGTTAATTTCTTTCAATTTAACATAGCCAAGTAAGCCTTTAATTTATGCAGATCTACACTGATGATTCTAAAGCTATAAGCATTAGGCCTAGTATTTGTTCAAGCCTCTTGTCCACTTGTAGTGTAAATCTTTTTTGTTCACTACAATATATTAGTATACACTTCAGAATTAGTGGCTGTGGTTCTTGGTTCTGTCTTTGCAATAAGTTAAGTCCTGGGGCCCGTTCCAGAAATCAGGTTTAGCAAATCCAGTAGTAAAACCTCAATTCTGATTATTAAAATATGGAGAGATTTGGGGAATTGACAATTGCTGAAGTCAGGCTTTCAGTTTTCTAATATCAGAAGAAAGGTTCAAGTATATGATTTGTTAAATCTGCTTTCTGGATCAGGCCTCTGACTTAGGGAACACAGGAACTTAATGTAGATTACAGACAGAAGCAGATAAATCTATCACTTTTCAGGTGTTTCAAAAACACTGTCAAGTCATCATTTATAGGTGATGTGTTCTAAATATGAGGGCTTATTTGAAGCTTGTATCATTTCATAATGATTTCGATGTCCGGTTGTTTGTTGGTACACGTCATGTGTGGCGTTTTGCTGTTTATGGTAAAGGATGGACGTTTGAGGAGGCAGGTGGCACTGTGCTCTCACGAGAAGACCTCTGGTGACGCTGCAGTGAGCATCATGGAGTCAAGCTGCGGGGACGTCAACCAAGTCGGGCAGGATGAAAATGTCGCCAGTCAGCTAACAAACAGCAGTAATCACGTCAGCAGTAAGCTGCACAAAGAGCTGGAAAACGTCGCGTTGCAGTCCAGCTTGAATTACTTGCGCATGGAAATGGAAACAATGGTGTTTTCGGAGAACGCAGGAAGCCGTGGAGACGAGGACGGGGCAGGTCCGGCGGATCTGTGGTCTGCCCAGCCCGCCGACGGGTCGCGATCAGACAGTCCGAGGCCTGAACCCGAACGAGAGGCGGAAGAGCAAACAGGCCGAGAAGAGGAAAGGACCTTGACGGACCACCTGAATAAGCGCCTTCTTTCTTATTTTTTGGAGAAACTGAACCAAAGTGACTTGACTCTTCCGGGAGTTGGCCAGCTGGATTGCGCTGTAGCTGGAGAGGAAGACTCCAATCGCGCTGTTGATGAATGGTGAACATTACTGCATGGGGGAAACATGCAAAATATACACCGAGATCTGCAATAAAAGACATCCGATCTTTCAGTCAACCAACTCATTAATATCTAGCTGATTTTATCGTTAAGGGCATTTAACTTCCCAACAGTGCGATAAGTAAGAAGACCGAAATTTTGAAAGTGGACCGACAATTATAACTGCATTTTAAAAATATGCTTCCTTGGGCATTAATACCACATAATTTACGTTTGTTGAAACTATGTATATCAATTCACTGTCGATATCTTAACGAATTATACAATTAATACAAATAGATTTAAGATGTGATGCTTAATATACTTCAAATAAACTTAATAATCCAATATTTGTTGTCTCATGCTTGTCATTTTGAGAAGTTGATACTTTATGTATATGGAACTAATAGTTCGTTCTGTTGTGCATTTAACTTGGTTTTTAATCGCATTCAGTCCTGTATAAGTACGGTTTGGCGGAGCCGTCATGATGATAATACATCCCAGATAAGCGTTAAATGTTTTTGTTCTTTTGTTGCACCAGAAATTTTGGCAAATTTTTATACGGGTTAGTTGGAATTCGGCTATTATGAAATTCTGCCTTGGTAAATGGGAGAGTGTTTTAAAATGAGTGTTTTGCTGTTCTTTACTATTATTGTACTGTTTTGACATAACATCCCCACACAAGGCAGATATCCTCACTACCTTTTCTTGGAATAAGGTTAATTATTAGGAATATATGTGTCGAATCGGTGCAACGACTACAAAATAACACAAAATTTTAATATACGCAAATGCCAAAACTTTGTCATAGAGGAATGTTTTTCTACTTCGCTTATAACCTGGCCGGTTTATGCATGCATGCATGTATGTTGGTTAGTCTTCACTGGGTATGCGTGTGCTTGTGAGAGACGTGGAATGATAATGAATATATTTATTAATCCACACGCCACAGGTACATTTCCATTAATCCAAAGGTGATGACTACAAAGCATGTACATTATGTCAAAACTGTAGTCAAAGATAAACCATCTATTGGGGGGTGGACATTTCTCATCATGCAGGTGCTATGATTTCTCAAGCTGCTAAATTTTTTGCCCAGGTGTGTTGTAACTCAAAAGCCTTCCTTTGTTGAACCTTCAGGATGGGGTAAGAGCCAGTAAGCGAGTATTTGAAATATTTAATTACATGACAGAGAAGAATCTCTCTGTTATGCTCTGCTGTGAACTGAGGATGAATTTCAGAAACCAAATATAAGAAATAAAAAGAGAAACTGAAATGGCATGATGGGAAAGCTCCTTTCCAAAGGAAACGCTCTAGGAGATGCTAGAAAACCCTTCCAGATGGCATGCAATGTAGTGATTTTGAACTCTAGTACACTGCTAATATGAGCCTGGATGAGAAATGGTACAAAATTTTAATTATTTTTCAATGTCAAATTTAATCTGCTCCTTTGTTTTAAAAATATACAGGACTGGCAAAAGAAATTTCAGGTCAACTTAAATTTTAATAGTAATGCGGCAGTGAAACATCTAATAAGCGTTCTGTTACATGTATGTCCTAAAAAATGTTAAGCAACCTAGAGATTATACATTGGTAAATGTCTGTGCACTTAGTGGGGGATAAAGCTATATTTTTTATAGATAGTGTTTGAGATACCAAAAATGAAATGTTTTTTATAATTTTAAAACTGCTTAATATTTTAAATTATTCCCATACATTGCTTATATGTTTCCCTCTGTTACAGCTAACTTTTTAAGGCACTTAATTTTTGGTTCCCTGCAGGTATTGCCAAGCAGTTCAGAGTTGGGATTGTCCTCCATCTTTCCTACGTTTGCTTCTGAATCCTTCTCTTTTTCATCAAAACCGCTTGTTTGGTTCTGTGAGTGTTTGGGTGGCACGATCACTTGAGTGCGGTTAGTCAATGCATCCTATAAAAACAAGGGAGAAATCTTAGATGTCTTACTCTGGGTACATTGTTTTTGATGAAGGTAAGCGCGGAAATTTGTCAGCTCACCATCTTCTGGGAGATTTCATTGGCATTTTGTTGCCGCAGGCAATGCCAAAGGAGCGTCGGGTGAATGGCTGTCCTTTTGGTGGGTCCTGGTAAAAAAACAGCCACTCTCGCATAGATCCAAAAAAGGAAGCCCTTTTGCATTCATAAAGTAATAAAACAATACCTGACACTTAATATCAAATTACATACTGTAAATATGCAGAAATAGGTCTGCCTAGTTAATTCTTTGATGAACATATTATATTCTTTGTACTATAATGAATGAATGAAACGGTACATCATCATGCTGTTACCTGTCAAATAGCTGACTACTAGCCCCACCAGAACTACTGAACATGTTCCAAAAGCCCCAAAGTAGAGGTAGGACATTGCATAAAAGTTCCAGAATCCTGTGAGCCTGTGTAACAATACAGAGCACTCTTAAGTCAGGATGACAGCATGAGTTTAATTGGCCAATAGTTCATGTAACTTCCATCTGCCAACCTCTTGTCCAGTACAGTGGCACTAAGTGATCTAATGATTTTCTTATTTTGAAAACCAGTTAAAAATATTGGAGTGGTTTCTTACTCTTGGTCGTCAGGTGGTACGATGGTCCCAGTTGGGGCTCTGTCCAAGCCTATAGTTTGGTTTTGTTTGGAGATAGTTGGCTGACACTGCTCTGGGTGAGTTGACAGAACTCCCATTATTTTTTCACTGGGAGGATATAGTGTAGATCCAACGGCAATCCATAAAGAAAGGCCAAACCCAACCAACACACCGGTGAACACTCCCTTTGGGAAGTTTGTTAAAGAATAATCAAAATTAAAATACGTGATAAGAAGTATACTTCCAATTAGGTCTGCTTACCAAGAATATGGCCATGGAAATAAAGGAAATACATATAGAGTAAATCTACTGTATGTAGAACTTGTGTAGTACTTGAATGATCATGATCATTAAGCTGTCCAACAAATCACTCACTGATAGCTTTTTCTGAGGCATTTGGACCCATTAGGAGCTTTCGGAAACATACCGTAGTGTTGCTTGCAGGAAAGCACATTCCCAGGATAAAAACACCCAGTAGTGGTCCACTCACTACACCCATGACCGTGAAGGAGCCCTGCAAAGAAAAAATAAAGGTCACCCCAATGCCATAGTGAGTGGTATGGTTTTATGTGGAGCAGTTTGATAAAATGTTCACTCACTAAATGAATTAAACAGATGGCCTGTTTTACTAAAGGCATAAACTGTAGCTATTTGGTCGCTAGTTTACCTATTAAATGTGCAGGAGGATTCCCAAAGGAAAATAATGGAAATGACAATTGTTGTTGTTGTTGTTGTTTAGTCACGCAGTCGTGTCCGACTCTTCGTGACTCCGTGGACCACAGCACGCCAGGCCGCACTGTCCTCCACCGCCTCTCGAAGCCTGCCCAAACTCATGTTCATTGCTTCCACTACATTGTCTATCCATCTCATCTTCTGCCGTCCCCTCTTCCTTTT
>JAACJT020000028.1:861931-892087 GCA_009936485.2 Gymnarchus niloticus | reverse complement strand
ACTATGTAAAGCGCTTTGTGACCGCGCTCCGTGTTAAAAGCGCTATATAAATAAAATTGAATTGAATTGAATTAAATATCCACTCACTGGGACATGTAGATGAGGACAAAATGACTCACGGATTCAATCAAGTCTGGTGGAATTCCATGTTCCGTGCACAAGCACGACATGTAATCCACAACTGTGTAACATATGAAAAGAACAATCCTGGAGCCAGAATTAGGACCCCTGCAACAGTAACACCAGCCCCACCTGGTTCATTTCGACATCTGCAAATGAACTATATAAAACTGCCTAAATAAGGAAGGTTCCAGGATGTACTTGTTATACTGGACAAGTTCTCTAGATGGGTAGAAGCATTCCCAATTAGGCATGCCACGGCAATCCACACAGCTAAAACACTGGTGACGGAGATCATTCCTCAATGGGGATTGCCAGAACACATAGAATAAGCAGAGTCTTGACACAGAGTGCAAGATAAATTTCCTATAATGGTTACGTAAAAAAAAAATTTCACCAAGCAAACAGAATTCCTGTCCCACAGGGGTGGACCCGCAAACAAAGAAAACTGTTAGTTTATATACTTTTTTTCATCATTCCCTTACAAGGTCTCCTGTTACAGGATTGGTTAACATATAGCGTGATTAGCGCATGATTTCCGCATCCTATCTCAGCATTTCTGCACCCCGTCTCTTATCACACGCTGACCCACACTGACTTTTACTTTCATTATTCCATGCATATTTTCAAACTACTACATGTATATGCCTATCTAATTTCTGGTTACACAGCCTTTGGTTGTACTGATATACTTATGATATTATACTTTACATTAATAAACTTAAGCTAGTACAAATAAAATTGATTAGAATCCCCCTTCCAGTTCCTCTCAACCCTGGCTCGGTGCTGCTAGGTCCCCCTCCCATGGATTCCTGTTTACTCCTTCGTCTTGGCTCTGGTAACCTTCAGTATCCCATTTTGACAGTTCCCTTTCAACATGCCAGATCAGTCCTTCAACTGTGTGGATGCTCGTACAAAGACAGTACAGGATTTTCTTGCATAAGGCCTAAAACATGACAGCCATCCCAGAGTTCCTACCGCCTCGCTGCCTTAAGTCCAACTTTCCTTCCACATTCTGACCAAGGTACACACTTCACATCAGTGGTCTGTCAGGCAGTGTGCTGAATGATGGACATTCAATGGTCACTACACTGTGCTTACAGACCACAAGCATCAGGACAAACAGAAAGGATGAACCGCATTATCAAGGAAGGCCTAGAAAAATTACATCAGGAGGGATTCTCATGGACAGAAGTTCTTCCTATTGTGCTCTGTAGCATCCGCACAACTCATAACAGCCTGGCAATGTGCAGTGCCGAAGAACAGGTAAAAAATTCATGGCAATAGCCCCCAAGAGTGGGGGGGGGGCAGTCTAGTGCCTGGTCATTGGGTAATGGTACACAAACCACAGAGAATACCCTTAGAAGCTAAGTGGGAAGGTCCATTTCAGGTTATCTTAATTACTAATTCAGCTGTTAAGATGCAAAGGAAGACAAAATGGATACATGTTAACCACTTTAAGTTAGCTAAACCACCACAAGCATAGGGAGAGGTCAGCAGCAGTATTCATTAGAGTCCAGAAATGGTGAGACTACAATTTCTATTCTCTAGCCTCTCACCTGAGGATGAAGAAGTATGATAATAAATCAGTTACGTGATAGATTATTATACCACTACTGATGAATACGCTAATGCCAAATAAACAGTGACAGCGCAGGGATAAAAATCACAAGATTAGGCTAAGGCTTCAACTGTTTGGCAGTATGTGCTTGTCTATTTCTTTGACTCATTGCAGATACCCCGGAGGATAAGGAACCTGATCTTTGCTAGTATATGGACATCAACACTGCATCCTCAGATAATCTGATGACACCCGCTGTGCAACCACCATTCTTATCCACTCTTCCAGCACTGGCTTGAGGAAGCCACAGATTCTACTAGAGGATCACCCACAATGCAAACAACACCATTCCTAATAATCCCACATTGCAATGGACTTCATTACTGATTTTCTGAACTTGCAAGGATTTAGGACTATCCTACTGGTTGTGAACTGCTTTTTTAAAATGTGGAATTTAATTCCCATGACGGTCTCCTCATAGCCATTCAGCTAGTAGAGATTCTCTTGAAAGTCTTTTGGATCTATGGAATTCCTGAAGATACTGTTTTCGATCTGGTCTTGGGAAAAAGGGTCAAAAGCCAAAGTAGGTAAATCAGCACAACAAACAAATTCAGATCGTCAGGCAAGAATCATAAAGGGGTAAACTCACAAAGACAATGAAACGCTCCATAATGGTCTGGGAAAACTCAATACGTCACAACGAGACAACTGAGCCGGGTTCAAGTAGACAGCTAAACAAGACACTGATGGTTAGTACTCAGGTGACGATGACTGGGAGTAGGTTGGGAATGGCTGGGTAAATCAGTTTGACTGATTTGGCTATCTTGGCTGGCTATAGTGCACATATCTAATCATCTTAAATCATCAACAGAATTCGTAACCCAATCAACATACAGATGTAAAAAAATCAGTGCCTACTCACTTTTATTTTTTTTATTCTATTTTGTAATAAAATGCACCAGGAAGGACATCTCCCTGTCCATCAGCTGTGGGAACACCACTAAAACAGTCCCATAGACTTCATTATTGTTTTACATTTCACCACAAGGCCATGCAAGGACTTCTTGAGGGCCTCGTGCTGAAAGGTAAAAAAATCAGTACCTTTAATCATCAATGTGATACAAATGAGAGCAACCGTGGGGGGGTCAGGGGGGCCACCAGCAAATACAATATGGTAATGGACTCATAAAGTATCTGGTCATGAATTCCATCCGTCTATCCATCTTCTAACTGCTTATCCCAGTCAGGGTTGCAAGCCCGGAACCCATATCTGGTAGCACAGGGAACAAAGTCAGGGTAAATCCTAGACAGGATTCCATCACAGAGGACACACACACACACACACACACACATACACATACAATCATACACTATAGGCAGTTTAGAGATGCCAGTTTGCCGATGTGCATGTTTTAGGACTGTGGGAGAAAATATGTGGCATGGGAAGAACATGCGAAGTCTACACACAGAGCACAAACAGATTTGAACCCCCAAGCCTGGAGGTGTTTGCGACATAACACACATTAACTATTTATTTCCTGGAAAGATATCATTTGAAGCAGATGAGATCTAGAAAATTCATTATATAGAAGAGACACTGATTATATGCTTACAAAAGAAATGTGAGCATTATCAGTGGATGAAATCTGCATGTTAGATTTGTACCACCTACATAGTGAGAATAAGGTCCTTTAGCAATACAGAGCATTTAGCCGTGTGTATCATTGAAAAGGACTTAAATGTCACTGTCTGCTTAAAAAGCTTGAGAATTCTGTATTGTATACAGCTTTTTTTTTTTTATCTAAATTTTGTGATGCAAGCTCTGTTCAGTCAAACCACACACTTCTGGGTTGCTATTGATGTACTGAGTGTACCCATAGCCTAATTCTCAGAACAGGCTGATGGACGTGTTACCTAAAAACTTACTGATGAGACTCTCCATCCGTCTTATAGCCCCACCCCAAAACCAATAGGAATTATATTCTACCAAAATAGAATGTGTGCTACCATTAGCTTTTGGGTTCAAAAGAAACTGGCACAGACACCTAACTCACAGAGGCTCATACCACCCCAAGTTGTGGGTTATATTATTTTCAATAACACCCTTCTCTTCCTATAATGGAAATATGGAAGTGTTTTTTAAAAGCTACACTGAATGACTGACTGAATTCCTTGGTTTTTCTCTGTAATCAAAAGCTAAAAATGCTAAAAGCGTCTAAATCTCTGGCCTTTTATTACATTGGACAAAAACGTGTATAAAGCCAAGAAATTATTTTAATACAATATATTTAAATGATTATAAATTGTAAATGATTATGGTAACATTCACTGGTGTCATATGTCTAAATTCAGATACAAACAGATGGCTACGGAAAAGAAAACAAAATGAGGTGCGGAAATGTCTGTGGTTTGCTTCAAACAGGAAACCATTTTGTGTTCTGCCAATCCTTCTAGAAGCTCCGCATGTTATCAGGTACATACAGCAAAGAGTTGCCAAGATACGGATATTAGCTGCATGGGCAAAATAGCGACGGTTGAGAACAACCAGACTTGAGGTAAACTGTTTTTATGGTTGTATAATTATGTGCGAAAGATGTTTTTTTATAATACCTGCTCAAATTCTTGGGTCTCATTTTAAAATGGTGAACAGTTGAATTTGAACAGGAAAAGATGGCCATCCTTACACCATAATTATTCCTATTCTTGAGTACCTATCGGTGTTTTTAAAATGAAGATTAATGGTGTGAATTCTTCCAGATATTTCATGCATGGAAAGCCATTTGTGTATATATATACATTTGTACCACTTGAGTCGTCTTATCCTGATTTGTGGACCAGGATACATTACCAAATTAACATATGTTTCTATTCTGTAAAGTAAATGGTGTCGTTAATAGAAATGAATGAGGATGTTAGTCAGATTATATGTTTAGTTATTAAGAGTTTTTCTCATTTTACATTAATGTCTTATTTTGATATTTTTAAGAGTTTGTGTTTTGATGTAAGCTGTGCTTAACTTCTCTGATCATATTAAGTATGGACAAAATATTAAGTAAAATTATGGGCAAAATATATTCACTGCTAAAATATATTCACTGATAAAATATAAAACTTGCTAAAGGATGTTTGAATGAAATCAAAAGCTAAACAGCATGGGTCTTATTTTAGTTTTGGGGTTTTCATATTCAGTCACAAACTTATTTAATTTAATAAACTTTGGTGTATAACATGCTACACTGTCTCAATTTGTATAGAAGTAAAATTGAAATTTAATGTCAAAGCTCTTTGGAGTAGTCCGTTTAAGTGAAAGAAACTGTTTAAATGTCACAAAGTTCCTCAGTGACAGTACTGGGTAAGTACCTTGGGGTCAGACAACAGGAAGCCTTGTCATAGCAGTACAATGTGTATAACTAGAAGTCTCATCATACTGCAGAAGTAATGATGGTATACTGTGTATAGCTGTAAACATAAGCACAGTACTGTAATGATACCAAGTGCATACTAATTACAAGACAATTCCTCGTAAGGATTAAATAAATGATTACATAATGTGTGCAACTCAAAGTTCCCTCATTGTGCTAGAATAACATCGACTGTATAATCTTTACAAGCATAAACATCATCATAGTGCTTAAATAACAATGGTTTGTACAATCTGAAGATTCAACATAGTGCTGGAGTGACACCAGTTATAAACCAGAAGACTCAGTACTAGCATGACAGTGATTGTATACTGTATATAACTAAAAGCATCAACATGATACTGCAATTGCAGCTCTTATATACTGTGTACAACTGCCCAAACTGCTCCAATGACCCCAGTTGTGTATAGTATACAGCCATCGATGTTAATGTAATGCTGGAAAGATTCTGGTTCTGCTTTGTGTCCAAACACACCTAAAAGCAGCAGAATAATACTGATTTTATACTTTTTGCAATGGTTGTTCAACTATAATCATTGTTGCAATAGTGTTGGAAAGACACCCACTGTATGTTGTATTTAACCAAGAGCATCATTACAGTGCTAGAATGACAATACAATTTGTACGATGGCACCAACACTGTGGCCACCCTGAAAGCTTCCTCACAGTGACGGAATGAGAATTCTATTATATAATATGACTTGTGTGTGTATATGCTGCCAATGGCAATTTCATCACTTTACTACCATCTCCCAAAAGTCAGCAAAAAGTTTTACTTTGCTTACAGGGCTGTGAAAAAGTATTTACCCCTTTCCTAAGTTTCTCTATTTTTTAACAACACTTAATTGTTTCTGATTTCCAAATGAATTTAGCATAAGACAAAAGACAACACTATCCCAAAATATTATATATAAGTTTTGGGGGTGATCAAGGTGTTTTTTGGCAGATGTTAGACGAGCCTTTATGATCCTTTTGCTTAGCAGTGGTTTTCACCTTGCCACTCTCCCATTCATATCATTCTTGCCTAGTGTCTTTCTGATGGTGAGATCATGAACATTGACATTAACTGAGCTAAGTGGCCTGCAGCTCCTTAGATATTCTTCTGAGGTCTTCTGTGACTTCTCAGATGAGTTTTCTATGTGCTCTTGGAGTAATTTTGCTCAGCCTGCCACTCCTGGGCAGATTTACCAGTGCTCCATGTTTTCTCCATTTAGAGATGATGGCTGTCATGGTAGTTAACTGGAGTCCCTAAGTTTGAGAGATTAATTTGTAACCATTTCCTGACTGATATAGTTCAACAACTTTCTTTCTCAGAATGTTCTTTGATCAAGGCATAATGTGCTGTTTGTTGAGGTTTTAAGGGAACTTCACATTGCTGGAAAGGTTGTATTTAAGTGACGTCTAGATTCAAAAGGGCTGGCAGCAATCAATCTTGGGCATGGCTAGTCTAATTGAAACCTTTTATCAATTAAATTTAGTTCATTGAGTGACTAAGGGGCAATTTTTCACACAGGTGATATAGGTTTTGGGGAGTTTTCGTTCTTCAATAAATCATACGATCACTTGACAACTGTGTATTGTGTTTACTCAGGTTGTCTTTTGTCTTGTACTAAATTTGTTTGGAGATTAGAAACAATTAAGTGTTGCTAATAAAAATAGAGGAACTCAGGAAGGGGGCAAATACTTTTCCAAGGCACTGTATGTATTGTATAGTTGCTTATTAGTGAGACGAATAATGGTTCATTAACATCTCAGGTATTTTTCTCATAGATTCAACCTTTAAAAAATACAATCAGCTAATGGTTGATGCAGTTTTTTAAGCCATTATACTGAGTTTAGGCCATTTAAATGATGCAAAGGTATTTCTAAAAGGATCACTTCAAATCACTTTAAAAAGCATAGAAAACAATAATATGTCAGAGTCAAAATAAAAAAACATGTATGAAACAGTACAGATAGCTTATTGGAATCTAGCCACAGAGAAACAAATTGCAGTGGTATCTGGGGCCATAAACTATTATTACCAAGAAACTAACTTGAGAGGGCACCATGTCAATCAAACGTTGCAAAATTCAAGAAATATGTCCTTTCTTTGCAAATATAAAGTAAAAAGGCAGAAACTGTTTTGTACTGTGATTTTTAAAAGTGTGAGTCATATCATATATAAGAATATTCTTGGAATGAACTGCTTCCCTATATCAATTTTTATTGGATTATTTCACTGATGTTTTACAGCACCAATAGTTTTCCCTTTATCTTTTACTAGGTGTTTAGAGGGGTCACAGAGAAATTTGTTCAATGGAAGTAAGTGAAGAGGAAACTACTCCATTGGTCAACCAAGACAGGATGGGTAGCCACAGGTCAAGTACTGGACCTGGTCTGCAAGTCCATCTGTACTTCAGCCAAGCCCAGAAGGATAAAATCAGCTTTTGGATAGCCTCAGGGCAGGTATCTGCAGAGGATGTGTGCACTTTTGCAGCAAAGGAATGTGGTAAGAGTGGAAGTGTGCTTAATTTTTATTACACTGATATATCCATTTGCAACAGCACCAGTTAATCTAACCACATAGGCTACAGCAGGATATTTTCTTACTAGTTCAGAGAACATGAGCAGAATTTCAGCAATATAATGAAAGTTTAAATTCCTGAATGCTTGATCCAAGACATTGATACATCCTATGTTTGCATTTCATCATTTCATTCTTATGCTTGATAAAGGAAATGCATTTATAGAGTAGTCAAAAGCACAATAAAGACAAAACAAGAGCACAAGTAAACAAGAACACAGAATTTGAAAAATAAGAGGATATATCTCAATGAAATATGCAGAGTATGTCTGAAACAATGTAACAATGCAACAGGTAACATAAAATGTGCAAAATGATATATCTTTTTCATTTAACCATGTGTGTTCCCACCTTTTCTCTTTGTTCCAAAGGAATCCTGCCTGTGTATCACAATTTGTTTGCCTTGGCTTCTGAAGATCTCTCATATTGGTTCCCTCCCAGTCACGTGTTTAATTTGGATGAAACTTTAAACCTTACTGTTCACTACCGAGTCAGGTGAATGACTGACTTACAGCTGTCATTTCCCCTGAATAGGCAGAATAATCTAGAATGGGTATTTGTCAGACTTATACGTAGCTCTGTCAGATTGTGTTTTACTGAAAAAAATAACCAACCATGTCTGTATGTGAATTAGATATTTTTGAGGGAATATGACAAAAAACTAATTTTACAAACTGAAAATTGTTGACTGGACATTAAATGTAAATAATATTTGCTCTTTTGAATTTGATTAATCCTTTGAACAGTGATTTCATAATTCTTCATCTGCAATTTGACAGGTTTTTTTTCTCAAACTGGTTTGGACAGGGAAACAAAAAAACATATCGGTATGGCCTTCCAAGAAGTCGAATTAGTGCTGTGCTGGACTATGGTGTCATTGATTATCTCTTTGCACAGGTATTACATGTTTAAATATAATCTGAGCTGACTATAACCAAATGCTATTGTATTATTGTTATCTGCCTTCACTTAAATCCTGTACTTCAAGAAACTCACACAATGACTTTAATTAAGCATTTTGGATTCTTACGTTTGAATCATATGTACAAATTGACGTGTTTAGACACCTTGCCTGCGGAGTTGTGTGGAGATTTTCTACAGCATTCCTTATGTTGAATCTGTGGAAGCTTTTCAAGCGTAATATTCAAAACGAACTGAAAAACATCAGCATGAATCCTATCGTCGCACATAACTCGCAGAGTTTGACATTCACAAAACAAAATAATTGTATATACTTTTATCAAGAACATTATCTGTGGCTAATATACATTAGCATTTGTATATTGTGGGTTAGCTTACAAGCTTGCTACACCATTTCATCGGCAGGTTGCTACTGCGTGCTGCTGTGTAGCTAATTGTATTTTCTTTGGTCTTACACCTTTCTCCATGATAACATTGTACTTCTAGTAACATAGATGTTGAAAACCCCACCTGCAAAGACAAACAATACAGAGCACTTAACTGTCATTGCTTCAAGCGTGTAGTACAGTTTGCCAACAGTGCAGAACCCTGCAGGCTGTTTAGCTGGGCACTCATCACCAGGTGGTTGTACGTAAAAATCAGCCAATCGAAGTATTTATTTCTCCATGTAATGCATCCAAATATAACTAATTTACAGTCAAAAATATGGGGGGTGCCTATTTTATGCTTTAACCTCCAGAATCAGTTTTGCAGTGACTATTTCAATATGATTCAGCACTTGAAATTTCCAGGCTTTGACACTTGACCTTCATGTTAGAAAAGTCATCTTCCTTTAAATTAATAAGATAATACAAAGTAGGAGAGCCACATGACCAGCTTATGTCTTATCATTTCACTTCCTTAACATTCTTCTATCATTGTTTCTAACATCTGAAAAATAAATCAAGCAAGATTTTCCGGACTTGATTTGGTAGGCAAGAAAAAAGCTATGGCAAGCTACATTAAGTGGCCAAAAAGTACATGGACACCTGCTTGTGCAACATGTCATTCTAAAACCAAGTATATAAATAAGCTGGTCCTCTCTTTGCCATTATCGAAGCCTCTGCTCTTCTGAGAAGGCTTTTCATTTCATTAGATGTTAGAACATGGTTTCCAAAGTGCTGGTGCTCAGGGATTCCTCGTGCCTGTCTTCGTACCGGCCTCTGCCTCATAATAGTGCTGCCACACCTATTCCTGATGGAGCTTTCTTAATCATTGTACCCACTCTGTTGTTTTGCATCGTTGCTTACCTCTTCTGCACTAGCTCATGCACTTCCCTTATCCCTTCCTCCCTTTTGGGGTGATTCACTCAGAGGCCCGGATACACAGGAGAATCCCGTCAGTCCTCTGGCCTACATGAGTTTCTCCCTAACTGCCATCTGGCTCATCCATCCTGTTTGCTATGGCCACCTCACTTACTCTTCTACCTGACTAACTACCAACCTGCTCTATAATTTACCTCACACTACTGTATATTATATATGAACTTGTACTGACCTGGGCCAACCTGAAGAGGGAGTTATAGCTATAGTATATATTACATTGAATTGAATTTGCTTCTACTCAGCTATAACAGCATTGCTAAGTTTTTGCGATCTATCGAAACTGACCTGTTGTTGCTTCTAGACATTTCAGCTTCACAATCCATTTACTTGCTGTTGACCAGGGCATAAATTTGACAAATTGACTTGATGGAATGGTGGCATCCTATGACTGTGCTAGTCACCTAACCACTTCAGTATGACCCATTCCGCTGCCAGTGTTTGTTGCTGGAGATTGCATGACTGTGTGCTTAATTACACGCCTGTTTCGACAGTGGGTGTTGATTAATTCACCAATTATATAAATTAGTAAGGGTGTCCATATACTTTTGCCCATAGAGTATACATGCAACTGATATGTCATATAATATAATGTGGAAATTAACCCTTTCGTGGATGAATAATGACTTACAGAGACATTTTTTATTCATTTCTATTCTTCTTTCAGGATTAAAAAATACTTCAAAATGATTTTACTTCAGGTGTACTTTTAAAAAAGATTCATGTATTGTACTGCATGTATTTGAGTACTTCACTATAAGTAACACAGTTTAAATTACTAATAAGACTGACAGTGAATCATAGCTGAAACCTTGGCTTTTTTGGGGGCAATGTCCCTTAACTTTTAATTTAAAAAAATCCATATATTACATAATGGGATTTAAATTGCTACCCACTGTAGCAAACACGGCAGATGAAAGGGTTAACAAATTTCTGTGTATGTTTTGCTCTGTGGTTTGTGGTTTCAGTCACGCAGCGACTTTGTGAATGGAAAGGCAGGGGTCTCTCCCCCACTTAGCGCCAAGGAGGAGTGCCTCGGTATGGCGGTACTGGACCTATGGCGCCTAGCTAAGGAGAGCAACCAGAGTCTGAAAGACATCTGCAAAACAATCAGGTAGAGAAGGCATCACTTTTTGGGGGAAAAGGAACGAGGGAAATAAAGTTAGGGTGGGGATCCAGACATGTTAAGTCACAGTTATGTGTATTTGTGAAGTACTATAATTTATGTCATGTGGTAACATAATAAAATAAAATCAATTGATAATTACAATTTTGGGGC
Organism: Gymnarchus niloticus; assembly: GCA_009936485.2. Classification (NCBI taxonomy): domain Eukaryota; kingdom Metazoa; phylum Chordata; class Actinopteri; order Osteoglossiformes; family Gymnarchidae; genus Gymnarchus; species Gymnarchus niloticus. Next base: position 880,857 of record JAACJT020000028.1, on the reverse strand, counting down.
ACAATAAACTATTATACCATTGTTTTTGCTTGCAATGAGATGACTGAATGAGAAAAACTCTTTCTCTTTTCTAGCTACAAATCATGTCTGCCTGAAAGTCACCGGCAGGACATTCAGCAGCTTAACCCTCTCGCTCGCTTTCGGATACGCAAGACCTTGAAACAGTTCCTCAACAAGCTCCGCCATTGCCCAGCAGGAGGACACAGCCTCAAGCTAAAGTACCTGATGGAACTGGCAGGAGTGGAGCCCAGCCATGGCACAGAGAGCTTCCAGGTGTACAACCCTGGTTGTAGGTCCCAGACAGAGGAGCCCATTCCCAAGCTTCTGTTAGTCTCCGGAGAGAATGGCATACAGACCAGAACTCCTGACACAGTAAGGACAACCTTCTACAACAGGCCAAATGGTTTTGGAGAGGAGTCACAAAAGGTCATAGGTGTTTTGATCTTCATTGATAGTGACAGGGATCTTGCTGAATGACTTCATCAAGCCAACATACGTTTACTTATATCCAGGTTTTATACAAAAAAAAAATCTCTAAGATCAAAATCATTACATTTCCCTACTGCTGCTATGCCCACAGCATTGCTTTTGGTCAAATCACAAGAGTTACAGTAGATGGCAAAAGTATACAACCCCCTTTAAAATGATCAGATTTGCCAGAATTACAAATGATGCATACACATATTATACCAGCATTTTTATGACAAAATCATAGGATTCAACAGTATATTTTTAGTGTAAATCAATTATTTGTGAGCAAATCTTTTAAGGAAAATTGAAACCTGAAAAATGCTGCTTGAATAAGTATCCAACCCTTACACATTAGTATTTGGTAGAACCACCTTTTGCTGCAATAATAGCACTAAATCTTTTGGACTAAGTCTCTACAAGCTTTTTAGACTGTTTAGGAGACATTTATGCCCATTCTTCATGGTAGATTTTCTCTAAGGCCTTCAGGGTAGTTGGATGTCACTTGTTAATTACAATTTTCAAAGAAAGCCACAGATTCTCCACGGGATTCACATCTGTGTTCGGATTGGGTTATACATAGTGCTTTGAATTTTGGGCAAAAATCTTTATCTTGGTCTCATCAGACCACAAAACCTTGTCCCCTTAGCTGGCCGAGGCATTCTTATACCTTTTTGCAAACTCCAGATGTGCTATGATATGGTTCTTCTTGAGTACTGGCTTATTCTAGCCAGCCATACAGGCCAGCACTATGCACAGCTCTTGAAATGTTTGACTGGTGCCCATTCCTTCCATTCTCAAGCCCCTCCAATCTCAGGCACTAAACTATGCAGCTCCTTCAGACTGACTGTTGAACTTATTTTGGATCCCCTCTCCAGTCTCCATTTTGTGCAGGGTCTGAGTTTTGAGGAACAGCCTGGGTGGAGGGATGTAGCGTCCACTTTCTCACTATTAATCCACCAGTGCTCACTCGGAAGTCCAACCTCTTGGATATTTTTTGTACCCTCTACAATTTAATTTCATTTTTGATTATTTTATGTCTAATGTCCTTAGAATTCTCTTTAATCTTCATTTTCATAACTTTCCCTTAGACTGACATTCTTTCCAGTGATAGGAAAATAGTTGAATTTTGGGGGGAACTGTATTCTCATTAAGTCAACATTTTCCATCTGTTGTTTTCTGCTTTCATCTTGAGCTTCCAGAGCACAGGAATTGGATACATGCAAGCAGCATTTTTCATCCATTTATTTTCCAAAGCAATGAATGCTATTCAGGGTTATGAGGTGGTTTGCAGCCTGTCCCAGGCTGCCTTAGTGCAGAAGATGGGGGACACCCTGGATGGGGTGCCAACGCACCACAGGCCACAGTCACGCACACATTCATGGACAATTTAGCCACACCAATTAGTCTAAAATGCATGTCTTTGGACTGCAGGAGGAAGCCTGCAAAGCACGTGGAGAACATGCAAACTCCACTTACATGGAGCCTGGAGGTGCGAGGCAATAGTGCTAACCACTGAGCCACCATGCCACCCTGCTGCATTTTTCAGTTTTTCATTTTTTTTAAATGATTTACTGAAGATTAATTGCTTTTAACTTTTACTGTGAGAGACAACGTCTTTGCACTAATAACATTCACTAGAAGAATATGTGTATTTATCCTTTGTAATTCTGGCAAATCTGATCATTTTATGCAAGATTGCATACTTTTGCAAGCCACTGTATCTGTGCTGGTAATTATTGACATCAGCTTGCATTTTGTTTTCATCCAAGCAACCACAGAGTTTACACTGCGCTTCTCTATATTTATTTTTGCACTAGCCTCTATGTTTTCTTTCTTGTATGTTCTGTTGACAGGAATGGCAGATATTCTGTGATTTTCCAGAAATAACGGAGATCAGCATCAAGCAGGCATACCGTGACCTAGTGCCTCTTGAGAGCAGAGTTGTCACTGTGACACGACAGGATGACAGATGCTTGGTTAGTGGCACGTGTTTCTATGTTGATATTTCTGGCATATTTTAATCTATGGAATAATTATAGTATAATAATTTCACTGTAGTATAATAATTATAATACATTTTGTTCATATAATTTTAGATTCCCTTTAAAATGTGTACAATTAGCATAATTTCAAATTGCAACCGCATAATTTTGTGCTAGAACTGGTATCTTACAGCAAAAATGTAGCTCCACAGATTTTGTAATTATGATAGACATCGAACATTGTGTGTCTGACTTTAAAAAATGTTAACAATAGATTGACATCATAACACTGAACAAATGCAGAGCATTAGGCTCTTATTTGTCACCAGACATAAATGACTTTAAATTGCTTATTAGATCATCTGGACAGACAGAGAAAGGCATATTATTTTTTTTGTTCACCAGGAGGTGGAGTTTCAGACCCTGGCAGAAGCCCGGTCATTTGTTGCCCTCATTGACGGTTACTTCAGGCTCACCACAGACTCTAGCCACTATTTTTGCCAGGAAGTTGCTCCACCCAGCCTGCTCCACGACATCGAGTGCCACTCTCATGGACCAATAACGTAAGAAATCTTGGAGCTTAATTATACTCAGCTTATTATATGTACATACCCACACTTGTGTTTTGTAACGAGATTTACTGATGATAGGTTTAAGTGAAGATCAGAGATTATGGTCAAACTATTAACCAAGGTCAATGTAATTAAATAGATTTGTATCATAAGAATGCTTAAGTCATTGTACCTTGTGAATTATTGTCATTTAATCTTTGCATTAAAAGAAAGTCCATACATTGTAAAGGTGAGATTCAGATTTATTCACACTTATCAAATGATTCTTTCATGAAATTAATTACTGTTTTAAATGTCATGGATGGTTCAGTTGAATGTAAAATGTGTATTTAGTGGAGACGTCTCTTTTCAAAGTTTCTCTGAACACTATGAAAAGAGAAAGTTGCTGACTGAACCCCTGCTTATTATCCACCCTCAGTGATCACACATATCAGCTGCAAATTCCTTCTGTTGTATCTCACTGAAATCTCAATCTGATTTTGAAAAATCCTATTTATTCACACAATACCATTTGGAGGACAACTAAATCAACCAAAACTAGGATGTCCCATACTTCTCTTGTAAAATAAAAAACACAATTTTTACAATGTTTCAATGGACATAACATTCTGAGAATTGCATGCTACTGTATTTTTTGCATCTTTTGTGGTACAAGGTCAGAATTTGCCACACACAAGCTGAAAAAATCTGGTGCCAAAAGTGGCATGTTCCTTCTGAGACGAAGCCCTCAAGACTTTGACAAGTACTTCCTCACCGTCTGTGTTCAGGTATTAAAATACTACAATTTAAGCAGCTTACCATTAACACGATGAAAATTCTACACAAGTATGGTGATACACTGGTGCACACACTATTTCATTTTTTTTTTTTTGCATCAGTAAGAGTGAATTTATCCTGTTAACTGTAGAAACAGCAGATCCTGAGATCTTTAAAAATGGAACCACAGTATTCTCAGTCTCTCATTTATAATTACCAAGAATTGAATGTGAATATTAAACATTAGGTAATTTTTGGAAAAAAATAAAATGTCAATATTAACTGAATAAATTATGTTTAATTAAACAAGCTTTTCTGTAGCTCCATATCTGACCAATGGCACATAGTATGGCAAAAAACTCCATTACCTTAATCTAATACCCTTAAAGTCAGTATTAAAAAAAATATATATATTAGTAATGTACATTACCCATCTTTCCAGCTTCTAACCATTTATCCTGCTTGGGTTCACTGGGGCACCTGGAATCTGTCCCTGTGGGGAAACCCTGGATGGAAAGAGCAATGTACCTAATGAATCACCAAATGGCCTTTGTAGTTCTTTTGATGTACATTTCTTATTGAAGATCGATTAAATACGTTTTATGAATCAATTTATTTTGGCTACTAAGACTTCTAATTCTTCTTTAGACACCTTTAGGAATGGATTATAAGGACTGTCTGATTGTGACAGACAAAGGATTTCGTCTCTCAGGAGTCAATAGTTCCTTCTTCAGCCTAAGGGAACTCATTGCATTTTACCAAGAAAACGAGCTCCTCCTGGCAGATGTTCCTACTAAGTTGGGAAAATGCTGTGCACCTCGACCAAAAGGCAAGAGGCACCCGTGCAAACAATAAATGTTTTAGCAAAGCGAGAATAATTATGCTCAGCTGATGTTACTGTGTTTTCTTTCCCGGTGTTCCAATTCTCAAACACACCAGTTTAATGCAATTTCCCCTTTGTTCATAATGTATACGGTCTTATATACTGTTACAGGCAATGTTTAAAATGCAGTGAATGAAACTGTAGAACTTGAAGAACAGGAATATCAAAAACAGAGAAATATATGCTGCCAAAATCAAGACAGTTTGTGAATAGAGAGTAAAGAATTAAAGGGGAAGTTATTGTTATGCCAAAGGCAGATGAATGTATTTTGGTGATGTTAAGTAAAGTTGTAAACAGGGAAAAATCCTTCTGCAACTGCTAGTATTTCAACGATGAGTAAATGATTCATTCCCTAAGCTCTGTGTTGCCTAGAAAGAGACCTACCATTTTGTTTTGCTTATGTAGTTTATAGTCTTTGCTTAGTCCATTTCATTATTGTGTTCCCATTACAGTAAAATTGCTTTAATCAAAAACATAGGTAAAAATTGCATTTTTGTCATTGCTGCAGAGCTCACAAATCTGATCATAATGCGCAACAGCTCCACAGCAGAGGCACTGGGGTCACCCACCGTGCAGAGACGGAAAGCCAGTAATGTCCAGTTTCAGATGATCAAACATGAAGACCTGAAATTGGTGAGCTTTTCCTTGTGTCCTGCTACCCATTATCAGCTTCTAACATGCTGTCCCTCTATCCAGCCATCTCACAGCCATTTATCCAACAGAGGGTTGTGGCATGTTACTACAACTAATCAAGCATGAACACTATGTATAGACGTTAAGGATGTGTATTAGCTGTTGATGGATGAGTATTTTTGGCAGGGAGAGAGTCTCGGACGAGGAACTTTTACACAGATATTCAAAGGTTGCAAAAGTGATGTGCGGGACGGAGAGAGAACCACAACGGAGGTCCTGCTGAAAATTATCGATAACAGTTACCAAAACTGCTGGGAGGTGAGTAATCATTTCAACATTTGCCACTTCTATTAGTTACCTGAAAACATGACATCTACATTTTCATAAATACAGATACACTAGTTCTGATAAGGCAACATTAAAACCTTCATTTAAAGATTTGTATATTTGAACATCCTAATTTCTAGTCTCCAGTCATTGAGCTTATATTCATTACTACTATTCATCTCTAACTTTCAGCTGGTTCAGTGGTTTTATTTCAGTTTTATATTGATAAAGAAATAGAACTTCTTTGTCCTAACTGACCGAACCCGGCCAAAACATGCTGTTGTTATGTATAGTTACGTTAATAAGTTATATGGTCATGTATTAAACATTTGAACACATGTTAACATGGAGTTGCCAGTAGGGCTTTATGCTAATGAACATAAGGCAGTATTTAGGCCTACTACTATTGATTTGTCAAATTTGTTTGTCGGAGGCTTTATCTGTTTCCATGAAGCATTCTGCAATTTATATGGTCACCACTGCATAGCAGTGGAGACACACTGGGCTTTACATCAGGCATGCAAAGCCAAACCTTATGCTGTACATCCAGTTACCTCCTGGTCACCATAGTCAGTTGTTATAAATATTAAGCAATCATAGCGTTGCTTTTTTGCAGTCATTCATGAGCTTGTAATACTGATGTAATATTTATATGTTAGCTACCACTCAATGACGGTCCATGTGGTGGCTCTATTTGCAAAATATAACATATTGGAACCTGTTGAATTTATTTAGCTATAGTGGAACCATAATGCATTACGGGAGTTAGAAATAAGGAAAACGCAAGTGTCCAGTGTTCATTAGGAAACATATTACTACTTTCAGTCCTTTTTGAAATCAGTTTTTCACACATGATACAGAAAGTGCTTCGTTGAGTGTCCCTGGGTGTAAAATCCCTGATACTATTTAGATAAGACATTCCCCCTCCAATCTTACGTACAGGAAGTACACTGCTGCATTGATTTGTGGATTTTTGCACCAAACTTTTACACCAACCACCAGCAGAAACATAAGTCTCCCCCACTTGATATTAAGGACTTCAGCGTCAGTCCAAGGCATGTACAGATGGACTCCTATATCTCAAGCTTTGTCAGTTCAGATCTGACAACATTTGGCTTGACGATAATAAAAATTTACCTGTACACAGTTTATGTCAGCACAGGTATCACAGCTGGCTACGGTGTCAGCACCCCTAATAGATTTGCCATGTGCCGGCAATTTGTTAGCTGTCATTTTTCATCTGATCAACTCTGATTGAGAAATGTCACTTTAAGGATCCCTAGAACTACCAGTGTCCGCAGTCTGAATTAGATAAACACACATCCCTCACCTAACTGCATTCAAGCAGCGTCTATGACAGAATTAGTCACTACTGTATGGATGGGGGGGTATTCTGTGAACTTTTGTTTTTTATGTATTTATGTATATTATTTTCAATGTATTTTCATGGACAACATCAAAGGGCATCATTTAGATTTATATTAACATTGTGCTGTGTCTTTATAAGGATCTTATTCAGAGTATCTCAGTGCTGAGTTTTTCTCCTTGTCTTTCTCTAGTCATTCTTTGAAGCTGCCAGTCTGATGAGCCAGATTTCACACAAGCACCTGCTCTTAGTGTATGGAATATCCATTAATAGGTCTGACCGTAAGTCACCCTTTCTCTCACTGCTTTCAGCCATTTGCCTTTTTTCTAACATGAAAAAACCAGTATCAGATGTATCAGATGTTTTTTCTGTCACAGCATTTCATACATCTACCTTCTATGGATCCTCTGAAAATAATGGATGAGTTTTCAATAAATCAAGAAGGAGTCAATTAGGCAAATGCTCCTAACTTGCCATACTGCTTTTTTTTGGTGTAGTTTTCTCCTAGAACTATATCAGGAAGTTGCTGTTTTCACCCTGCAGACATTATGGTGCAAGAGTTTGTGAAGTTTGGAGCCCTGGATTTGTATCTGAGGAAACAGCAGGGATGCATTCCAGTCAGCTGGAAACTCGACATTGCCAAGCAGCTAGCTTGCGTCCTAAACTTTTTGGTGAACAAGCCAGACCAATGTGCCTCTAATTAAATCATTAAAATTCTGTTTCAGTGTAAATTCAAATGGTCAAGGCTGTAGAATCTGGTTTTGTGTATATATATACATATATACATATATACATATATGCTTCAACTGACTGTTTACACTGTTGGTGTTGTGTGTTAGGAGGAAAAAAAGATAGTCCATGGCCATATTTCAGCAAAAAATCTGCTTCTGGCCAGAGAGGGGGACTCTTCCACTGGTAGCTGCCCCTTCATCAAGCTGAGTGACCCTGGCATTAGTGTGGCAGTACTCGACAGGGAGGGTAAACTGCATTCTCTGTATATGGTCATTGAAAGAGGATGAGCTCAGTACAAATATAAATATTCACTTGTCTGCACCCTTCACATGCTGGACTGCAGTGGCCTTTGACCGGATTCCATGGGTAGCTCCAGAAGTTTTGGGGGCACCAGAAAAATTGGGCTTAGAATCAGACAAATGGAGCTTTGGGACAACACTCTGGGAGATTTTCAATGAAGGAAGGCCCCCCCTGCAAGGCCAGGACCCTCAGCAGGTATGGATACTAGCAAAAGAAGCTGAGAAAAAAAGTTAAAAAGTTAAGTGCCTTTGGGTACCTAATAGGATACGTAACTGTGACGGCATCTTTTTTTATATAGAAATTGCTGTTCTATGCTAACCATGAGCAGCTGCCTTCCCCAAGATGGACAGAGCTAGCTGACCTGATTGGCCGGTGCATGGAGTATGAACCTGCATTGCGCCCTTCTAGCCGTGGGATAATTCGGCAACTGAACAGCCTCATTACCTCAGGTAATGAGCACTTTCACCTTTGCCCTTTTGTGTGTCCATCATGGCTTGTCGGAGAGGCATCTCCATTGAATGGTACATGACCTGCCTTTCCCTGCAGATTATGAACTTTTAGACCCAGGAGCAAGCGCTGTCCCTGACAAAGACAGCTTCTGGAGAGCAATGAACATTTCTTACCAGGAACAACTTTCCCTGTACGAAGAACGTCATCTTCGCTACATAAGTGCCCTTGGAAAGGTAACATTCCACGTACACTGAGATAAAGTATACTTACTATATCGATTGTCATATTTAGTTAAAATGATTCATATAACTTGCAATTTTATAAATTAACCAATTTAAAACTGGATATTTTGCAAATGTGATTCAGTGTACTTTCCAAAAGTAAATCTCTAACTGCTTGCAAGTGTTTCCTATTGATTCCTACATGAACTCCATAGCTGTTTTTCAATGTTGGCACAATCTGGCTTGAAAATACAACTTCACTAGCCAACATTTGATGAACAATTGATTCAACAATAACTAAGGGGCATCATTTCTCTTAAAAACTTCAGTTAGTACTATCCCATCTTAAGCCTAGTTCATACTTCAGTATTCCATGTTCCATCATAGTCCATGCACCATAGAGTGCATGGACCTTAGTGTTCATGCTACATTTGTCAGTGTAAGCATGCTTTCACAGTTGGTAGCGACGATATTCCACCAGACAAGCAGAAGGCACATGCTGTACTCACAGTCTACATGCATTGTCATCTTTTCCCTGTCTTTGGGTGACCTTTCTCTCCATGAGTTTGCATACTGGAATACATTGTTGTGCTCCTTGGAATTTGTGGGTACCTCTGCCTTACTATGTTCAATACTCTTTTCCTCTACTCCTTTATTGGCGCATCTGTTCTTTTAAAGTCAGCACTGCCATCAAGTGGACATTCCCAGCAAAATTTATTTCTTCCACATGCGCAGACAAACCACAAAAAGTGAAACATGAACTTGGCTTTCGACTTGGTTGGCATTGTTTAATTACTACAGTAATTTTGCAGTTATGTATAGTTTTTACAAGGACTAGGTTGGCAACAAGCATTGATGAACATACTAATGGTGTGGTGGGTGGCTCTTTGGGTAAGAAGCCCAGTGTCCCAAAAGTCACTGGTTCAAATCCTGCAGCTAGCAGGGTAATCATATTGGGTAGCGTGTGGCACTACCAGTTCAGCATCTGTTCTAGTGTTTGGAAAATCAGTGGATCATATCACTGCTGGGCCGTTAACTTCAAAAACTATTTCGGGTGTACTGGATAAATGGCTGACTGAGTACTCTGACCCCAAACTATATTTCATCTGAATGTAAGGCTCATAAAGAGCAAGATGCGATATGTCACAACTAAAGTAGGCCTATGTATTTGTCCAATGGCAACGCAATTCTTTTCATTTTCATAATCATATAAGTTACTGAAGTCCTTGTTAGTCTATTGCAGACATATATGAGTTAGTGGTTGAAAAGGACAGGAAAGCATTTAACACTGATTGGGTCGTGATAAAGACTGTGACTCAGCTTCATTCTTAGAAGTGCAGCCATAAAGCGTCTGACTTTCTGTTTCTCTGACGTGGGTTACCTTGTGAAATGTAAGAACTGACGAGTCTGTTCAGGCCATTTGTGTCACCTGAACTGATGCTGCTTCCCCAGTAGGCCACAGTGTAGAAAAGCACAGTGACCACTATGGGCTGATAAAACATCCTCAGCAGCTCGCTACACACGTCAAAGGACATGAGCTTCCTCAGAAATTAGAGTCTGCTCTGGCCTTTCTTGTACAGAGCCACTGTCATATCATTTAATTACCATGGGTTCAGAACTGAATACTGAAGAACTTAGGGATGGTCATGGGTAAACTTATGCTGAATTCAGATGGATGGTGAAACAACCATGGAACTTGAAGCCATGTTTCATCATGTTTTCCAGGGTAATTTTGGCAGTGTAGAGCTGTGTCGCTATGATCCCCTGGGAGACAACACTGGAGAGCTGATTGCTGTGAAGAAACTACAACCTAAAAGGCAGTCAAATATGGCAGATTTTCAGAAAGAAATACAGACCATCAGCTCGCTGCATTGTGACTACATTGTGAAGTACCTTGGTATCTGCTATGGCATGGGTAAGGTTCAAACAACATTTTTTTCCCAGAAGTGTGTAAAAGCAGCAAAGTAAACATTGATATGATTTTAGCTTCCAGATAAACTTTTACATGGAAAAGTATGGCTACCAAATTGTTGCATGTTTTTTCTAAGAACTGTTAATTTCAAAATACTAAAGAACTTAAATCTGGGGTTTATGCATTGAGTTATGGTTAACACTAACCCATCAATTTGGAATGTTGCTGAATGCTGTATTCATTCAATTTTAAACAAAATAAATGGAAAAGGGATGGATGCAGCTGGCTTGTGAATGCAGGCACATTTTATGGGCCTCACAGTTTGGTGGTACAGGCTCACAAGATGGGGGCGTGGCTCATTACTAGTTTGTGTAGGAGGGGGGAAAAGGAAATTATTTACTTTAGGACAAATATAAATGAAGGAACACGAAATTAAATATAAAATTCATAATTTTTTGAAAATTGTAACATTTCCCACGTTTGTCACACTCATGCCATGACCCAGCCAACCAAGACAGACAAACCTACCAAACTGGTTTGACCATCATGCCCAACATACCTTCGTTCCTCATCCCCAGAGTTTAATCAGCTGAGTTCAGTGATTTGGTGACTTGGTTCCCTTAATGTTCTCATCAGCTCCCTCACCTCAGCATGAGTTATTGAGTTTCTGACCTCTACTGAGTGTTTTGTCATTCCTGAAGTTTGCCTGTACCTGACCTTCTGCATATCCATTGACTTTGCCCTTTTGCCTATTGCCTTGCTGATAGCCTTTCTGGATTTTGACTGTTCCTGACCGTGACCTCGACTACCTTTTTGATTGTCCCTCTGACTTCTGGATATTCTGTCTGTTCTGGCCTTGATCCTGCCTGTTTTGACCATTTGGCTTTTTGAAATCCCATTGATTCTGGTTTTGCCCCGCCTGTCCTTTGACTTCGAATAAAGAACCCCGCTCTGCACTTAGGTCCAGTCTATGTGCTCATGAAACATTTACTCTTTCTTATAATAGTCTTTTTCCTTTAAAACAGCAAACACTTTCCCCCTCCCACAAACACCTTAGACATGTGGTACATTCCAATTAAATCACAAAATTCCCCTTTATCAATAGACAACAATGGTATAGTCCTGGTTTGCACATTTACCCAAACCAGTATGACGAACGATATTAAATGAATTGTTAAATGCATTCTATTATACTAAACAATCAATAATCATTAACATTTAGTGTGTCCCCTTGTAGGAAAACAGCACCCACATCCATCTCTGTTGCATGTTTGCATCGAGAAGGTCTGATCAAAGTTAGGGCTATGAAATACATGCCCCTGAAGCATCAGGACCACTCCATAATGAACAGACATGTTTTTGGTGGTCAGCCTCTGCTGACTTAATAGCTTCTACCTTCCCAATTTCTTGCTGGATTACACCCAGTCCCAAAACAGAGTCAAGATATTAAATCTCCTCTCTGGCTTAGACAGACTGAATCAGGCAAATTGTAAGCATCGCCTTATCGATTTGCAACAAACCCTTCAGATAATGACAGTGTTCACCCCAGCTGCAACTGTAGATGTGATACTCTTCTCAGAACCAGCTGTTTTACCCATACCATCAGACTTACCTTTAGCTACCCTGTCCATCAAATACTTCAGCATACAGTGATGAGAATCTGTACCTGCTAGGCTGCCTCTGCTGCATGCTGGATGGTACTCCTTCACCCACATCTTTTTTCAGGGTGGAAAACTTGTAAATACTCCTCCAGTAAAATTCCATGATGTCTATTTTCTTGTCCTTTCATTCTTTACCCATTTGCAGGATAGATCTTTGAGCTCCTACAGGTTCCTCTCTGTGTCCACCATGGATATAAACTGCTCCCTGTGTGTCTCTGGACTTCTCTAATTTCTTAAACACAACTTTCTTCAACTAGTCATAATCCAAAGCATTTTCAGGCTCCATGACCACACAAGCAGACCTGGGGGGTATTCCATCATGTAGGCTTTACACTTCCTATAGTTAACCTGAATTCTGATTCGAGAAATCTGCGGCGATTGGGGGAATTTGAGAAATCTTGAAAGTGAGCTTTCAGTTTTTTTCAATCAAAATTCAGATTGAACTATAGGATTTGTTCAACTCGCTTGACAGAATACTTCCCTGGCATTGCTTGTTAAGAGTAGAATCAAACAGACCATCCCTCCTTTGACCATTTGTAGACTCCAACCATGCTCTCAAAGGTCATTAAACAGTGATCAATATTGTCATCGTCCCTTAGTCTGTTCATCCTTGATTTGTAGCTTGGAATGGGTTTCCAAGATGGAGAACAATTGCTTTTCATGCTCTTTCTTGCTTTCTGTTCTTTTGTAGCTGGTGGACATAATGTAACAAATTTGAATTGTTGGGTTTGCATGGGTACTCCTTTCTCCCTTTGCTGATCCCTCATTCACTGACGTTCCACAAAGGTTTCAGCAATGCCAGTTGAACAATAGCTACATCCCCTAATGTCAGAGTTACTGACTGTGATACTTCCTGCCTCATCCTTCTAGTAGTTTCTTCTTCTTCTTGTGTTGTGAAATAACACAGGATATTTTTATTGTCACTGTACAAATACAATGAGATGTCATTTGGAGCAAGCCTGTAGATGCCAACTTAAGGATACGATATCCTTATCCAAATAAGACGACAAAAAAAGAATAAAAGAACAAAATGGTGAACTGGAAGCAAACAAAAACCACAAAAACAAACTTCTTTCTGGTTCTGTGACTGATTATCTTCAGTCTCTATTGACACCGCCCTTTCAAAACATGGGATTGTTGGAAATGTGGATAAATATAATTGCATATTGTACTGTACTGTATTGTATTGTAATTGTATTGTACTGGAAACTGAATATAAGAATGTATTTTTTTGACTTTCGGTGTATTTTTTGGCAGGTCGCCTAAACATAAGTTTGGTGATGGAGTATTTGCCCAATGGCAGTTTGATTTCATATCTGGAGAAGAACCGGCAAAACATCAATAACAAGAGGCTGCTACTCTTTGCTTCTCAGATCTGCAAAGTATATATCTATATACTGTATATATATACACATATATTTATATGTATATGTTTTTTATAGCATATACTTTCATGTTTTTATAACTGCATAAATGAATGAACAAGCATAGATATTGGAACGGCTCTCTGCTTTGTGCTACAGTCAACTATTCTGTTTGAGCAGGGAATGGAGTACCTGCAGAGCATGCGTTACGTTCATCGAGATCTGGCTGCTAGGAACATTCTGGTTGCGAGTGAATCGCTAGTGAAAATTGCGGACTTCGGACTCACCAAGATAATCCCCTTTGACAAAGAGTACTATCGGGTGACACAGCCAGGGGACAGTCCTATATTCTGGTGAGCAATTACATTTACAATTACATTTACAATTACATTTCATTTTACCATATTTTTATTTATCTGTACACCCACAGAAAAAAATCAGGCTTTTGAAAGTATATATTGGGTCTATCATGCTGCATTTATCGTTACTTGTGGTAATTCTCCTAAAAACATTAAATGATTAGAACTGTATAATTAGGGCTGTGTTCGAATTGCTTGAATACAATTACTACATAATGAATAATAAGTATAAAAAAATTTCCTATGAATTAGTTATAGTGGTTAGTATAAACAGGAATGTACTACAAATTGCTACAATTATCAGAATATTTTGCAATTATACTTCAGAATATTTTGCAAAAAATGAGATTTAATCTGTTTCATATCATTAAACACAGGTATGCTCCAGAGTCAATCGCTGAATCCAAGTTCTCTCACAAATCTGATGTGTGGAGTTTTGGGATTGTCCTCCATGAGCTTTTTTCCTATTGCGAGCACAATCATAATCCAAAAAAGGTGAATTTGCAAAAGCTGATGTACTTCACATGAATTAATTATGTCACTGATACATTTTTTGGTTCTGCTCAAAATGTAACAGACTCAACAGAAATTGCTTTCACCAAACCTATTTTCAATCCTATTTAGTTTAAAGGGATTCTCAAAGTTCTATAAAAAACAATCTTTAAATGATTTATAGCCTCTTTCAAGATTATTTTTTCATTTCTCTCCCTCCACATTTAGTTGTATCTTCAGAAGATTGGAAAGGACATGCAGATCGCTTCCATCTCTATGCACCTTGTCAATATCCTTAAGGACAAATGGAGATTACAAGCTCCAGAACATTGTCCACCGAGGGTACGACATAAAATTTCCGATTTGCCGAATACTTAACCTATGCAAAACCTGGAGGTTTTTGTCTGTAGTGCTAAGTAGGCAGAGAATGACTGGGATTGCTGATGCAATACGCCATGTACTCTGCAGGTATACAGCATGATGCTTAAGTGCTGGGCCTACAACTCTGAGGAGCGACCATCCTTCGGCAGCTTGGCAGAGATGATTGAGGCCTGTATTCAGGATGACAGAGAGAGTTCTAAAGGATGAAAGTCACCCGTGACAACTGACTCCAAACACTTTTCACCCATTTGTAACATTTCTGTAAAATATCGTTCATGGATGATTCAACAATTCTTGGTAATTTCAACTGTCCTTTCATGTTATTTAATACCTTAGGGTTCTTCCTTCATCATGTGTTTTATATGTATGATGTACCTATGTTTATGTTTTTTGACCTGTTGATTCATTTACAGGTGATGTTCAAAGCTTAAAGAATTTGTTGAGTGGTTCTCTGTAGTACATGATTACATTATTTGAATACAAGATGTTACACAAAAAGGACAGTATCAGCAATGTTAGGTTTCTTACAGGGGATTTATAGTTTATAACAGGACATTCATATTAAGTGTTGCATCAGTCGTTATACCTTTTCTATGAAACAGCATTGTATTTATGTGTAACTGCTACATTGTGCTTTTAATTAAAAGGTTTGAAAGGTAGTTTTCATTTTTAATTCTATTACATTTTTTTAGACATGCTCAACCAATTTTTTTAATTCAAAATATTTAGTCAACACCAGGTATTCATAATCAAGTTATTCATTTAAGGGAAAAAATGTTTAGAACTATTTCAGCGTAGAAATGGTGTAAAAATGTACCTTTTATACATTAAAGTTGATTTCTCACAAAGATTTGACAAATGGTCAATTTAAAGTGTAAAGTTTATTTTGATGATGTAAAATGTCAACAACACACAGCGACCCATCTGCATTCCATTCTTCACTTTCACGTTCACGTTGGATCATCACAGAAGCAGCAATCCACAGCCACATCCAAATAGCCTGGCTTGACCCATCCTGCAGATTCTGGGCAAAGGATATAGCGTTAATGCATGCTCCAAACAGCAAACATTGACACACTTTGTCTGCTCAACAATATCCCCAGCTTTTCCCCACCCAGGCTGAAAACAACTTGAACAAGGTTCCACTTCCACCTCCTGATGTGTCAAACTGTTTGCCAGATCATTTTTTGGTGCCAAAACCCTCTAATCTCCTCCCACACATTAGCTTTCAGTTCTACAACTGGCTTCAATGCAGCCTTTCTGGTTTTTCAGTACCTTTTCAGCTGTCTCAGGAAACCCTTTTGTAAGCATTACCCTGAAGACCTCCTTCTTTAGCTTGACAGCTTCCCTCAGCAGAGGTGTCCACCACTGGGTCCTAGGGTTACCCCCATAGCAGACACCAACTGCCTTCTGGCCACAGATCTTTGCAGTTGCTGTAATGACCCAGGCCTTCAACATAATCCATTCATATTCAGTGGTTCAGATGTCCCCAACCTCACCTGGTATGTGGGAGAAGTTTTTCCTGAGTTGTAAGTTCAGTTTATCTCATAAAGAAAAACTCCAGCTACAAAAACCTCGGTCTGGCATAAAAGTCAGGTATAAAAGTCCACCACCAAGACACATCCCCACCCTGACACCACCGCATCAGGCTGGAAGTCCAGGAGACAGCGACAACTGAGGATGCCGCGACTGGGCCTGCACCCCCTCCCCACGCCACACCATCTTTAACGAACACACAACGCAGATTGACCAGACGGGGGGTCCTGGGCCTGCGAAGACCTGTCCACTGGGGACATCGGGTGAGAAGCGACGCACGTACACCTACATCAACCAAGCTGTAATCCTGCATCTTACATTAACATCTAATTCATCCGGGCCCTTCCTGTTTATTCCGGCCACCCACCCAGACACTGCAAGTGACTTCCACCTCTCATCTTGTGGATGGTGGCAACACATTTGGAATATCTGAGACCCTCACACCAAATCTGTTTTTAATTTTTTTTTTTTTATTTTATCGTACTATTTTTCTCAAGAGATTTTTGATGGAGTACACATGTGCAGTAAGAGCCTGGACATGGCATCCCTGGTCCTGTAGCCAGCACATCAGATTTAACTCCCATGATACCATCATGTGACTCCCGTTAGTGATGCCATAACACATCTGATTTAGATAGGTGTCACATTATCTGCAAGTGCCAAATGGCTGAGTCCATGACTTCTGGTGTCCCCTAGATGACCCCATCATCAATCATTGTAACCCAAACTGTATAATATAATAATACTAATTTATTGGATGGATGGATGGATGGATGGATGGATGGATGGATGGATAGTTAATTTAAAAGCAATTTAAAATGTAATATACTTTTAAAATTAAAAATTATGTATTGTGTATAATTCTGGCTTCCATGATTATTATTGAGAAAGCTAATAACTAGTTGTTTTTAGTGTTAATATGAAATTGGACATGGAAAACAGTATACCAGATTTCCCTTTTAGTTCTGTTACTGTATGCTAAAATGTGCATCTATAATGTGAACACTTTAACTTTTTTATATTTAATTTTAAAATTAAACCAGCAATAAATAAATAAATAAATAAGAATAAATAAATAGAAGTTTCTTGTACTTGGAACCTGTAGGGTATCTTGTCATTTTTCATTTAAACCTGTTCTTTTTTTTTTTGAGCAAAGGTTACAAACACTGAAGTCACTGTTATGCTCCTCAAACAACTCATACACACTGCTATTGAGAGGATAAGGGGATTTATCCTGCTGGAACCAACCCATGTTTGCTACGATGGAAAAGTAACCCTTAGCATTCAGCATAAGTGCTTCTGGTCAGCAGGCACCTGTCCTTTTATATACCTTTTCTGATTTGTACAGAGGGTTGAATGAAAACTAATGTGTCCCTACATTATTGTTGACTGGCGTCACGGTGGGAGACTGGAAGCACTTGGAGTCAGGCGTGGAACCAACAAAACAGGTTTTTTCTAACAAAACAAAGCAAGACGAGTTAGAAAAGAAACAAGATCACAGGGGATGAAACCGGGAAGAATAAGTAAACAGGGCCACAGGCAATACATGGGAGCAACATTAATGACTGGACTGAGGAACACAGGACTGGGAAGCACTTTTAAACAAGACAACGATTAACAGGTCATTAGGGCCACACTGGGGAAAAACAAAAGGGACAGGTAAGGCAGGGCATAACAACTGTATGGGAATAATAAATTAAACACAGAAGTTATTTTCAGAATATGCTTTTTAATTACATATGTTAATTGTTCTACGTAGTCTCCAGATACCTGTATACATTCTTATCAACTATAAACAAGGTCTGTGAAGCCACCGTGGAAGGAGTCCACACACTGTTTCTGCAACCATGTCCTGATAGCCCTCTCAACTCCTTCATCGGATGAGTTGTGATGTCTGTGAAGGTCTTCTTTCAATCTTCTGTCACTATTCTGAGAAGAAAAGCCTCACCTTTATTCTAGCAACATGACTTCATTTGCTGGCAAATTTCAATTCTCTCGACTATCATCTCAGCTGTTAGTATTCAATTCAATTAAATTCAATTCAATTTTATTTATATAGTGCTTTTAACACGGAGCGCGGTCACAAAGCGCTTTACATAGTCCCGGGCCCACAGTAGTATCTGAGGAGCCTAAGCATCATGCACAAACCTTCCTTAATCCAAGAATATTGATATGTGATACAGATACTCTTACAAAATCCCTATTTCATCAGCAGGATCTCATTGAGTAAGCCACTGATTGTCCTTAATCAGTTTAACACATTCCATGTGAAACTGATCTGTTGTTGTCACAGGTTGTCCACACCTTTGTTTGTCACACAGGTCAGATGTTTTCTCTTTGCTAGCTTTCCATCTGTTGGCCCAATGACACACAGACTCACATCAACACGGTTATGGCCATTAACAGCTTGCGTACGTCAGTGAGTTTCACTGGAAGCAGCACCCTCTGCTGTCAAGAAGTCAGTCATGACATGTTGCCTTTATTGGACTGATGATAGGGCAGCACAGGGTTCCATTTCATGGAAATAA
>JAACJT020000028.1:849465-861831 GCA_009936485.2 Gymnarchus niloticus | reverse complement strand
TCTGTGCACTGAATAACCTAGGTAATAAAGGTATTTGCTGTCTCTAGACTCCGAGTTGACTGTTTTTCCACCACAAGGGTAACTGTTTTTTCTTTAATAAGCAGCCAGGATGCTAAACCTCGAAATATTTTGCACTCAGCATATAGAAAGACATATCTCACTCCCAGAAAATATGTATGCCTGATTCTTGAGATTTACTTTTTGTGACAATAGATGTCCGGTATGTTTATTGCAGAAGCTGCGAACATTAATGAGCTCAGTAGAGCAGGTATTCCCGTGTTGTGAGGGAAAAATACTGTGTCAGTCAATGGACTCTGATGGCTTTGAAGAGTTACATAATGGCTGTTTCTGGTAAGGATCTTCATCTCATTAACATAAAAAGATGGACAAGGACTGACTGGGCTTACCAGAACTATGCAGTCTTTTATGGGTGAGTTTTACAGTGTTACAATGCATTACGAATGTGTATTTAGAGATCGTAAGAATTCTAGAGTCCTAAGAGTAAATCCATACTAATCAACAGTATATTAACAGCATAGTAACTTACTATTCTAAAGAATGTGTATTTCTTTCTAGGGTACGGAGAGAGATGAGGTCCTAGCATCCGTCACAGTTGGTATGCTGACTGTTCTCAGTGAAGATGGTGAAAATAGTCCTCATATAAATAAAATGAAAGAAAGAAAGAAAGAACAAAAGAAAGATTATGCTGTCCCATGTGTTGTCCTGTCAGAGCTTTCTTTTTTTATTGTTCCCACTTTGCTGTTTCATATTGTTGCTGTTCTATTCTTCACTTGCTCATGCATCCCCCCCCATTCTGAGGTGTTCCACTCAGAGGTCCTACTTTCACCTGTTCCATTCCACCGGTGCTTAAGTGCCTCACCTGCCTAACCTACCAATCAACATTACTTACCTGACTGCCTGCTCCAATCTCCTCATGGCTATCTGTTCTGTTCCATCGTCTCTCTGTGTTTGCAATGTAATATATTTAATAAACATGTACTGCCCAATGTAGACCAGAGCAGTCCACGCATTCCATGTGAAAATGATTTGTTGTTGTCACAGGTTGTCCACACCTTTGTCACACAGGTCAGATGTTTTCTCTTTGCTAGCTTTCCATCTGTTGGCCCAATGATACACAGACTCACATCAACACGGTTATGGCCATTAACAGCTTGCGTATGTCAGTGAGTTTCACTGGGAGCAGCACCCTCTACTATCAAGAAGTCAGTCATGACATGTTGCCTTTATTGGACTGATGATAGGGCAGCACAGGGTTCCATTTCATGGAAATAAAACAATGTCTCACATTAATGACCTGTCGCCAAATTAGGCGACAGGGAAGAAACTACACAACATTGCAATACTTGTTACATATCAGTGCTGGGATCTGTTGAGATATGAAAGTGGAGGCATTACTTTTCATTCAGCCCTTCTAGGTGGTGTGGTGGAAAAACAGTCAACTCGGAGTCTAGAGACAGCAAATACCTTTATTACCTAGGTTATTCAGTGCACAGAGTAAGCCGAGACAAGAGGAGTCCCCCCTCGACACCCTCAAGTCTGACTAACTCTTTCTAAGGCAAGCTTATTTCTCTTTCTCTAACAAGCACACCCTTGTTTGCCACTTCTTGGTTCCTTATCTTGTCGTTTCCCAGGCTAGAACAAAGCTGGTTTCACTCATTTTCAGGTGGCCATGCACATCCCCTTCTTTTCTGCCTGCTCCACCTGTGTTTGCTTGATAGAGACTAGTTACACACAAGGTCACATTTTTCCTAACACTATTTCTATTAATTACTGAAGTCTCACGTTCTAGTAATTTTCCATTACAGTGGTTCCTGGGAAGAGCCAGTTGTTCTACTTGGGCTTGGTATAATGTTTAGGCTCATTGGTATATGTTGAAAAAATTAAATCACTGGATTCAATAAACTAGAGAGAAGCCATTTAGGTCACATTCAATGAGTCGTCTTAACTTGATGGCCTCTAATTATGGTTTTTTAGAATAAAATAAGATTATATTCTATTGTCTGCTGTCTTCAGTGGAGCAACAGAACCAGTTACTACTGTGATTATAATTTGCAGCAGCTTATAAATCCATCTACCTATCCACCCACCAACCCATGTGCGTAACTCTCAAATGACTTTAAACCTTTTATTTTGTTGCTGTCGCTTAGTTTCGTTATGTTACGAGGGTGTGTTGTAGAAATACAAGACTGCATTGAATTTATGACTTTTTCAGTTAAGTCTGGGTGTGTCTGATGTGTCATTGCTCTTACAAAATACTTAAAGCCGATAACGGTAATAATCAAGGCCTGGTTATAATTCTTTGAAAAGAATCATCATTGAGGCTGGATAACACATTGGTGGGAAGAGGCACATAAATACCTGACCGTGGAAGAGCAAAGAGCCTCATATTTGGCATATATTTATGTGGGTTACAGAAGTATATAGAGGAATTTTATCTCATTTAGGGAAAAGTAATCAAATGTGCCATCCTCAGGAGAAGAAAATGTTACTGCCACGCAGTTAATAGCCAAAAAATAAATGAATAGTTAAGGCAAATCTGTTCAAGAGCATGAAGTAAAACCATTCGTGATAGGAAAACATTAAGGGAGAAGTCAATGTTTATGGCTTCACTGTGAGGCATCAGTTTTACCCTTTTCTTAGCTTCAGTTTAGATTGCTGGTGAATTGAAATCTGTTTGAAGTTGTCTGATTTCAGTGAGAAGTCAGTGTTTATGGCTTCACCGTGAGGCATCAGTTTTACCCTTTTCTTAGCTTCAGTTTAGATTGCTGGTGAATTGAAATCTGTTTGAAGTTGTCTGATTTCAGTGAGAAGTCAGTGTTTATGGCTTCACCGTGAGGCATCAGTTTTACCCTTTTCTTAGCTTCAGTTTAGATTGCTGGTGAATTGAAATCTGTTTGAAGCTGTCCGATTTCCCTATCAGAGATAATATATGAAAGAACCAGAATCACTTCATCAGACATAAATGCTCACACATACATGAAAGTTCATGGCTCCAGTTGTTAGTGGCACCTAGTAATGGAAACATAATGCACACTCAGGTACAAGATACACAGCTAGGATACAATTAGACCAAAAGATAGGTAGGTTGATGGCTATGAATAAATATGAGTCTAGTATACAAATGAACATGACAGATTTTCAGAATGAAAAAATTCATTATTTTCCAGCATTATGACTACAACATGTGTTATCTGTGCCATGTGTAACTTCACATGTAAGAAAGTTTAGGAAATTGTTTTTCTTTCTGTAAAAAGTGCATAGCAAATATCATTTGCATTTTGTTTGCATATTGCTTCCTGGATATGAAATTTGCATGGTGTTTAATTTCCAAAGACAGAACATAAAGGAATACCTTATACAGTAATATTCAAATCAATACAGTTTGAAAGAAATTAAATTTTATTCCTTGGCATAAATATAGGCTTGTGACAAGAGAAGATTAGAAAAGAACAGAACAATTAGAAAATAAACAAAATGTATTTATTAGATGAAGGACAGTTGATCTACGAAAGATATGGTATGTGGACACATCAAACATTAAATGCTAGGCTATGAAAATTACCTTTGGTATTAAAATGGGTAAATATTGACGTTTGCAAAAATATTGTCTTTACTTTTGCCATGACATCCGTCTCCAGCATGCAAGTTCGTGGTATAAGCAGAACAAATAACATGCAATGACAAAGAACAGCACAATAACACTCCTGTACAGAACCCGCCCATTACAGAACCAGTTCACTGGCATTCCTGATTCTTGGTGAGGACTGAATTCATCTTAGATAGTATAGCTGAGTGTGGAAGTTTCTCTCACTCTCCGTTTTTCATGCATAGTAGGATGTGTCACCAGTACCTAGCATTGCCAAATTGATTGGTAATTATTAATTCATCTGAATTACTGGAAGAAATATGACCATTGAACAACAATAATAAAATTAAATATTGCCAGCATGTTAACCAATAGTGATTTAAAAGGAGATTGGGTTCAGGCTAAATATTCATTTTGTTTTCTTTCATTTGTGAACAGCAGAAAAATCTGTCAAAGGGGAATATGATTAATCTGGAAGTGATGACAGAGAGGTGTCGTCACTGAGAAGGCAGAAGCAAGGACTTTGATAATGCCTAATAACTTGATGGTTACTGATATGACATGATTCAAAAAATTTCACGAAGCAATACACATATGCATTGTGGCACTCAAACTCTGAACCCAGCATTCAGTAGTTAGGACATGATTTGTCTAAAAACAGCTATGGGGTGTACTTTACAATCTGAAACATCTCAAAATGAATAGGCTGTGTGCAAGGATTTTAAAGGCAGCTCATTGTTGTTACTACATAACAATTATGCTCCAGTCACAAAATAAACAAGAATAAATGAATCATTTTGAAATTAAAACTGAAAAAAGAATAAATGAAATTTTGTCAGATAATCAGCCAATTGAAATCACTGACAATAGTGCTTATAATAGTACTCAGAATATCTCTGTAAAAATAATATGAATAGCCACATACTGCCGTAGTAATAATGTTGAAATAGTTCAGTAATGATAATCCACTGTGACCTGTACTTTACAAGGTTTTAAGGTTAAAGTGCCATCCTTTTAACATGTGGCAGGAGTTTACTGCTGTCATCACTGTGTCTGTTTACATCCCACTCTGCAGTTAAGAAAGCACTGTGCATTTTCCATGGAGCCATCGGTGAGGTGCAGACTGCACACCAAGAAGGTTTTTCTATCATTACTGGGGACTTCAATCATACCAACCTGAAGTCAGATTTATCAAAATTCTACAGGCCCACCTCAGTCTCACACATCACATCTCTGTACTGTTAGTACCAGCATATACACTGCTGTTGAAATGGACCAAATCAGTACTGAAACAGATTACAGTTTGGCCTGAAGGAACTGCCTGAACCCTGTAGACAAACTGAATGAGATGACCGTTGACTTCAGGAAGGCCATTGTTAATCACTGCCCACTGCAAATGGTGGTATTTACAGTGGAGAGAGTCAGGAGCACCAAATATCTTATGTTACACCTGCTGAAAGACCTCACATGGACTCTCAACACCTCTTCCTAGCTAAGAGGATGCACCAGGGTCTACACTTCCTGCTGTGACTGACGAGGACAACATTCCCATCCCTGATCCTCAGCACATTCTACTGGGGCACATTAGAGAGTGTCCTCACCAGCTGTATCACTGGTTTGGGAATTGAAAAAAAACTGGATGGCTGTACCCTGCAGCAGATATAGCAAGAGTCATCAGGAACACTCTCCTGTGCATTAATGACACATCTCAAATTCTGCATGCAGAAATCCTCCAGCATTCTGGAGGACCCAACCCACTCTTCCAGTGGAATATTTGTCTTTTTTGACTGCTATCTGGCAGAAGCATCCAAGCCAGTTCTGCCAGGTTCGACGACAGCTTCTTCCCTGAAGCTATCAGGTTGCTCAATATCTTGTTGTTCACGTTACCATGTACCTGACAACACCCATACCCCCCCCCCCCCAACTGGACCAGTCACTTATTGATCCTGCATTTTTAACAGGTTTACTGACTGGGTTTGCTGACTCTGCTTGAAGATGGACAGATACTATATTTAATTACTGTTGCACCAAAATTTATTTAATGTTTTAGAATTGTGTTTGGGTATAGTCTCAAGGGTGATAAACTTCACTGTCAGACTCAGTCCAGAATGAAGAGAAGCACGAGACAATAAAAAGGAGACAGAAATGGAGACTTTATTTGGATATTGAGGAAGCGACAAGAATTAGAGCAAAAGACTTTTTTTTTTTTTTTGTCTGAAAGGGGAATTGCCTGTGAAAAAAAAAAAAGGCGTCTCCGGATGTCCTACACCAGGATATAGGGTCAGCTGCTAGAGTCTGAATGTTCTTTTGGTGGCTGAGGGAGTAGAAGCCTGTTATATATTGGCAGAAAAACTCACAGGTAAATACATGGTCTGGGCACCTGACTTTGTCACCCTACCCCCCAGCACATACTTATTCTCTCTTTTAAACTTTATATTTACCCCAATTTTAGCTCTGACACTTTTCACCATGAAGGGGCATCTCATTAAGCTTCTTTTTGGTATAAACTGAAAACAACAGACTTTTACTCAAAGCATTTTCTAGAAAAATATTTAAATGCAATGTTTTTGCAAGTTATAAAACACAGTGTGATTGTAAGTATCAACTTTGAGCACTTTGATAAGTTTTTCTCTTATGAAATCCCGCAATGAAATCCCATAGCATTTATGTCACGCTGGTTGAATGAAACCTAAACTTGTAGTCGTAAACACAAAGACATTACTCATAGTTTTGCACTTCAGCCATTTCGTGAAATAGTTTTCAACTATTGCATTGTTCTGTGAACTTATTTCAGAAAATGATTTGTGTCTGGCCAAATAAATAGATAACCAAATTTGGAAAAACGTTTTTTAGAACAAATTGTGTTCCACTGTAAATTATCATTATTATAATAATTTATTTATCAATTATTCTAATGACTATTATTTGTTTATATAAATGTGTTTAATAATTAAATTATTAGTATACAAGTTTCCACCAGCCTTTCCTTCCTAACTGGACTATTCTTGAGTTTATGAAGGAAATTGTAATTAATAGTTACAAAGCATTGTTCTGTCCTTTCTGTGTGTGCAATAATTTCTCATTGTTTGGTTGCTATATATGTGTAGTACACTGTAGCTCAGAGTATAATTATACATGCTTTATATGTGGTGTTTAACGATTTTATTTCAAATCGTGAGAAAATCCAACAAAAATCTGTAGGAAGAAGCTGCTTTACTTTGTTTCTCGTATCATCTTCTTTCCAGCAAACTCTATATAGTAAGGTGTGACATTTTTTTTTGTTTTTTGGCACAACTTATTCTGGACCGAGAAATGATTTTATTAGCATGGGCATTGTATAAATGTGACCTTTGTTGTTTATGATCAAGTTATATTTACACAGGGAATGCAGCTTGCATTATTTCTGACTATGGCTACCACAAACACTACTGGAAAGTGAAGCGATTGTCAAAAATGTAAGTGTTTGACATACCAAGCATTCTACTGGGTGACATACCAAGAATAGATACCCACTTTCCATTGTGCAAGAACAACACTGGAGTTACATTTTACATCTGTAGATTCATAGATGAATCATACATTCATACCAAACTGTTTGGATAGTATATCATAGATTTGTGGTCTTCATGGTGCATCAGTCAGCCTTGTGGTTTAACTGCTGCCATGCTTTAGCATCTTGCTATTAAATTCCTGTTAATAAAACTGTGTTACGGTTTTTTGGTTAGGCGATAACTGCATAGATTTGTCTTTAATGGAGGTCACTTAATCGGAAGAGCAACAGGCTTATTCTTTGAAAATTATCATCATATCAATTATGAAAATTGCTGGTTTGGTTGAGACAGCAGCAATAACAGAATTCTGGCAAAATATGCTTGATTGCTATTCCAAGCAAAATGAGTCTAAGTTTCGGATTTGGAAAAAAGGACCTTGAATTAAAATTAAAAGTTAAAAGCAGCCTAGTACAAAGATAAATGGATTTGCCAAAAATAGAGCAATATATGTTAATATATTAAGTGACAAGTATACAATATCCCATATTTTACACTTCACAGCCATATGGAAATGTTTTTGCAGATTGCCCAGTTTAATAAAATGTCTCATTTGTGCTGGATTAATAGCATAAAGTGGTAAAATTCATGAAACACCGATTTACCAAGATACAGCATGTTTAATGAATATCTGAAATATCTTGCTTTCAATATCTGGTGTCTGTGGCCTGCAAGTAGGAGCGAAAATGAGCAGGGATTAATCCTTCATTTGCACCAAACACTAACATCATTCTGCCACTCTTCAGCTAACATCAGTTGTCTCTGAATTTGAGCAAACTGTGTTAGCAAAGACATCATCGTCGCCATTTAGCATGAACTGAATGTGAGGACAGCGTTTCTCCATCCACTCTAAGAAAAGGACCTGCTTCAGAGTGAGGTTGTAAAAGGAGTCAACAAAGTCCCATTGCAAAATGTCATGGTGCTCGTCATTCTCCAGCTGCATCATCTTGTTCAACTTGCGCTGTTCTTCACCTCTGCTGACTACCCCTGAGATAAACACCCATCGGACCCACACCCCATTCTGTAGGCGCTCTTTTGCCCAAGTTTTTCCCAGCACTTCATGGCGATTGTCATTCCAAGATAAGGTCTTTAACACTAACAGCAAACAGATATGAGATTTTTGATAAACACTGAAACACACTGGAGAAACTAAAAAATCGTAGCAAAAAAATAGAGACTTTATTTCCATTAAAATTATATTAGCATCAAAAAAACAAAAAGAAAATTCAAGTTATGCAGATGATGCAATTTCCTGTGCATCCAAAATATCTTTCACCCAAATCCTCAACCAGAAAAAGAAAAAAAAAAGAAAAACAGGCCAGCTTAATATTCAGTAATACATTACTTGATGACATTTAACAAATGATTAGCCAATGAGTCTCATATGCAGTGTGAATTTCACAGCTCAAAGCAGGACAAATGAAGTATCATGCAGCAGCACAAGTTACTGCATATATATTTTAACATAAACATCTGTCTTCATCTAGAAGTTTGCTGGGATTGGGGGTATATGAATAACCATGTACTGTACATTGGTGCTTGAAAGTTAGTGAACCCTTCAGAATTTCCCATATTCCTGCATAAACATGACTTAAAACATCATCAGATTTTTACACAAGTCCTAAAAGTAGTAGTAAGTATTTATGCAGGAATATGGAAAATTCTGAAGGGTTCACTAACTGTCACGCACCACTGTACTATGTTTAAATGCATACAGACATCTTGCAAAAATGGGCAAGGTTAAACCAGAGTGTGAATGGATAAGCAAGTGTGTGTAGGTCCACACTTTCAGAAACAAGCTAAATTGATAGTCTGGAATCAAGGCTAACCAAGAGAGCATAAACCCCTTTAAAAACAGAGCAAATAAATTTTATTTTTAGAGCCTAATTTTGTTCTTCATTATGTTTATTGAAATCAAGCTAAATTTGCCTATGGACTGTAGAAAACACAGGGACCAGGAATGAAGGTCAGAGCCGAACCTCATCATAAAGCACATTGCGGATGAATTTAAAAATCAAAACTGCTAACCAGATTACCAGAATCACTAAGGGCAGACTCATTAAGTCCCAGTATTCATTTAAAATGACAGAATATTATCAAGGGAGCTCTTTAGACGTAAAATATTGCCTAACCGCCACTATAACATGCAAGATTTTACTTAACATTATTGAAGGTTTGAAACCATTTTAAAAACATAAGGAAGTCAAAGAGCACTTTTATTTAAAAACTGTGAATTTTATTTTAGGTGCAATTTCCATCCTGTGTGAATTATGGACTCATACTTGCTCTTATGCATTATGATTGTACTCCACATGTAGTGCTGCTTGAAAACAAATGTGAAATTTTTCAAGATTTCTTTTGATATAAACTTGAGCTGATTGAGTGTGTGACTGAGAGCGTGTGTGTGTCCTATGATGGACTGGCATCTGCTCTATGCTATACCCCAGCCCTGTATCAATCTGTTGCCTCGGATAGGCTCCAGGCCCCACCACAACCCTGAGCAGGATAAGCAGTTAGAAGATGGATGGATAGATAAACCCTTCCTGCTGCTTACAGTTCTGTTTAATTCATGTAGTTACAATACAGCACTTCTAAATATTCACCTGTCTTAAACTTGTTTTGTGTCATAAAAAACATTCAGCAATGGGACCACAGTACCGCAGAAATTTCGGGGTTCTGAAGTTAGTCAATGCTCAAATCAAGATTCTTTTTCATATTCAAAAGCCTCAGGCAAAATAAACAATACGTAAAATACCCACCTAATATCCAAAAATTAGGCAAACATTTTTAATAAATGATTGCAATTCACCAGTTTGTATTCTCTTAAACGGGCCTGAGCAGTTATAAAATGACGTTATGTAATTTGGCACATTTCAAGCTTGGGTCGTGGATCTCATCCCACATGGTGAAAATCTGATGTGGTAAGAACCTATGGACCAGCATAATCTCCCTATAATAACAAGGGTCATATTTATCAGCCTTTTCAGAAGGGACATGCAGCCCAGCTGTTCGAACTCCAAAATGAGACTCTGGCTCTAGTCCTGCCTTCTCCAGACACATACCAAAATATACATCATCGATAGGTAAGAAGGTGATGCTATGGGACATTTGGTATATGGTTGTGGCAGTGAAACCAGACAAGAGGAACCCACCACCTCCACAGTATGGCGGGTAAGAGTTGGACTCCTGAACTTGGACGGGGACGTAATACTTGCTCCCAGGATCTCTAATGGGCCCCACGTAGCGAATGAGGTGGCCCACAAAAAGGTGCTTGTTCCCGTTGTTATCCTTTAAGTTCTGAAGATATTCCACCATGTTGTCTGTGTTAGCAAAGATGTCGTCATCGCCATTTAGCATGAAGTGGACATGAGGACAGCGCTTCTTCATCCATTGTAAGAAAAGCACCTGCTTCAGGGTGAGGTTGAAGAAGGTGTCAGAGAAGTTCCACTGCAGAACGTCATGGTTTTGCTTGTGCTCCAGTTTCATTAACTTGTTCAGCTTGCGTTGTTCCTCACCACTGCTGACTACCCCTGAGATAAACACCCGTCGGACCCACACCCCATTCTGCAGGCGCTCTTTCGCCCAAGTTTTTCTCAGCACGTCACGCCGATCATAATTCCAGGGTGTGGTCTTTATCACTAACAGCAGAAAGACATCTGCAGACTCCTCTGGTGTAGCTCCACAGAGATCAGGCACATCTAGCAACATTGGAAAATGCCGACAGTGCCGATAATAGAGGAAGTCCTTAACGTTACCTGGCAGAGTCGAAAATCCAGAAATTTTCTCAGCAGAAGTGTTCTGTGGACATCGTGACCAGTGATATCTGTATTTACTAGCATGTGTGGGGTTCAGTTTCTGAGGTAGCTGTTCATTGGTTGAGTATTGAACTACCTCGTGAGATTGAGAGTCTCTACTGAAAATTATGAATAAACACAAGGTGGTAATCACAACCAAAGCAGCAGCCTCAAAGAAATGTGATGATCTCCTCATGTTTAAACCTACAATGAGATGAAACATTGGTCAGACAATGCAAAAGCTTATGGAACAATGTCTCCGCACATCTTTTACTGTACATAAAGTAACAGAAAATCATCATTATGCATTACATGCAGAATTATTAGGCAATATCTTTGGAGATTATTTTCAGTAAAACAGAGTAATAAAGGTGAATTCAAGATGTTATTTTGTTTTGCTCATAGTAAATGTATTTAAATGGTGTTAATAAGTCACAAACAAAAACAGAGGATTGTCAGTGGGCACAAATATTAAACAATAACAGCCTAAGTAGATTTTCCTCTCTTAACCATGAGTAGAATTAAAAATCCTTTCAAATATTTTGCTATCAAGTAGATTTACAGAGTAACAAACTATTTACCATTCTATACAGTGCATATCTAAATTTAATGTCCGGTATAGCTACCTTTCTTCTGAATGACCATAACAAGCCTGTTATCCATTAAGCTAGTCAGATTTTTGGTTTGATCCTATAGGATAGCCACCCATACAGCATGCTGTTCTGAGAAGTGCATCATTTACTGCCGTTGTAAATTTCACTCCAGTAATATTTTATGGGGTTTAACTTAGGTAATGGGGGGGGTGATAATTTGATTACCTTACAAGGCTACTTGGCCAGTCCATCTAAAGAATACTTTGATGCATGAGAATGAGAAATGTCCTGCTTGGATAGATTCTCTAGCCAGGAAGTAACAGATGACTATTTTACAAGTCGGAGCACAGCAATGGACTGCTCCTACTCATTCAGGGGATTCAACTCAGATTGCATTCTTGACAAATGAAGGCACTTGATTGTAAAGCATTTCTGGAAATTTCCTTTTTATTTCATTCAAATCTTTGGTAGTTAATTTGCATCTTGTTTTCTAGATGCTTCTACCTTCTATCTTTTTTGCTAGTACCTATGAAATGCTGGACTGTACAACGATCACGCTTTAGCATTTTGGCTAATTTTATTTTCCCACATCCCTCTGACAGGCATTTTCCTATTTGGTTCTGTTGTTTTCATTCTTTGTAAGGTTTTTTTTTTTTATTGGCCCTTTTTAAGAGCGATAACAATTTCCCTTATAATTCAACAAAGGGAAGTATCATTGGCTTCCCATTTTACACCAAGTATTCAAACCAACCCCTTCAATGGATCACTGCCTTGTCGTGGCGAAGGGGCTTGCGTAGTTCAGTGAAACTATGAGCTAAGCCGTG
>JAACJT020000028.1:819991-849365 GCA_009936485.2 Gymnarchus niloticus | reverse complement strand
TACAAACACCCAACTTTATTCTCCACCCAACTTTTCTTTTTTTTTTTTTTTTTTTTTTTTTTTTTTTTTTTTTTTTTTTTTTTTTGGGGGGGGGGGGGGGGGGGCTATGCCTAGCTCCAGCCCAATCACGTGGTGCAGAACGTGCTAACATAAGTACAGCTATTCTCCTGGGCTGGATGGGCAATGCAACGGGAAACCTTTCTCTCTGTCTCTATTTTTTTTTTTGGGGAAAGATTGCATCTTTTAGAACAACGTTCATGGAGATGTCTCAGAATGGGTGTGGATATACGGGTACAAAATTCACATCATACAGTAGCCCGCCCCATCAACATATCCGAACACCGATATATAGAGTGCATTTGCCGGTTTTTTTTTTTTTTTTTTTTAAGTTGCATTTTCGGGCGTACTCTTCGCCGGAGACGCCAATCTGCGGTTACTGAACGCGATCCCTATTTGTGTTAGAAACCAAGGCGCAGCAACGCAGTCACTCCATCTGACACACCGGCTGAACACGCCGTGGGGGTGGAGTACAACTGTCAGGACGGCCGACCAATCCAGAGCTAAAGACAGAAGGGGAAGGCAAACTAACCACCAACCAGCCAATCACAAGTTGGGGAATGCACTCGCATATAACGCATGTTAGATATGTAACAATAATTTCTGTATTTGCAGTGCAACTATACAACCAGCACAGTTTTGTTAAATGAAAATAGGCATAGTCCAGTGCATGCAATCCGTTCGGTTTGCCTTACCACGTATGCAAGGCCAGCTTCGTAAATAG
Organism: Gymnarchus niloticus; assembly: GCA_009936485.2. Classification (NCBI taxonomy): domain Eukaryota; kingdom Metazoa; phylum Chordata; class Actinopteri; order Osteoglossiformes; family Gymnarchidae; genus Gymnarchus; species Gymnarchus niloticus. The sequence continues at coordinate 848,584 of JAACJT020000028.1, read as the reverse complement.
AGCAAGAGAACAAGGGCAAAAACGTGCTTCATGGTCAATTCCGGGGACTGCTTTCTCATCAGGTTGAATACTGACCAGGCATACCCGTGACGTCACGCAAAGCGCAACGTGATGAAGCTCTTCTCGTCTGATTGGCTTAAATGTATCGCGCAACGGATAAACTAATACACCATAGGTCCTTAACCCACATCATTTACAGAGCGGTGTTTTCTAAACAAGCATATTCTTTTTTTTTTTAAATATTATTTTATATGAATATACAGAATGCTGGATTAGTGGACTAGTCTTAATAGTGATGTGTTGACTTTCTTTATAAAGGAGCGCTTAATTAATTGACTGATTAAAATTGCTAATAGGTTTTGAACGGTTCAAATCTACACACAGAAAAAGCATCAGTGTTAGTCTACAAATAATCATTGTCCTAGTCAGGGACGATGCTTGGCCTGTTTTAGGGGGCTTTAGCCCCCTTAAATGGGCACACAATGAGAAGACAGGAGTCATTGGAGAAGACGCTAATGTTGGGAAAGGTTGAAGGCAAAAGGAAGAGGGGACGGCAGAAGATGAAATGGATAGACAGTGTAATGGAAGCAATGAACATGAGTTTGGGCAGGCTTCGAGAGGCGGTGGAGGACAGGGCGGCCTGGCGTGCTGTGGTCCATGGAGTCGCGAAGAGTCGGACACGATTGCGTGACTAAACAACAACAACAGCCCCCTTAAAATGTTCTTCAGCCCTCAACCCCCCCAAAAAAAAAAAAAGTGTACGCTATAGTACACCATCAATTGTTCGAACTTGCGACCGGTCTCCCATAGTAAAGACTTATAGCCCCCCAACCCAACCATAAATCTCTAGTAATGCCCATGGGAACGACAGAACAATGTATTTGATTTACACCGAACATAGTGGGACCTGTGCATTCTAAAGAGTTGTACGTTTTATGTGTCTGTTTATACAGCATTATTCCAAAAGACTTAGTTTTCATCCAGGTGTTTGTTGGCAAATACTAAACAAACAATGATGTTACTCTTTAATGGCAGTTTCTGCCTTGATGCTTTCTAATCAATCTCATTCTTACTGGGGAGTTATGAATACTGACTTTGGCAGGGGCTAGAGGTACCTGGAGTTCTTTGAATATTCTGGGATCTTTTGTGACTTCTTGAATGAGTTGTCACTGTACTGTTGGAGAAATTTTGAGAGGCTGAACTTTCCTGGGAAGACTCATCATTATTCCAAGTTTTGCATTTGGCAATAACAGCTGTCGGTGTGGCAGCATTAGATGGCCTTGGAAAAGGCTTTTTAAGCTGTTCGTGATTAAGTTCATACATACATGTATCCCATTTATACTTCTTGTAGAAAGCTTGCGTTAACTATTGCAGTATTACCATTAGTGTTAATAGATGGTGAGGTTTAAATTCAACATATGTGGCTGTGTTCAATAGGCTGAGTCTATCAATTAAATTTGGTCACCAAGTCAACTGCGTAACTAAGAGGGCAATATGGATTTTGGATAACTTTATTAAATATATCATTTAAAATGTTGTTATATGTTTACTCTGGTCCCATTTTTCTATTACATTTTGTCTAAAGATCTGAAGCCATTATCAAAAACATAGGCTATCAGGGCAAAAGACTTTTTCCACAGCATTAAACATTGATTGCTGAATCTGTTACATAGATACATATCAAGTGTCTTTAGGCGAATGCAAAAATTCTTTTGTATAAACATCATAGGTATTCCTAATTTAATAATATGTAACTAGTAGTCTGGACAATTAAATTAGTTTGCAGTGAGGTGACAGAGCATTTCAAGTGGCTAGCACCACAGCCTGACCTCTCTAAATATGACGGTTTGTGTGTTTCTAAGTGTAAATTTTGTGTCTTTATCCTGTACTTGCACAAGCATCCTCCTGCAATCCAACACCATTGACAGGTAAAGTTATAGCTCTGAATTGTCCACTGAGTGACTAAATGTATATCCTGTAACAGACAGATATCCTGTCCAGAGAGGTTTCCCTGCCTTGTGCTCTGTGCTTTCTGGATAGGCTTGAGACTCAACATGACCCTAAAGTGGATAATTGGTACAGAAGATGTGCAAATGAAATATTGCAATATCACATTCATTTAAATTTGGTCCTTCTATATTGCATGCTCATTATAAACATGCCCATTATAAACAGACTGTAATTCTTTTTCAGAACTTTATTAATATTTCAAGAGTTTAAACAAACATACTAAACAGCCTGAACTAGTGTGCTATCACAACACTCAGAACATCCAAGAAAGGAAATTATAGTTTCTAATTGTCCTTCAGAGATATGGTTGATCCGTAGACAGCGGAAGATCCTTGGCATAACCAGGAACAACTGGAAGCTTTTCTGGGACTGCTGGGACTTGTCTTGTTTGAAAAGGGAAGAGTCAAGATACAAAATACAATATGGCACATGCATATGCATTATAAATAATCTTTAAGAACTATCTGAAATGAAAGAGTTAAAATAAAGTCTCAAAGAGTGTGTATTTTGGTGCGTAACACACTCACAAGTATCCCATACCGTTTCTAACTTTGATCTTTAATCTTTTAATTCAGGGACGAATAACAGCAGTTCCCAAACTGTGTGCAGCAGCAAACTCACAGGGGCACTGTGGAATATTTAAAATTTTCAAGAGAACTACTGAATAAACAGAACTGCTGGGTATTTCTTACAGCCTAGGAGCACCATGAATAGATTACTGAAACACTACTAGCACAGTGAACTGGAACAGATTGGGAACCTTCTGACCTATATCCCTGATAATCTCTGTTAAATAATGCATAGCTTTACTAGTGGTGAACAAACATTGCCAAAAATATCCCGGACCGTGCTGATATATACCAAGCAAACAAATAAACATTATAAAGGTGTAATTGTTATTAATGACTGAAGAAAGTTTGGCTCAAAAATGGAACAGAGCAAAATCCTGCATCATTTGTAGAAGATGTTTCTCTATTTTCAACAATACTTTGCTAAACTTGCTATTCTCCAATTGATTTCTGTAGTATGTGTCGTATCGATATAAAAACATCTAGTAGTTTCTTTTTGGTTATAAAAGGTCAAACCAGACAGTACACAGTATTACAGTACTAGGTATTGTCACAGCACAGTAGAATCATTATACTCAGTTTGCATTTAAATTTAGTTAGATAACTAATGTATTTATTCAAACTTACTTAAAATTATTATCCATTTACAAATATGCACTGAATAATTTTACATCTTCTCCTGCTTACTAAAGCAGGCCCTCCTTCAAACCTAGAAAATACCTAGTTTTGAGTCACACTCCCTGCATTCTGGGTGTTTTTAGCAGGATGAGATTAAACAAAACGTTACCCGCCAGCTTCCAGAGCTTTTTGAGACGACATCACTATAGTGGGTGGCATGGCCTCCCTCCGCCCGTCTCGATCGCAGTAATAATTATGGGAAAACTTGTGAGAAGGTCCAACTGGAAGTTTGGGTGCTGGCTGAGTCCTAAACACAACATGTGAGGAGAACATGCATGACAACTGAACAATCTATTACACCGGCTGCTAACAGTCACTACAACTAACTAAAGATTTCAGGTTCACATTATTTGTAATATATTTTAAAAAAAAGAAAACTAATTGGGTTACTCTAAAGCATTTTTAAAAAGTACCCTTACCTTTTCGAAATCTCACCATACCGCAGCTGAAGTTTAGATTGAAGATCTTGCTGCAATTATATGAAGGTCACATGAAGTAAAAAACACCCTATTACATTCAAAACATATTACAATGAATTAAGAGTTTAATGGGTGCCTGACTATAGAGTAAATAATGCCACCAACATAAAATAATAGCTGTCAACTCTGTACAATATGTGTAATACGTCCAATTCAAATGCATTCCAGACAGATGTGTCAATTTGAAGGACAAGCTAACGTTTTCATTATTAATGCAACAGGATGCATTTTCACCTCCAAACTGTGATTCCTCTTATAAAACACTTTATTAACATATTGGTAACACTAACAATTAAAGTTAACTAATAATTTACCCCTGATAAAAAATTCCGCAGCCTCTGGATTATTTTTGTTGCGGTAGCCATTTCTGTGTTGGTTTAATTTGAAATCTCGCGATAACGAACAGCTCCGTTTAATTTGAAATCTCGCGATAACGAGCAGCTCCCTAAAGTATATTGCCTATCACGCAGTCGCTGAGTTAGATATCGCTCAACCGCAACTGTACATATATGCACATATTCACATTATCTATAAATGAAAACAGTAATTAAATTAACTGAAGATCCTGAGAAAACGATGATCATACTCGTTTTACGGAAGTGGGTATAAGTGCAATGGATGATGGGAACACGTTTAAAAATAAAATGTTCTAACATTTGACTTTTTTAAATTTTTTTCTCGCTCACGTTTATCTATATTAAACAGTGATTATATAAAAAATAGTGTGACACACTTATATGCAACAACATATTTGAGTATAAATATGCCTCTCGCCCCCACGTGACTCCCTTTCCGCTAGAAGACGCTAACATGGACGCCAGTCGTGTGCAGCCGATAAAACTCGCTAGAGTAAGTAATTCTAAAACTGTTTTTCTTTTGCCAAGTATGTGTATCAGCATAGAGGACCACATGTCTATATTGAGGTCAGGCTTTTATATAAGCAGTGATTTTTATTAACGAATGGTTTTTTGTTTCGTGTACACCACGTGAGAGATAGTTCGTCTGTGGCTCGGCGTATTTGGTGCCTAGAGGTTAGGAAATTCTCATCGTCTTATTTTTTGAGATTAAATAAATAAAGGTTTGTACATATGCAGTATTTTATTAAGTTGTGACTTTTACAGTACGTTCTTATAAATCACGGCCTATTTTCTTGACGGTCTCTATGTCGGATAGTGCACCAAGTCGGACGACTGGTGTAATACGGCAGTGGTTAGTTACCGAACATCTAAAAAGACTCCTGTTTAGGCTGTTGTTTCTGCGTCAGCAGTTTAAGTAGTGCCGATATGTATATGTCTACAAGTAACAACATTTCAAATGCTGATGTGACTTGTAAATGTAACCCGCTTTAGGTAACGAAGGTCCTTGGAAGAACCGGCTCCCAGGGCCAGTGCACCCAGGCAAGTAACGTAGTGGACTCGTATAGAAATGCCCCATTTCAGTTTTCGTGTCATCTCATTTATTTATGCTCAATATTAAGGTGCGGGTTGAATTCATGGACGACAGCAACCGATCAATCATCCGTAACGTGAAGGGTCCGGTCAGAGAGGGTGATGTACTAACCCTGCTGGAATCTGAGCGAGAAGCCAGGAGGCTGCGTTAGTTGGTGAGTACCTGCTTTCCTACATAATCCTAGATTTCATTTGTCTTGTGAAGATTCATCCACACTTTGGATTTACACATGGCGGTGAAAAGGGAGCAGTTGGAATTTATCCAGAATAAATATGCTAGTCTTTAGTTCATCTTTAAGTGTTTTAGTAAAGAGGTATGGAATTTCTCTTCCAGGTGGGTGAATAAGTAACTTAACCGAATGAAATGTGAAGGAGTTCAATTCTTGACATGGAGTGTAATTTTTCCTCCCTCTTTTCCTACAGTCCCAAGACAGAAGCAAATTATCACTTGTGGGGAAGATGCTGAAAATGTTTGGAATGTCGTCTTTGTCAATAAAATATTAAACTTTCCGTTGGTGATTTATTTGAATTTGAGTAGTCTGCCCTGTTGAGGTACAAATATTGTGCAAATTAGATCAGTCATTTCACAAATACCCTATATTATACATATATGGGTTAAAACCCACTGCTCAAATTTTTAGTTTACAAAATTTCAGTTGTTGGTGTAAATCTTTTGCCTTCCTTTGAGCCTGAAAAAAAGGAGTGGTGGAAAAGCATTTCCTTGAAGACTACACCATTAACTCCTTGCATCATCTTCCCACTGGTTCCTTGGTGTGAGGATAGCAGTGGCAGCAGGCCAGACCAGATGTTTCTGTCCAGGGCCAGACTTTCTTGTGCTGGAGGATATCCAAATGTAATCAAGACAACTGGGAGAGGCTTCCAAAATCACTCCCCTATGCTGCAGAGTCAATTCCAGCAACACTGCAGAGATTCCATGTTAGCTTCTTGAACTCAGGATTTTTGTCATAATCCATATCTTGACCATAGGTCAGGGTAAGGATGTACATTAACTGCTATACTGTACTCTTAACACCTGTTTCACCCCTGGAGAGGTCAGTGCCTGCAAAACTAGTCACCAAACCAATCCACCTGTTAGTCTCGCAAGATCAACTTCTTTACTACAAACTTTCCTATCTCAGCTGAAGGGAGCAGTCCACTCCAAGAGTATCAGGGTCTTGGCTTTGGAGGTGCTGATTCTCATCTCTTTATACAGCATCATAATGCTAAAATGCATACAAGACCTTAGTGTGGTGGATGGGTTTGGGACAGGTGTTCCCTTGGCGATCAGGTCTGACAAACTACAGTCCAACAAGGACCCCCCCTCATGAAAGGTATTAAGAACAAGTATACCTTGACTGGAACAGGTTTACTGGGAGCCAGGCCTTGGCTAGTAAACACCTGGTGGTTGGGCTACTCAACTTGGCTACACGTAACCTTTTCATGCTGAGTCTGGCCCTCTCGTGGGCAAACTACCCCCAAGATGTGAGATGGGGATCAAGTATGATGCCATTTGGGCAGCAGACATGAGTGCCAGAAAATACTGTGATGCATCATTGCACTTGAACTGCATGCTCCAAGAACATACTGTCATTCCTGCCTGAACTGTATGCTCAAAGAATGTACTGTCATTCCTGCTTCATATTTTGACAACGCATTTTAAAGAAACAGCAAACATAACAGCAGCAATGAAGGAATGTGATTAAACTCCTTTTAATAAAAATATACAGTACATAATTGCACATACTTTTTTGGCATAAAGCATTTTGGAAAAATGTTAGTTGTAAGCAAAAAAGATATTGGTTCAGCAAAACACTCAGCTGTAACCTAAAAAACAAGGGGGTCAAAAATGCATTTTTTATATTAAAGTTAGATTTTAAAATGCATCTGGCTGGAGCCTAGAAGTAGAATGCTATTACTGAGTGCAAAGGTGTTGTTCTCTTAACACTGCAGTTGTAGACCAAAAGTCAGTTACAGGTCAATAATAAATTCAGATGTCCTGGCATTATGTTCTAACACCATTTTCATAAATGCATCTAATATTCAAGATATACTGGAATTATTTCTGGCATTCCATCGATACATTTCATATAGATGTGCTATGCATTTTGATATTTAATGTTTTCCAGTACATTTGGCACCATATTCCAGTAGCCTGAGTCCAGTTATCAGTCACTTTGTTTTCGGGAGAGCAGCCACTCAGGCCATGTCTATAAAGGACCGGTGGGACTTCGTGCATGGGACTTGGGTGTGGCCTGCAAAATCAGAAAACCACAATTATGATTTTATTTCACTCTGCTGTGATACACACGATATTCTTGACACCATGATTTTTATACCATTGTTAAAATATATGAAAAAATGAGGACTACATGTAATCAACTTTTATTGTGAATTAAGACAGTTATACTACACCAATCAGCTACAACATTACCACCACCCCCTAGCAGAACAATTAGCTCTTCACCAGAGCCAGGTGACACACTGATAAAGGTACAAATGAGAAAGGTGATATAAAAGGACTGGCACAAGCTAACCAGACGCAAGTCTATCGATCGCACCAGGTCACATGTCCATCCTGGCAAACCAGATCCACCCCTTCATGATGAGTGTTTACCCTGATGACACAGGTTGGTTCCAGCAGGATAAATCCCCTTGCCATTTTGTTAGGAGTGGTTGTGTGAATGGTTTGAGCAGCATGACAGTGACATCAGCTTCCAAAAGTTGACAACTACAGCCCCCCTTAGTAGGTGGTATGACCTCCTCGTGCCACACAGCTGGAGTATTGCTGGCAAGACATTGATACAATGAGGCCTCTGAACGTTTCCACAGGGATGCTATACCATGCTGACCAAAGAATTTCCCACAGAGTATCAAGAGTCCTCAGTGATTCCAAATGCTGAATCAAGTGAATCCTACAGATGTTCAATAGGACTGACATCTGGTGAACACAGTGACCAGGATGGTAAGCTAATGTCACTGTCATGCTCTTCAAACCATTCGCACACGACATGGCAAGGGGATTTATCCTGCTGGAACCAACATGTGCCATTGGGGTAGACACTCATCATGAAGGGGTGGATCTGGTTTGCCAGGATGGACAAGTGACCTGGTGCAATTGATAGACTTGCTTCTGGTTAGCTTGTGCCAGTCCTTTTATATCACCTCTCTCATTTGTACCTTTATCAGTGCGGCACCTGGTGGTGAAGAGCTAATTGTTCTACTGGGGGTGGTGCTAATGTTGTGGCTGATTGGTGTATGTCTGCCTTGACAGGTGGTCTCCAGGTCCTGTACAGATGTCATTGAACGTTTGTTTTTTGGCAGGAATTTTATTTCAATCCCATTTTATATTTTTGGTGTGAATATTTGTGGTGCTCCACGTTTCTAAAAAAAAAAAAAAAAAAAAAAAATCATGGTCTTTCATTGTTGCTCTTTCAAATTAGATAGTTAACTTTTAGTAGTGGTACCAAATTGCTATAGAATTAGAAACTAGGGAAAAAAAAAAAAAATCTTGATACCTCCAAAGACGGTAACATGCATCCAAGCAATTCAACCATCATCAAAAATGTTTCAATTAAATATAAAATGTGTTGGAAGTGCCTGGGACTTTTGACACTTTTCTGATGCTAAAGATGATTGCCTTGTTGATCCTCTGAGACTTCTCCTTTGCACAAAGCAATAAAGCTATATCATATTGGGCTGTTCTGATCAGTTTCATCTATCAGTTTTTTTTCTGAAACATAAAATGTAAAAATTGATGGATATTTATAGCCAAGGTTAAAATACAATTCTTTGAAATATGCCTCCTTGTGTAATGCTGTAAAATTAACTGATTGTCAGAGACATGCATTAAATAATCGTGGTGTTGGCTTACGGTGTACCACACTTCGTGCAAAAACTGAGAAGGGGAAAAATGTTTTTGCTTTCTGCTACAGTCAGGCTGTGGAGCAGAGTACTTCTTTCCCAATAGAAAGAGACCGTACCAAATGTATGACACCTCTTTTAATCCAAATCTGGTTTTAAAAATCTATACGATACTCACCGTTGCTTGAGTCTTGGAGTAGTTCATATGAGCATAGAGCAACACAGCAATGTCATTGTGGGAGGCTTCCAGAGCAATGGAAAGAGCATTACTGCCATCCTAGCAAGGGAAGAGCAAGGGAAGAGTTGATGAACCTACCAGTACGCACCAAGATGCTGTGAACTGGAAATGAACCAAGGGCCTAGGTAGACAACAGCTTCTGATTACCCCTGGCCCAACTATGACTCACTTGCTACAGATGAGCCTGGACCTGTCTAGTGGACCCTGGCCTTGTCTGCACCCATGGACTTCCCGCAGAGCACCAAGCCTGTACCAAACTGTGCCACCTTCCCATTCCTTCTCCCCACTCTCTGGTGTTTCAATGAATCCAGCCTCTCAAGGATGTCATAGGTGAACATTTCCATTGCTGTTGTGTGAACATGCTCACATCATCTTATTCTTGGATAACTTAACCGCTGAACGCTAAAACCCTTATTCCTACTTTATACATAATGAAAAAACTCTTCCATCTAAAAATGAGACAGCCATTTGATTTTTAAATCTAATTTTCCATATCGATACGAACTCAGAAATAACTACTGCATCAAATGTCTGGTTAAGTCTCTGCTCACTCTCCAAGTCAGTAACAGTTCAAACTTTACAGCCTTATATTTCAATAACTTTATCTGCGAGTGTCATCTGCAACAACCAAGTTTATGTTAGCTTACATATTATTTAAAATGTATCTGCACTTATAAACTCCAGTACATTATGGCAAAAATCTAATCTGCAATACAGTATAATAATAGTTATACTGATGGCAAGTACTAATCCCATGTAGATCATAGTTTTATATTTTGTGAAAAAATATCTTTAATATGATCTACAATTCTACAGCAACTCCTGGATGCATGGACACAACACTTGGAGTATTTACATTGTCCACAATGGAAATGTCACAACCCGGCTGCTCAAGGAGCAGCGAGACGATCTCAGCCCGGCCATGTTCACTGGCACACATGAGCGCCGTGGAGCCTTCATCGTCCTGCGCGTTGACGTCGGCGCCGCAGGCCAGCAGCAAGCGCGCCATTTCCCGCCGGCCATGGCTCACCGCCAGCATCAGTGCAGTTTGTCCAGCCTGCAAACAAGAGGCCCGTAGCTACATGGGTGCTTCCGAACATATCCTGACACTTTGAAGAGCCTTTTCAAACTCACATCAGAGCTGAAGTGTATGGCAGGAAAGTAGAAAATATCAATGCACTCAACTGCTGGCAAGGAAACAGTCCAGTAACACACACAAAAAAAATCTTGGATCTAAAATCAAAGAAAACAACAAAACTGCTACACAAAAGGAAAATGTACTGCTTAAAGTTCAATCTGCTGGATGGAAAAATCCCTTCTAATTGTTAAACTCCATAAGTCTTTGACGTCTACTGTACTTTTAAACTCATATTGGAGAAATAAAAAAAGATTTTTTGATAAGTGTTGCACAGGTGCAAAAAACAGTTGAGATCTTTTAGATCTTGTCTTAATAGGTTCTGGTACATTTGGAAAGGAGATAAAGCCTTCTGGGCAGAACAGGAAAATTAGAGTTGTCTGCTTAGACAACTGGAGCAGAGAACTCACCTGGCTGGCTTTAGCATTGACATTCCCCTGGTTTAGGAGCTTCCTGACCACTCTCATGTCTTCCTCCTCCTTCACTGCTGCCAAGGAAGCCAGCATGATGGCCGTGTACCCAGCCTTGTTCTGCTGGTCCACGTTGCACATGGCTGGACAGAGGACACATCCACAGAGTCAGCTGGTTATATTACAGAGGCATGAGGTCAGGACCTAAGGCCTAGGAGACTTCTGGCTTGGAATCAGACAATTTTAATGTAACTATTCATGTGTAAGGTTTTAAAAAAGAATAATAAAAAAAAAAACATTCTACAAGCAGGGGAAATGTCATCCAAAGTCAAACACCCAATAATAAAAATCAACAGACTAACAAAATCAGAGTGAACAATGTACCTACTTATAAGACAATAAGATCAGCCAATTAGCAACAGGCCATCATTGATTCTGGCAGGTATATATCAGATCAGATCTATTGTCTGTAGTTTTTAAGGGATGGGTAAAATGTCAATCAATCCTAAAAATCCCCATGACCAGACCATATATCCACATGTAGTTCTCATGACCTTTGCATTATGATCTTTTACTCTTCATTCCCCTGACATGTTTAACACTACATTGTATGTTGCACACTAACCCGTATCTAGTAGCAGTTCCACCACCTTAAAGTTGGAATGAGAGACACTGTAGTGTAAGGCAGTGTTGCCGTTGCCATCAGTCATATTAACCACGTGTGCCAGTAGGGCTGGAGAGACTTCTGAGAATGCCATAAGGTAATCAGACACACGGGAAGGCTGGGCTGTCTTGGTGCTGGACACTCGGAACCACTCCATCTGTACAGTGTGAGTGCTGGAGAGCTGATGGATGGAAGTAGCAGGGGTGTCACACTGTTTGCAATGTAAATTTTTAGCGTGCTGCAGTTATGAAACATCTCATTTCCAGAATGTCACATATGGATTACAAAATATAATTGCAGGTTTAGCAAAATTGAGGAACAATATGAAAAATACAGTAAATGGAATAAATCTGGACCAAAAGATACAAAATGTGTCACCTACCACTTCCCTGCTCTTAAAGGCATTGACATCATCATTGAGATGGTTCTTCAGAATCAAACAGGCTTCCCGTGTTTTCGTGCTCAGCTCAAACCTACCACGTGAAGGAATGTTTATGTTTCGCTTGCACGTAGAATGCCACAATCTAATGTCCCGACACACGAGCAGTAAATTCTGACAACACACTTCTCTTTCACAGCATCCTGTCGCTCCTCGAAATCTTTACATTCTGCTCCTGTTGACTCCTCCGCAGCACTGTCACTGTCTTCCAGATCAAGGTCTCTCTCATCATCAGAAGTGTCCTCCAGGGCTTCATCTCCTTCCTCACTGCTGTCAGAGCTACCACAGGCTCCACTCACTCCAGAGGAACTGTCACCTTCCTCACCATCTTCTTCCTCACTGGAAGTTGACTCATACCTGCAGATACAAACAAGGTCTGTATTTAAAATATATACAGTCCAGTACTGTTTTGTCAGTGGGATATGGAAAATTCACTTACTACAAAGACACCATTTTGTTAAAAAATACCATTCACTTTGTAGAATCATTCATCCACTATTAGGTTGTAGGTTCCTTGAAGCCTGTCCCAGCAATCACTGGGCACAAGGCAAGGGACACCTTAGATGGGATGCCAGCCCATCACAATGCACACATGCACACAAGTCATTTAGAGACACTAATTCACATAACTACAAGGGGAAAGCAGAGTATCTGGGGGAAACCCATGAAATCATGGGGAGAACATGCAAACTCCACACAGAGCCAAGGGGGGGGTGGTTCAAAACCCCGATCTGGGAATTGAGACTATAGTGCCGCCCACTCAGCCAACATGCAACCCTAATATTCTTAAATACATTGAATAAATGCATCTAAAATGTGTTAGCTTTCACTCAGGAATTAGTTCATGAATCCACATTTATTCCAAATGGCATGCAGAGAGCCACTCACCCCCCATTGAGAATTCCTACAAACTGCAGACTTTTCTTGGTCCCATTGCGCAGCTCAGAAGGGCCACTGCCACCATGCCTTTTCATAATGGATTTCAGCATGCCTGCAGTACAAATTAGTCAGGGTGGGGGGGGGGGGGGGGGGTAAACGACATTAGTTAGCAATATGCATCATGAAATGAGTCAACATGAGTCATTTTAAGGAACACTCCTATGAGTATAAAGCACATTTTATCATCATTGCAAAAACATTACATTTGTTCCTTGGATTACAAAGCCTTCATCAGTCTACATTGAATAATGATTACTGTTGTCTAGAATACGGAAAACCGAGCAAAAGTCTTGCTTTTCAGTACTTCAACCTGGATCGTTTGCACTGCAATACTACTAATAAACACGCAGGATACACCACATCAAATAATTGCGCTCACCAACATTTGTACTGCAGGGGACAGCCTCTACTTCAGGAACTGCCATCATCATACTACCCGGGGAGGCAGAGGCAGTGCATTCTGTAATAGTCATCTGCCTTCTCTTCAGCACAGTGTTCATTGGTTTTTGATCTAACATGTTCCTTTCCTCTTCATTAGGATTTTCCCACTGGATTCCAATGCTGCTTATGGCTACCTTGGTCTTTTCCCTAACGTTATCCATGGAATCTGTTTGAGTATTCCGGTCACTCCAAGCAGATGCAAATTCTGGACCCACACTTGCATCTGTGACTTCATAGTGGCACCCCACACCGATGCTTACTTTCTCCAAACTGCTACTATGCACAGTAGCCACAGTCTCAACTTCGGCAACGACCATCTCAGGTTTAGCCAAAACTCCCCTTTCCACTGTGACAATCGATTTCCTACACTCCTCCTGAGCTTTCAGCATCCCAAGTTCTTCTTCCGTTTGACTTAGCTGGCCCTGGAGAATATGTAGAGATTCTCGCAGGGTGTCAATTTCCCTTTGTGTCTCATTTGTTAATCCAAGCATGGACTCCATCACCCACACAGTAGCCTCCTTAGTCTCCACTCGGACATTTATTCCGGTTTCAGTCATAGCTACTACATCTGTTCCAACTCCTTCATCCAAAACAGCTACAGCTGTGCCCACAGAAGCCTCTTTTTTACCCTGACAGTAGTAAAACACAGTTTCTACTAGGGGCTGGTCATCCCCTACAGCCACAGACTTCTTCTGAAAAGTCACTTTTTCTTCTGGTTGATCTTTTTCATCCCTGCCTACCAACTTTTCTGTGAGTCTCTTCAGCTCAGTCAACTTGCTGAGCCTGCCATAAACATTGGATGTAGTTGGGATTCCTTCAGCGCCATCGCTATGCTGCTGAGCCTCTGCGTTCCCACCCACAGTCTTTTCACGTAGTGCCAGAAGGAGCTTCTCTTTTTCTGCCCGCAGCTGGGCCACCTCACATTCCAGAGCTGGAACACCCTTCACTTTCTCCTCCATCTCCTTGAGCTGCTTCAGTGCTGCAGCCATCTGCTCTCGCACTGTTTGCAGCTGCCCAGAAGAGACTGGTGCCAATCCAGTGGAGGAGGCACTTCCATAGGCTGGAGTGCTCATTCCAGAGTTGTGAAGACTTCCACGGGTCCAGCTGCTCTGAGAGAGGCTTGGTGAGACATTCAACATTTGGAGCTCCTGTGTTAAGATGTTGGCAGCTGGTCCACTGTCTCTAGTTCTGGCCTTAGGAGGATCAGAAAGCTTGAATTCAGAGCTCTTCTCCATTTGTTCCTGTTCCAACTGTAGCCGACGGCTGGTTTCTAGTAGAGTTCTCTCCACCCTGGGGTTACGCACTGGCGGCAATGGTGGGACCTTCAAGCCAGCAGAAAGGGGAGGGCTCAGAATGGGAGGAGGTGAGAGAAGGTGTGTTTCACTGGGAGCAGAGGTGGTACGGTTCCGGGGGGGAGGCATGGGAGCCACACGCCCTTCTTCACTGGTAGAGGACGACAATGATTCTGTTGATGTCCACCCACTGTTGTGCCCCCCTGGACTCCGCTGGAGTAGTTTTGCAGCCCGTGTTCCCCGGCGAGGGTTTATGATTGCCCGTCGCAAATTGTGGCCACTCTCGATCTCCTCCACATACTTCAGGAAGTCAAGGTCCAGCTGGAAGCCATAAGGAGTCTGTACAGAATAGGAGCCCCCCTGATCAGCCTTCTCCTGGGTTCTGTAGAGGAATGGTGCACCCAGATCTGAAAGATATGGGGAGAACACTAAGGACTGTCTTTCTGTAACATTTCCTCTTTGCAGAATAATTATAACAAAGCCTTTGCTTACCAGGAAGTTTCTGATTAACCTGCACCGACTGCGCCATGGTATTTGACCACGACCATTCAACAGCAACCCAGAGAGTAAGCTGACCACCTGAGAAAAGAGATGATACTCCATTACTACAATATACCCCCAATATGTGTGTAGTTTGGGGGTAGGGAATTCTCCATACTCATGACACATGTTCTCCTCTCTAATTTTAACCTCAGTTTCAGTTTAGGTAACAGTCTTAAATTTAGCTATGAGGCAGAGGGCAGCTAAGATGTCTTGCACAAATTCATGGTCCTGTTTTCAGTTGACTCTTTTCCCCCGCAAAACAACTGGGTGCCAACGAAATGATTCAGAAGGATTGTTGCTATGCTCAACACATGAATCATGTTATTCACATAGGATCAAAAGACTTGATAAAGCCAAATGCCGCAGGAAAACAAACGAGCCAGCTGAGATGTCCTGCTATGGAGCCTGGGGCTCCATACCCTCCTTATCTAGGTAGGGCGAAGCCAGTCTCTGTCACTGCAAGGGTGTTAGTAACAATGAACCAATAAACCATTGTGGGGGTTTAGGACTGCGTGAGTAAAGTGTTTCGACCAACAAAGTCACTTTGTAAAATGAAGCATTTAATTCACATAGGTGTATATTTGAGGTATAGCCATATAAGAAAATCAAATACACATGGAAAAAGTATAGTAAAAATATAAGTTTTTAGGTTTAAATGTGATGAGGTCCAGCAGGACTGATGCTTAGTGGGTGGAAAATTTTTTTTAAGAAAATACCACCTTTTTATAATAAAAGTTGACTGTCCATTTCATCAGGTAAAAGTGAAAGGTTTTTCTTTTCCCAATTTGCTTACAAGGTAATCAGATATACATCCTGAGCAACGACATATCGGTACACGAGCGATAGCAGGGGTGCAGTGTTGTCAGCAGCAGAACCAGCTGAGTTAGAATGAATGAGTGGCAGATAAAAAAAGATCCTACAAACATCTACTGCAATCTAAAGCGTTCTCCGTATTCCATAATTTTGTCAGCTGAACATAGAGCAGACTTCATTTGAATCTACACAGCATTTCACCTTGCTTTATTGTATAGGCCTACTACAATAAAGCATTTCATTGTTACATCTCTGTTTACAAAAGACAGAACAGAAAATTGTGTGTATATATGTGGCATGCCCAAGTCTCTTGCCGAAACATTTCTTGCCTTCATAACGGAGGTTTTAAGATCTCGATGTAATCTATTCAAATTGTTTCCCAAAGTTTCTGTTTTGACGTTTCCAAGGCTTACCTCTCAAGCCCCTCAAAGCACCATAAAGACTTTTTTTTTTTTAGCTGTTGTACTTCGCTTGGGCTCCTGTCCAGATTCTGTCACACGTGGCAAAAGCACAGCTCCTCTTAAAAATGGAAAAACAGCTCAGCGTTAGAGGCGGCTTCACACAAGCATAACACAGTTCTTTCTAACACCAATGGACACACACACACGTACACCGTTACTGCACACCCTCAGGCACATTCCACTACACACTTCCTTCTCACATCCTGCCACCCTTGGCCAGGCTGAGACTTGTAACAGGGCTCCCTTAATCAGCTCAATGTAGGAGTCCACCCTGGAGTGGGTAGCTGCTGGGAATTAAGTCATGACTCTCAGTTTTCAGAACAAATAGGCAAGAACAACTTGAAACAAAATGGTCCTAATAAAGTACAACTTTGAATATTCTTGACTCCATGGTAGACAGCATCTGTTTTCACTAAGAAGCACATTTCTCTGCCTTCCAATAATTAGGACTGGGATGGCAACACCAGCTTGTTCAGCCTGCTTAATATCATCAGGCTCAGCAGAGTGACTGATTAGGCCACCATCATCCCCAAGACTAATGGGGTTGAACATCATCTTCTCACAAAGCAGGCCCATCCTGGCTCAGAAACAACTATCCCCCAAAGCCCCAGGAAGAATGCACACAGATGATAGGAGAATCCCCCAGACACATTTACAGGGTCACCTTAGAAGACAATCATGCCAGTCTCCTCAGCTTCCTGTGGACACTGCAATGTTACCACCTCTTTAGCGGCAGGTAGATACTGGGAACTAAATTACAGGCCATAGACAGAACAGCCACATACCACTATACACACCATCTGCTCACATGTAAAAGCACTATGATCTCCATGTAGGAAAAGTGGGAAAATACATCAAGAGCGGTAAAAAGATAGAGACAAAGGTTGGCTGTACTGAAAGATTGTGGCAAGTGCAGATGCAGCGGCCCCTCTGGGTTCAGGAAAAAAGAAAAAAAAAAAAAAAAAACTGCAGAATGTCTAAATGTCTATTCTTAAGAAACTCAGATTTTGTTTTGTTTCCCCCCCACCTAGTCCATTATGCACAACAAGTTCATTTGTAACCATTTTACAACCACAAGACCCTTCTGCACAGAAAAAAACAGGTATGCCAACTTGTACACAGTACCTATGCATGAGCCGCGCTGTACTGGATTGCTACACACACCAAGCCAGGCTGAAAGACCGTGGTGTCGTCTGCCCTGACTGCCAGAACGAGAAGGCTCCGCAAGCAAAGTCAGAGGTAAGAAAATTCAGTATGTGAGCTGGCACCTATAAAAGGCTACTGAACATCCTGTCCAGGCTGGCTCTCCCGTCCGTCCACTGCACAATAAACCAGACCATCTCAAATTACAGTGAACCGCTCAACTTGAATGAGGGGGCTGCTGTATTTTTATATGTATGGAATTCATGGCTACTGAATAACATTTCCAACACAGACATTCAACAGGGTGCACTGATCAGCACCCGCGCATTGAGTTCTCATTGGTTCCAAATGCCAATTCTGTTAGTCAAGGTAATCCCATAGATTTTCAACAGGATTGACATCTGGCGAACATGGCGGCCAGGATTGTAAGCGGAACTGAGTCATGTTCCTCAAACCATTCATAAAGTGGTGGACCTGGTGGGCCAAGATGGGCAAGTAGCCCGAAGCATTCAGCACAACTTCTCATCAGCATGCACCTGTCTTTTTATATCCCCTTTCTCATTTGTACCAGAGGCACCATCTGGCTAATGGGAAGAGCCAATTTTCCTACTAGGTGGTGGTCATAATGTTTTGGCTATCAGTGTACACAATCCTTCAAAAAGAAAAACATAGGTCTGTCGAAATCAAACTACTACAGGTCAGCGCATGCTACGGGAAACTGATTGTGAAGCGACACAATGGGATATGATCACACAGAATCAACGCCATCCAACCATCTTCAGTATGTAGGCCTATCCAATATTAGACAGCCTATCCCAAGTGAACAAGGGCACATAGCAGGCAAAACCACCAGACAGGATGCCAGTCCATCAATGGGTACACCAATGAGAATTTAGGGCCATTTTATTGCCAATTAGTTTCCATTTTAAGAATTCAAAAATTGTTTTCCCATTTCAGTGTAGTTTTATGAACTTTGTGTGTTTGTTACAAGAAACCCTCAAATGAAAACACACAGCATGAAATCCATTATAATGGCATGGCTTTAACATTGTAAACCCCAGAGCATAACCGCAAAAATATATATTCAAAGTGAAAAACTTTCATAATCAATATGCTCTAAAAAGTGAAACTAGTTCCTCTGATATAGTATAGGCTTACCCCTTGTTTTTGTTTTCACCAAATCTGTGGTTTTTTTTGCTTGAATAGCACTGTAAATTACAAAGAAATTAAAGATTAAAAGAAATAGCAGTAATCTCATCCTCCATGTACCCATTTATATACTTTTAATCTGATTTCAAATGTAATGCTTCTTCTCACTGATGCCCACCCATCACTCTTTGTGACGCTGTCTTGAAATGAATGTTTGCAATCAGGTACACGAGTTAGCGTTCCTAGCTTGGTGAAATAAATAGCTACCGAGGCAGATAACACAGCTGACTAACTAGCTAACAGCAGAGCAGAGAAGTATGAATTTTTTGCAAAATTAGTACCTTTACTTTAGTATTATAATTAAATTTAGCTGGTATCACGTCTATACTATTGTTTTACTTTTTTTTTTTTTTTTTTTTACTTAAAAGAATTCAATTATGTTCTGAGCTTGTTGAGCTGCAGGTTTAGGCTCCTTTAAGGGACTTCATTTAATTTAGAAGAATTCGATTATTATTATTTTAACTTCAGCTCTTAATTGAGCTTGCACTGTACTCAAAATGGTTCTACACTATGCTTTCAAATTTGCTAGCTTGGTGCATTGTCCATGTTTAATCTAAGCTCTTTTTCTGATCTTTGGTTTAATCTTATCATTTTAGAAATTTGTTAATTAAAAATTTGTTAAATTGGTGAACACACTCTATGGGCAATTAAGAGATGGTAATTCACAAACTCATGTTTTACGGCACTGCGATTCACATAGCATCAGCATAGCTTCACGCCACTAGGGCTGAGGGTTGAAACCCACCACCAAGTCTTCTGGAGTTCCACACGTTTTCCCTCATTATGTGCAATTACTCCAAGACCCCCATTTTCCTTCCATAGTCCAAAAACATGTTACTTGGACAGACATTTCAGTTACAATTGTACTATTTTATACAATCGTAGGGAGCAAGGAGTCAAATGATCATGAGGGCACATTACCGGAAAGGGATCGCCTCCTTTTCCCATTGTTACGGAAACAGATGTACTGTGATGTCCTGTAAGGGCCCGAGATGAGACTTCCAGCAGACTACAAGATTTAGAATTTAGACTTACTAATTTTGACTGCTATGGACCTAACAACGGAGGCAGAAACCCAGATTTCTTACATTTTACGTGGGAAGTAATGAAAAGTGCCCCTATATTTTAATAAGAAAAAAAAGCATTCTTCAAGAACCTGCCATTACGTGCAATGGTACGAGTTTACATGCACGTTCAGATCATGTGCTCCCAGTTCCCCAACGACAGAGCACCCCAAACTCTAAACCCACAGGTTCAACAAAACTCACATCAAAAAGCAGACACAATCAGGGAATCACTCCCGCCATGTCCTCCATTCAGCTGTTTTCCGTTGAAATCTGCAGTTTCCTGAAGGGAAGCAGGTTTCAGAAAACCCTTTGTCTCCCTAGGGTCACCGCCCATTGTCGCACCACAGGCCTACCAGTAAACCCTGCAAAAGCCAGAAGCTGTTTCCTGAAAGCCAGGAAAAACAAGGAGAACATCAAGTGAGTCAAGAGCTGAACAAACACACAAAGCCACGCTAATTTACACCAGTGCTTTCAGACTAACTGCTCCACTGAGACCATGATGAATATTTTCACAAAATCACACTGGAACACAGGTTTAACAGATAATAGACGGCCATTATCAACTCCAGGCCGAACATGCGTCATCCTTGCATCCTTTTAGCACTCCTGTTCCTGATCGGCATACAATCACACATTCAATGTCCACAATGAGGCATTATGTCGGAAAATTTCTGAGCTCTCCTTGTTCAACATCCGGCTCCCTCATCATAGAATAAGAAGTCAGAATTCATAAATGTCAAAAAGTACTAAAAAGAAAAAAAAATGGAGTAAGGAGCCTAAAAGCTGGTGGACAACCCTATTACGGGAATTGGCTAATTAAGCCAATTGCTAACACAGGTGTATCATTAAGTACACAGTCACACAGCCCCCAGCAACACACAGTGGCAGTGGAATGGGTCACACTGAAGATGTTGGCGACCATCATACAATGACATCTTTTCAATAATTCAGTTTAGTTAAATCTCTGCACTGCTGGAGCGACTGCAAAGTCAAAATATCAAGTGGCACCAATGTCTCAGTCGGAAAGTCTTAGGCTACCCAAACAGAAAGGGACTTGACTAGCCAACACCAATACCCAACCTCATTAATGCCATAATGGCTAAATGGCAGCAAATCCCACCTACCATATTCCAGAATCTAATGGAATGCCTTCCCAGAACAGTAGAGGCTTTTATAGCAGCAAAGGGAAGACCACATTCCTATTCATACCCTTGGTCTTGAAACAAGGCATTGTACAGACAAGCGTTTACATACTTGTTGCCATTTCGTGCAGTTAACTGTAGACTGAATGATCATCACATATGAAAATATGATTGTAGACAGTTACATATAAACTTGGGGTTTGCATCCATATAAATGGCTACTAAGTCAAATACCAACTGCCAAATTTTCTCTGATGCTGAAATAAGTGTTAAAGTCCAGTGAAAAATATTTTTGTCTGAATATGCAATATTTATATACTGGAAAGCTGTTATAAAACCTAATCAACAACACAATTATAATGAAAAACTAAAAACACTGGCTTTAGGGCTCATCTTAGTCATTTTTTCATCCATCCATCTAACTGCTTATCCTGGTCAGGCTCACAGAGCCAGTATAGGAAACAAGAATGGGGACACCCAGGATGGGGAGCCAAGCCATCGCAGGGCACACACTACAGGCAATTTAGATATGCCAATTAGCCTGCATGTTTTATTTAACCCAGACACTAACAGTTACAAGTGGAAGAGTAAGCTTGGTATTTCATAACTAATGTGCATCACAAGAGGGCATATGTCAAGACTAACACTAAAATTTTGAGTTGATGTCATCATAAAACCATAAGTGGAACACGAGGCCAAAAAAATTAAAAAATTTTACAAAGGCACCTGTGCCAGCCAGCTTATGGATGGGATTTTAAAGAAAGGTTGTGATTTTTTGCTTTATGCTCCTTTTGACTTGACAGAGCTTGATGGGCTAGATACCTAAACATGGCTGCAGCATGGCAGTTAGCTGAAAAATCCTAGCCATTGAATCTGACTCCCAGTGCAGCATTTAAAATGAAAAGGTGAAACAACTGATTTATGTCACACACTAAATTAATAAAACCATATATCTTTAACAGATAATTCTCAAAAACTTTGTTTAAATTTGTATTTTATTTAAAATAAAATATGGAAAAATCCTTGTGTTATACTCAGAACTAATTTTAAAGGATTCAATATTTATACTGATACACCAGAAAGGTATAAATTAAACAGAAGCTATTTAAAATAATCCATTTTCAAGGCAGCCTTAAGGAGATATTATACCCAAATTAACAACTCTTCAAATGTGCCCGTTCTGTCTCTTCATTCCCGACGTCAAACACATAGTAGTCTCACCTATAGGCTTCCTGTTTATGATATGGTGATCTTTTGCACTTGGGGTTTCCACAGGAGCTCATGCCTGATTAAATGTGTTTGAGGAGTGCTGATGGGCCACTGGCTGTCAAGCCACCTTCCCACATTCTTTTAAAGTTTTGATATAACTGACATGGCTAAAACACAGAAATGCCACCGAATATAAACATTAGGGGTATAACAGTATTCGGTATAGTATCGAACCGTTCGGTACGCCCCCGACGGTTGAATATGCACACGTGAACCACAGTATTACAATATGCCTGTCATTTTTCTATACATATTGGCGTGGATATAAGACTGTTTTTTTCCCCCCCCAAAAAAAAACACCTAAAAAACTGGGGTTGTCTTATTTTCGAGGGCTAGAGTTTAAATGTCATTGTGCAATGGCAGATACAATAAATTATCTGCCTCCTGGCTATCAGTGCTTTGTATGCAGATACGAGATAGAGAAGTACTAGTAGGGAGACAGAGAGAAGCAAATTTGAAGAGGTTCTGCCATCTTTCAAATCCGCAGTGTGGGAACATTTTAGATTCAGTGTACAATATGATAACGAGGAATAAAAAGACGGTAAACTCATTAGGGTAAAATCTCATTAGGGTACCTAATGAGGGTACTTAATTTTGCACTTTGTTATTTTTCCATTTAATATTGCCTATACAAGTATGCAGCCTGTTTAAATAAAACAGAGAAGGCAAATTAGGCTACTTCAAGGTTGTCAAAGCTTAGACCACAATACTTAGGTAGTTCACTTGTTTATTATTTAAATAAAGTTTAAGTATAAAATAGACAGTCAAAGTTCACTGTTTAATTAAAGGGTGATGTGTTTTTATTTTCTCCTTAAATATAAAGATACCAAAACCGTACCATTAACGTGGTCCAAAAACAGTGATACATACCGAACCGTGGAAAAACTGTACTGTTACACCCCTAATAAACATCTGTCTCCATCTATCAACTGCCATATGTTGGTCATACGAATACATGCAATATTTACATAGGTGCAATGTTTACAAAAAAGTTAGGTCTACAAGGTTGTGAATTCACACTATTTGTACAACCTGAAAAATCATGCTAAAAATGCAAAGATATTTCACTTCAAAAGGAAAAATGTGCTGTCTGTAGGAGCTAAAGGAAAACATTTGCTTTGCAAGTGACACTTTTTTAACATGATGAAAAAGCATTCCTTGCTGTAGGAATACAGTAGGGAGTTTAATTTAGTATATAAAACTTGTGAAGTGCACAAGTAAAAAGCAAGTATCAGATAACACAGCAGGAATGTTCCAAACTCAAAAAAAAAAATATTTAAAACAACTCCTAGAATCTCTGTGTGTTACCCCATGCTATGGAAGGAGTTTAACTTATTCCAATACAAAAAATCCTCTCTCTTCTCAGATCCAAACTACTAGTTTCCTTTTATAGCACTTAAGCAAAAGCTGAAACACAAACATCTGGAACACTTGTGTTATGTTCTACCTCAGTCATCTTTGCTGAAAGATGAACAGATTAAATTGTGAAAACCCCAGTGACTAAATGGCTAAATTTTACATCAAAGAATCATTTATGTTGGTCATCACCAAACTTGTACTACTAATCAGTTTTATTTATATAGTGTTTTTAGCAATGAACATCATCACAAAGTGCTTTACAGGGCCCTGGGCCCCAGTGAATAAGCCAAGAGTGATAGTGGCAAGAAAAAAAAACTCCTTCAGGAGAGGAAGAAACCATGGGAGGAACCAGACTCAAGGGGGAAGCCCATCCTCCTCTGGTCAACACCAGGCAATACAAGTTCAAATAATAATAAAAAAGGTTCTTAATATTCTTTTTGAAGTGGAGTGGCTACAGAAGTCCCAATCATAACAAATGGTCTTGTACTATAAATTTATAAGCAGCTAGATTCAATAACAAGAACCGAACACTAAAAAACATCCCATACATTACCAGGCCCAGAAATTTTGGGTCTCAAGCCACAAACACCTGGTAATTTGAAATTCATTAGTAGCATTTGTAGGGCGGTGATGTGGCTCTGTGCCCCTGGCTGAAAAGTTGCAGGTTCAAATCCCATAGCTGGCACAAGTGTTCATATTGCCACTGGGCCCTTGAGCAAAAGATTTTTAAATCCTTTTCATAACTTTGAGTGGCTGAAACAGGTACTTACAAAATGTCTCTCTCGATGCCTGCAGAAGTGTTAGGGGTCCTGTTAAAAGTTAAGCTACATACTGACCAAGGTCAGGAAGGACAAATTCAGTCTTGAAGGGTCTGTATCCCCCATGCGTCATTCCCATCCACTCAAGATATGCTCTTTCTATTTTTGCGCTTTATCTATGGTGCGGGTCAAAACAAAGGCTACTGCTGCAAGGTCCTATTCTATCTGCTTGAAAAGCATCATTGCTGTTGGATGCTAAATATATTTACAAACCACAAAGAGTGTGTTGTTTATTATGAAATGATTTGTTTAAGTAGATCATGTAAGTAAACACTTCAGTTAATACACCATAACTGACATGCAATTAAGTGTTTCAGGTATACAACTAATCTAGGAAAACAACAAAAATATGTTGCCCTTTAATAATAACTAGAATATGAAAAAAAGCATTTTTGGCATTTCTTAGCAGCAATGATGTTGTTAAACATCCAGTATTACTGGAAGCTTTTCTCTATCACTTAAATTGCTTAAGATAAAAATTATCAGGCTGGCATAAGCACTAAAAACTGAGATTACAGTAATTCCTCCTCCATTTAACCTTCTAACTCCACCCTTCCATCATCCATCCATCCATCCATCCATCCATCCATCTTCTAACTACTTATCCTGGTCAGAATTGCAGGGGGCATGAAACCTATTCCAGGCATCAAAGAATATAAATGCTCAGTTGTATAGCTCTTAATCCAGTGCTAACCTGCACTTGGATGCCAGTCCCTCTTTGGAAGTCCAGTCTAGTTGCACTTATACCTTAGGTAACTCCTTAAACTGCTGTCTGCTTTGCAGTATCCACCTCACTGTATGTTGCTTTGGACAAAAATGTAGGACTGCTAAATGGAAAAAAATGTAAATATAAGATTAATGTTTTTTCTGTGAGAAAACCCTGGTTCATTTGAGTCAGACAGGAGAATTAACCACCACATAAACCAAAGTCAAGTAAAGGTGGACTCAAAAAAATAAGTCCAGGCTGAATCCTCAACCAATATATTCTTGCCAAGGTGAGACAGGCTATCCCCCCATGATTCAAATCGTCATTTCTACTCTCATAATGTTACCATTTACTCTGCCCTTTCACATTTTCCATGCTTTTGTGGCAATATACAAACACTGAGGCTCAAGGCTTGAACTGACATAGATGATACATGCCCAATGGGTAAATTAAATCAACTTTTGGATGACAAAATTAAATATCACCTAGAAAAGCATGTAAAGAAACAGTGTCCATACCAAGACAAATTACACTTAGTGACTCCCCACAAACAATTGCTCCCTGATACTTGAATAAGGCCTTTCAGACCAGACCCTACCTTTAAAAAAAAGGAATGTATATAAGTTGCCGTACTGCTGTGAACAATATACAACAGTTTAATGTACTCGCACCAGTTAAAAATATGGGTGAGTACTTAATTATTGTCGGAAAACTCAAATTTCCTTCATTTAAAATATTAGTAGTATAATGGTTATTTTTTTATGCGAAGAAATACTTTTAACCCAAATCTAAACTGTGTTTAAGTTCTGCACTTCTCACACAGTTTAATCAATTAACTCAATCTTCACAGTGACTTTTAAAGCACGGGAATCCTCCCATTTGAAAACGGGCGTTTATCTGGCGCTAAGCCCAGGAGGAAATGTCCACTTCCAGATGACCATCTCGACCGAAGTAACCGTGAAACTTTAAGAAGGCGAAACACCACCAACCTCTGCTTTAAGACAGAGACACACGTGTACTGTCTGATTAAGGTTCTGATTCCCGATCGTCTCCGAATAACTGAGCCCTGCTTAGGAAGGGCCCTTTTAAATAGAATTTCATCGCCTGGGCTCTCTCAACACTGAAGGGCGTTACATGGCTGTGCTGTGAATTAAACAGAATAAGTACATTTTACACGTTGGAAAAAAACATATATATTCTACTTGAGTACGACAGTTTGCTGGGGCAATAAAGACATCCTGACAGTCATCAGTGCACGACCAAACAAACGTGTCACTACATTAAAAGAAGAAAAATACATCCTAACAACTCCGTGAATAAAACATAAGTGACCACTGATTTCATTCTAAAGTTAACTTAACCCCACGAATATCATGTGAACTTGTACAAACTACTGAATGGTATGTTGTATTGAATGCCATTACTCTTCTTAATATAGGTAGTTCCACTCCTTTTTCAAAATTAAATTGCACTTTATGTCTTTTATCCGAGCTCTTCGGTAATGCTTTTAAACGTAAACTGAAGGGTAACCATCTTGAGCAGAGAGGTACTTAACTAATACAGCGCGCAAAACGTCTTGCAACTTACCCACTGCGGCTCTACTTAAGCAAAACAAACGGTGCTCCGAAACAATGCGCCAACGGGGTATTTTAGAATGGGTGGAACCACGGCCGTAGCGCTCGCTGAAGAGAACTCAAGGTTCTGCAAACCCGTGACGGACACAGATTTGGACCATTTGCTATGCGCAGCCAACAGCCAACAGCCAATGGCCGCAAAAAGTGGGTGGATGGCTCGAGGAGCAGTGGAACGCTGGCGGAACTCCCGTGGCTCATGCATTTCAACGGAGGGGTTTCTTCAGGGGAGTCTGCAGCTCTTCAGTCCGATAACAAAAACAGCTGAACAAAGCATGCTTGCAAAATTCACGTAAATATCTGAAAATGAACAGAGCATGTCAATTATATGGAATATGTTCCTGTTCAAAAGATTTTTGTTAATTTTATGTAAAGTCGGGGTATGGTGTAAATACATTAGTGAATGGTTCAATGTACTTTATAATCAGAATCTCTTTTACTGGCCACATATACAGGATTTTTTCTTGACAAGATCAACACAGACCATGACAAAGGCCTACAAAGAGAATATGGCACAGGAATACAGTTAACAAACATTCAACAATCATATGCATACTGCTAAAATGTATGTATTGAAGTAGTGGAAGTAAAAATGGCTGTGCATTCCCGAAAATAAATAAACAAAGAAACAGATTAACATAAATAAATACAAGGTACATGTTGAATAAATGTTGCGTGAATGTTGTCTTTTTGCATAAACTGGCTAATCGCTAAATACAGGCTCAGATCATACTATGATTCTTGAGGGATCTAGTGAGGAAACAGATGTTCAAGAAAAAAAAGGACATTCAAGTGATATATGGTACTGGTTATGATAGAACAGTACTGTTTTCCTAATGGACATTTCTGTAGTAAGTGAGTGTCTACAGGTTCAACAGCAATGTTCATTGCTCGCTTTGTAACCCTAATATCATGCTGATTCTTGACTAAGACCTGCCTAGAGCCAATTGGCCTCTCTGTCACCTGGACAATCCTTCCAGTGACAATGCTTTCAGTTGTGGACCTATTGGACTGAGTCAGGACAGGTTGATCTGCAGCTGACAAAGGAATAATCAGTCTTACCAGAACTCTGTTTTAGATTTCAGTTTCTGAAACAGACAAATTAAATCGTACATGAGGGATGATTTCAAATGTATAAGACCATTTAAATAATGAATTTTTACAAAATGATAAAACATAATGATCTTGATGAACTATTTCAGAAAAAAAACAGAACTCGCTTGCAGATATCAATGCTTTGGGACGACTAAGAGTTGTACCACAGAGTATCATAGTTCAGTGTGCCTCTACCCTTTATAAGCTTACTGTCACCTACATCCAGTCTAGCTTACAGAGACCTTAGGTAGCTACTCACTCCCCAACTATAGGCTGAGGTGTAGAACTGGATGGGGATCAGTGCCATTGACTTTGGATGAACTGTTCTGTCAGTGCTGTCACTCCTGCTTCGCATGTACTGTGTGTTGTCGGAGTGCTGGCGTACAAGGATTCCTCATGCCTGTGTCCCCATTGGTCTCTCCCTCATAGTTATGCTGCCTTATATAGTCATGCCGGGGCCCTTGCTATTTTGTTTAATTTTTTATTGCCCATGTTCTGCCACCTTAAATTGCTGCTCTGCTCACACATATTCTCTTTCCTCTGTGCCACCCTCTTATGGGGTGCTTCCCTTGGAGGCTCAGATTCAAGAGATCCTTATATCATCTGCTAGCCTACAGCACCCTCCCTCCACTTCAGCTGTCCTGTCTGACCAGCTTCCTGCCTTCTGAGCCACCAAGCCTGCTCTGATCCCTGGACTGCAACCTCCAAGACCCTGCTGTCCCCCTGACTGATAC
>JAACJT020000028.1:781137-813355 GCA_009936485.2 Gymnarchus niloticus | reverse complement strand
ACAGAGGTGGAAACATTATGCTTTGGGGGTGTTTTTCTGCCAAGGGTACAGGACAGCTGCACCGTATCGAAGGAAAGATGGACAGGGCCCATGTACCGTAAAATCTTGGATGAGAACCTCCTTCCTTCAGCCAGGGTACTGAAAATGCATCGCGGGTGGGTCTTCCATCAAGACAAGGACCCAAAGCATACGACCAAGGCAACAAAGGAGTGGTTCAAGAAGCAGCACGTTAAGGTCATGGAGAGGCCTAGCCAGTCTCCGGACCTTAATCCCATAGAAAACCTATGGAAGGAACTCAAGCTTCGTGTATCCAAGCGACAGCCTAAAAACCTTAAAGACTTGGGGAAGATCTGCAAAGAGGAGTGAATAAAAATTCCTGCTGAGCTGTGTGCAAGCCTGGTGACCAACTACAAAAAATGTCTGACAGCTGTGCTTGCCAAAAATGGTTACTCCAAGTACTAAATCATGTGTTCCAAGGGATCAAATACTTATTTCCCTAGATAAATGACAAATTGATTTGTAACTGTTACATAATGGACTTCTTGTTTGTTTTGTTGACAATCTATCTTCTGATGTTAAGATAAACCTACCAGTGACATTATAGACTTCTCATTTCTTTCTATATGGGTCAACTTAGGATTTCACCAGGGGTGTCAAATAATTATTTCCCTCACTGTATATGATGACAGTCAGGGGGCATGGTGGTAAGTACTGTTGCCTCTCACATCCAATGTGGGCAGTTCAAATCCAACCTCCACGCTGAATGTGTGCAGTTTATCTGCTCCACCTGCAGTCAAGAGAAACATGATATAGGCTGCCTGATATTTCTAAACTGCCCATAATGTGTGAGTGTGCCCTGCAGTGGGCCTGGACCTCTACCTTGGGACCTAAGTTGACCGGGATAAGCTCTGAGCGCCTCGATAGCCCTGCACAGGCTAAGCATGCAATAACGTGACAAGGGTCTGTACACATTTTCCGTAATGATAATAAATTTTTAAACACGACCTGCAACGCAATGTGAAGCATACATCTCCCAATTAAGCCTTGCCACACATCTTTCACATACCACCATTATGTCCGAAATCACATACTGCAACATCTTTCCCCCTTAAAAAAAAAAAAAAAAAAATATATATATAACTTCACCCCCCATACAAAACAACAGTGAACACTCAAACTCGTAACATGGTTCACTACAAACTGTCTGTCTGGGGGTCTGTGCTCTCGCTCGGATCTGCGCAAAACCACCCAAGTCTTTGGACAGAGTTCAGGCAATGCAGAATCCTCTGGTCCCAGAGGGCTGGATGTGTCTGTGTGTGGCCATCCCTCCTCCATCATCTCCTCTTTCCGACCCTCTGTGAGCCCATCATCAGGAACATGTTGACCTCCTGGCAACGGTTGGCATTTCCCTAGGGAACTCTCCTCCACCATGAGGCTTCCTTCAGGAAATCAGAGTCTTCAACATGACGCAGATGCAAATGATCCTGATGCTTCCGGAACACTCGACCATCCCTCAGCCTGGCTACGTAACAAACACGTCCACTCTGGTTTAGGACTACCCCAGATAGCCAGAGCTGACTGCCGCTACCAAAGTTCCTCATAAAGATGCAGTCACCTTCTTTAAAGTGTCTCTCCCTCAAATGCTGGTCATGACCCCCCTTCCGCTTTGCTTGTTTATGTTCCACCCTTTTCATGGCCTCCAGATGAGATGTTAGTCTTCAGCCCATGAGCAGCTCTGCTGTTGAAAGATAAGTTGTAGTTTGTGGGATGATCCTATACTGAAACAAGAAACATGAAAGCTTGATGATGAGTGTGTTGCCTGCCATCTTATTCAGCCCCTCCTTCAGTGTTTGTACTGCCCCCTCAGGCAAACCATTGGATGCTGCATGTAAAGAAGCTGTTCTGACATGCTGGTGAATAGTCACTGGTGAGTGTTGCGTCATCGTATGATGCCATGGACATCTGGCAGACTGAGAACCGCAAACACTTCATGCAACTTGTCTAGGGACATGGAAGCTGTAACGTTGGTCATGATGTGAGCTTCAAGCCACTTGAATTGTGTACCCACAATGACAAGAAACGACTCGTAAAAGGTCCAGCAAAATCCACATGAAGCCTAGACCAGGGTCAGTTAGGTCACTCCTAGGCAGGCAAAGGAGCGGCCGGTGCCATCTTTTGATTAAGCTGGCACTGCCAACATACTAACATTGTTTTTCAAATCTGCGCCCATGTTAGGCCGCACATATGACTTTTCATTCGTAAGGCACCAGGCTGGGCCTTGTGTACTCCATCCATAGCCTGTGCATGACCAATTGGTTGAACCAATTGGTCTAGACCTCCAAAGAATACAACCCTCCTGTACCCAAAGCTCAGCCCTACAATTTGCAAGGTTGGTGGCAAGTGATGACAAACTGAAACCTTGTGCAAGACAAAGCCCTTCACTAATGACAGGATGGGATCACGGTCCATCCACTGCCTGATCTGCTTGGCACTCACTGAAGAATGAGCGTTTCTCGAGTAAGAAAACCATCTCGGGGCCACAGGTGTCACTTCAGGCAACCCTGGCAAAGGTAAGCGATTTAGTGCATCTGCATTTGCATTGTCCTTCCCTGCCATGTACTTGATAACATACTGCTAAGCTGACAATGAGAGCCCAGCTCTGTATCTTTGCAGATCCCATTTGCAGAATGCACTGAGTCTCATCAGTGGCCTGTT
The DNA here is from genome assembly GCA_009936485.2 of Gymnarchus niloticus. Classification (NCBI taxonomy): domain Eukaryota; kingdom Metazoa; phylum Chordata; class Actinopteri; order Osteoglossiformes; family Gymnarchidae; genus Gymnarchus; species Gymnarchus niloticus. The sequence goes on along the minus strand of JAACJT020000028.1, from coordinate 810,640 downwards.
GTCCATGTAGATGGTGAACAGACAACCATACAGGTACTGTTAAATACGCTTCACACTGAAAACCACAGCCAGTCCTTCCTTATCCAGTTGCAAGTATCCCTTTTCAGCTTTTGTCTCTGTGTGTGATCCAAACCCAGTAGGCTTCTCTGTTCCATCCTCCATTCTGTGGGAAAGGACTGCCCCAACACCACAAGGTGAGGCATCACACGACAAGGCAAGCTCTCTACTAAGATTAAAGGGCACTAGCACCATAGATAATATTAAAAGTGCTTTTACCTTTTTGAAGGCTTTCTCATGTGCTGACCTCCATGCCCATTTCATGTCCTTGTGAAGTAAGGAAGTAAAATGGTGCCAACACCATAGCAACATCTGGCAGAAACTTGCCATAGTAGTTGATCATTCCCAGAAATGACCTAAGGTTAGAGGTATTCTTGGGAACTGGGGCATCCCTTATGGCTGTCACTTTGTCCTCTACTGGACTCAAGCCTTGTGCTCTGATCTGGTGACCCAAGTATGCCACACTTTGTGCACTGAATGTACATTTACTACACTTAAGGTACAAGCCTGCTTCTGGCGGTCTTTTTAACATCTGCTCCAAATTAAATGAGTGCTCCTCCTCTGATCAAGATATCATCTAAATACACTGCAACATGGGGAATGCCCTGAAGAAGATTGTCCATGATTCTTCGAAATATAGCAGGACTAGAGGCCACAGCAAAACGAGTCTGTTATATTTAAACAGGCCCTTGTGGGTGTTAATGGTGACATATTCCTTAGAATCATCATCCAGGATGAGCTGCTGATAACTATGGCTCATATCTAACTTGGTGACAAACTTACCACCAGTCAAATTAGCAAACAGGTCCTCCACCCTTGGCAGAGGGTATGCATCCAGCTTCCATACCTGATTGATGGTTACAGCTTGTAGCCCCCATATATGTTCACAGTGTTGTCTGGTCTTAACACTAGAACAATTAGCCCTGCCCAGCATGAAAATTTGACAAGTTTAATAATGCCCAGGCTTTGTCATTTCTCCAACTCCCCCTCCACCTTGGGCTTCACGGCATAAGGTATTGCTCTAGGCTTGAAAAAGCATGGAGCTGCATCTGGACCCATCACCAGCTTAACCCTAGTGCCATGCAGTGTGCCTAGATCATCCTTAAAAATAGCTGGATATTTATGAAGCACATCCTCTGTCACCCGTGTATGCTTCATATCACCCCAGTCCATCCTAATCTCTCTAAACCAATCACACCCCAGCAAACTAGACCCTTTCCATTTACTAACAATTGTGCCTTAGCTTCTTGAGCCCCACAAGCAATGTCAATTTAAGGGCCCTTAACAATGGTATCAAATCTTCTGTACATGTCCTATGCTTAATTGTATTTGGAATAAGAACCAGCCCCTGTTTAGAGTCCCACATCTGTTTGTCGGTTTCCTCACTGATGATTGATGCCGAGGCACCAGCGTCCACCTCTATCTTTATCTCCTTACTATTGTTAATATAGACTCCGTACACATCTCAGTTATTTTAAACATATTGCAAGAACATTCCATACGATGTGCTGTTTGGGTTGCTCACTGTTTGTTTTCTTCTGCCCACCATTTACCTCTTTAGGTTTAGTACTTCTGCACAACGACCAAACGTCGTTCGATGCCATCTTCACAGATGCCACACACCAGCCTATCACGCAGCATGTCGTCCAAGACGGCGCCAAAATTACAATGCTCTGAGAGCTGAAATTAAGCCACCGACTGTCCCTCTTTTCGAACATGACTGTTACATTTAAACCTTTATCTATAGTGGACGGCTTCGCATTACGGTGATTCTGAACAAGACTGACAGGTTCTTTAAACGGAACATAGCCTGGTTGGCGGCTAGATTCCTAATCAATGTATAGGTTTTCGCCGCACGTGCACTCAGAAGAATCGCGCGCTTTTTAGGCTCGTCGCTTATCTCATTAGAAGAGAACCTCGTTCCCTTCCACAAACTCACCTGCCAAACTTCGCCGTCGTGCAACCGTCCTCCTCGTCCTGGCCTCAGAGGGTTTTTTTTTAACTGAGAAACCCACTGCAGCCTCTCGGAGTCACGTGCGGTAGCCGCGCTTAGTTTACAACCACCGCCTCGGAGCTAACTCAGCCACGACGCATGAAGCTAGCACTAATAGAGGGTAAAAGTAAATAAATACAACACTTACGTTTGTCGGGGATTCTGTATCCTCGTCGCCAGTTATGTAATAATGTGACAAGGGCCCGCACGCGTTTTCCACAACAAACTTAAGCTTAACTTTTTAAGTCAAGTCCAGTTTGATTGTCACGTGTTCCGGAGAGCGCCGTGGAAAATCTTGTGCCAGAGTTACAAGGGAGTGGACAGGGCATGGAGGGGCAAAAAAAAACATGGCACGGATTTACAATAAATACAAGGGATACGGTGCAACACGGACGGCAGGGTAATGGGTATTACAGTGCATAAGACAGCATACTGCAAAACTACAAAACAACGGCCAATAATAATAATAAAAAAAAAAATGTTTAGTCAGGGTGTATAGAGTACAGCAGCGAACAATCGTACGAGTAATGCAATGACTGATGACTAAATAGAACGTACGTAATGTGAAGCGTGCATCTCCCAATTAACCATTGCCACGCACCTTACGCATACCGCGATTACAGCACATACCCAGAACACAGGAACAAATCACACTCCGCAACAAAGCAGTTTGGATAATAAATGGACCAAGTTACAACAGCCCCATGTTCCTTCGTGTCCATCGTTTCTTTTTTTTTGTGACTTGCACTTGCAGGATTTCAAACAGTACCATAAAATGAGTTTATTCTAGTTACCCACCAAAAATAAGTGAGTTTCCTACCCCTTTAGCTTATTATTATATGTAATAAAATATATCATTAGTCATTATTCCCTGCTGTTAAACCATGGCTGTTGTGTATGATTAATTTTATTGAAAATAAACTCAAAGCAGCATATGATATTGAACTCCTTCAAATCATTTCATGGCATTTGACATGAATTCTCCTGTAGCACAGACAACAGCTCATGCTTATATGTCTTCCCATGATATCTGCTCTGCTTAGATTACAGGGTATTGCCGCTTCTGATTCTTTGCAAATGAAATATATTTAGAAATCAGAAGCTGTGATCGGAAGGCATGGAGCCTCTGGGACTAAGGGTCCAATTCCCAGCCCCAAGTGGGCTTTCGTTTGATTTTCCTCCTGCAATCATAAAACAGATGGACTGGTGTCTAAAAATTGCTTGGTCTGTGTGAGTGTGTGTCCTTTGATGGACTTCTATCCTGTGTCGAGTATCCCATGCTCTCCGGGATTAGGCTCCAGCCTCATCATGACCCTGTACTGGAAAAGCAGTTATGAAAGAAAGATGGATGTCTATGACGATAATGGCATTACGTCAAGGGTGTCCCTCGCCTCCTGCCCCGTGCTTCCTGGGATAGGCTCCACATTCACGATGACCTTGTACTGTACTGGATGAGCAGTTATGTAAGGGAATGGATGTTTTTGACAGTAACCCTATCAAACAGAAATTTTATCTGATGTGTAGTAAATAGTAACCACATAGCTGAAACCGAGCGCAAAACTATGAGCTATGCAGTGTTTCTATTTCCCGGTGGTCACACGTTACCTGATTCTTGAGAGTACACACATACTGTGTACGCACATATAATGAAGCCAAAGACCCAGCCATGGTGATAATTTTTTTACAGTTTGGGTTTAAATCCAATATTCCAGTCTCTGGTTCCCAACACACACTTCACACACTCATCTCTAGGCCTGGAATTATGTGTGCAGACTTTCCCTTATTAAACGAATGGAAAATCATCCATTAAAAAAAAAGACGGCTCAAATTCGACCTCTCACCACAGACAGGGAGAGACAGTTTCAGTGACAAACAACAACATGCATATGTTTGTATGCAGGACAACAGGAAAAAAAATTGAAAGATAAAAGGCAAATCCCATGCATTGATTTGGACAGCTGGATAGCATAAGAGATTATTAAAAAAAGCCAACAGCCCAAAGCTTTTCACTCTTGCATTAGCAACATACCTTTGAAACTTTTTCAACACAACACATTAGCCAACATCCCCTTGAGCGGGCCAATAAACGTTAACGTGATCCTCCACGATGCAAGCGAATATTTTTATGTCCTCTTCCGTGCTCAGTGCGCTCCTGCCATCTGCTAAGCACCCCGAACCCCCCAGAGCGCTATGACACGGTGCCCCGACAAGGTGATTAATCCTGTCACACGCTGCAGGCTGGACAGAGCCATGACGGAGCATGCGTCACCATTTTGGAAGACCAAAGAGCACACAACTGTGACTAGTGAGATGGCACTCATGCAGCAAAAAGGCCACTGCCCATTAAACTCCAACCATGGAGCGCTTCTTTCCACGGTCAGCAGGTGACTCCATAGCCTATGAGACAGGGTAGGAGGAGTCACACTGTCACCCTACTGGTCACTCTGATTCTTTACCTCTTAGTTTCAACTTTGCAAGGACCGTTTGGAAATCTCTAAAAAATCTGAGCTTTAGCCTAGGGCAATGACACATATAGCAGCTGTGTGAGCTACCTGACATGCCCAAGCTTGTGCACAGCCCTGTGCATATGTGTGAAGGCCAGATATTGATTCAACAATCAGGAACCTCCCCACCAAGGGTGGAGCAATCAAGGGGAATGGAAGGGGATGTGTCCCCCCAATAGTTCAATAAGCTATTTTTGTCCCCCCAATAAAATATTAGAACTGAATTGAAATGTAGCTGTGTCCCCCCAATGTCGAACTTGTTCCTTCACTCCCACTGCTTACCAACCTCAATCAAAAACTGCTGACACTGCCCCTTCAGATTTACTGCAAATGCTGAATTTACATGCGACCAAACAGAATGACCTCTTTAACAGCTCATCCTCATCAAAGGTTGCTACACTTAGACTGACACCATTTTTGATCAACAATCCCTTGTCCTTGTAGCTCAGCTTTTCCGTGTAAACACCGTCTCCTGCATGTTTTCTCCACAAGGAGGCAAATCGAGATTTATACCTCGAGGCCTCAAAAAGAGTACAAAAATCAAGATTAAATGCAACACTTGGGTTTAGGGGTTTTGCAAAATCTTAGATGAGATGTGGGGGGGTATTGATGATTCACGGAGTGGGCATTATCGAGGGACCCTCTGCTCATATAATTTATCAGAAAATTGTATAAATTATTTACAATCCAAATTACTCGTTGAACTTTGTATTTTTTTACATGTTCTTGTATAACTTAGTAAAAAATTATATATTTCACATTGGATTGTTGATGGTCATAACATATAATTTATACAATTATACGAAACCTTAATAGTAATATTAGTGAAAGTAATATTAGTGATATTACACTTATTGAAGCAATCAAAACATTTTGTAGAAGTGTAGTGGACACACCAAACAGTATGAGAAATATACAGTACATATACAGTATTTGCAAAATTCTTAGGCAGGCAAAGAATATTGTTTCAATTATGTTTGTGTAAGTGTAAAACTACGACTTTATGTCCATCTGTATGTGTCAATCTACATGTCTCAAACCATCTAGAGAAGTCACGCCAGAATTTGAAATTACCATCTGTTATATAACCATGTATTTGTTAAGCTGAAATACAAGTACACCTTATTTGGCTAATCAACACCTTATAAGGTTAATTACTAATTAAGTTAACTGATTAAGTGTGCCAATTATTAAATTTAACGAATTTAACAAATACATGGAATGGCTGGGGTACTTCTGAGGAGAGTTTGGAAACCAAAGCCGTGCTCTGCTAGCCATCCAACCAGATATTAGTAACATTCTGGAGAACAGAAGAGATTATTGTTACTTTTTATTATAGTGCTGCTTATTTCTAAATATTCTAATGTTAAATCATGTTAACATGTTGTCCTGTTCTAAGGGAAGACACACTTACTACCCAGATAAATGGCCTTAAACATTTTGCCTGCCTAAGACTTTTTGCACAGTATTATATATATGAATCGTTTATGTATACATACAAATGTATATTAAGGATAGCCGAAATGGATTTTCAAAAGTGGTACATTTAAGAGTAAATTGCAATAATATTTCTAAAAATTGACCAAAACAATGCCTTATTTTCCCAAATGTTTCACACAATCTGGTATAATGTGCTATGGAAATTTAAGATAACATGGAAAAAATAAAGTATTGATTTATTCTGCTTTGTTAATTTTATGTTGAAGCCATGCAGGAAGCAAAGGAAACATGGTTAAAGCCAGCCTGAAGAATCCTGAAGTGTACCAGCAGTACGTACACATAGCAAACAATGGTTGTGGAATCTAGGTAAAAGGTCAGGCAGCTTGCAGAGCTGCGATGGACTCAATCACCCCAGGAAAACAGCAGATGCGTGTGTTCAAGTGATGAGAAGCCTCCTGCCAACCCTGCGCCATCCTTCACATTGCTAGATAATGTGTTTGTTTAGTCTGAAACTGAATCACAGCATAAATGTGTCAGACCTACCAAATAAACAAGAACATTGTGGAAATACAGGGAAAACGGAGCATCTTTCATTGCCATCTGAAGCTCAAATTACTTTTGTTTTTCACTTTAGAATACAAATATACAATCTGTTAGTATAAAGTACTCATTAATTATGATACTTATATAATTAAACATGAACATGTATGCCTACATTGTAGAAATCCATGGAAAATGTTTTTTTTGTCATTGTTTTCTTAAGCTCGGGCTACTTTTGTTTTTCATTTTAAAACACAATCACATAGTCTGTCCCTATAAAGAATATTCATTAGGATACTAATATAAGTAATATATGAATTAATCGTCACACAAGAGTAAAAATTTTAATTACCCAAGAAAAAAGTACAAACAAATACCATTTAAAAAACATTGTGGATGAGATGGGATTCGACATCACTATTTGTGTAATAGCTTAAAGAATTTGGAGCTAGAAAACAAAAAATGTTGGGTTTCTTTGAATTCTCCATTTTTCAAAACCATATACCTCTCATACCCGAAAATAATAACCTCCCTGGTACATCATTTTACAAATCACACATGCGTTACAGGTGGTTGTCCCATGAGGAAGAGTGGGCGGGGCCAACAGCTGCTCTCCAGCTGTGCAGGACCATAGAAGGCAAGTGATTTATCAGCACAACCTTTAGCACACTTATTCGTCATTGGACAGTCAGCAGGTGGGTGGACGCTTAAGGGAAGCTCCTTTAATGTGGCGTTTCCATCAAACGAAGAAAAATCAATTATGATTGCGGTATTTTGTTCCTCCAAGACACTGTTCTTTTATACCTGTTTATTCCACACGTGTTTCTGTTTACTCGCAGACGCATACCCGATCTGATAAAGTTGTGGAAACGGAAATGAGCTGGGAAGTCAGACAGTGAAGCGAGGAGGGTGAAAGTGTACCGCGCAGCCCCAAAAGACTGACTCTTGGCAGCGTGAATGAAGCTCTTTGTCTAAATAAGGAATAACAAAGGTCACCGTGTTTATGTCAATAAACAAAGACACAAAGGTGGTTACTCTTAACCTGGAACACAAATCATGTTAAACACTGTGTATTCCACAAGACAATAAATACAGATGTTGCACGGAAGTTAATCGATCAATTGCAATTGTGTATGGAAAACTAAAAATAGACGAACAAATATGTTCACGGTACTCTATCAAATATCTCGTTTTTAACTAAATTTGACGTAATTAATACGAAGACAACAATTGTTTATGAGAACGCTCCGCTAATCTGGACAACAGTAAGCATGTATCCATAAATTTACCATAAGGTAAATGGTATTATATCATACTAAAATGTTAGAGAAAATGCAAAAATCCTACTTACAAAGAATTAAATTCAATAAAGCAAAGACAATGAAGCACAGTGCGGTCATGTAAAAATCACTTCCACTCAGTCAGTCATTTTACAAGCATCTGTATATTTCTGATCATTCCTGCTGTTTAATGTATCCTGTATTATGCTACAAATCAAAGGTAGTAGATGTCCTGGCCTGCACACGTACAGTATCATATCATTTAAAATTGTATGGGGGAATATTACGGGGATTTTTAATTGTGCTCCTACATTAAGTATGCACCGTTTCCTCTCCGTTTTTTTTTTTTTTTTGGCAGATAATCTTATCCATAGTGGGTTACAGTTACACAACTAGATAGTGCAAAAAAGTACAAGTACACGTGACTACGTCTTTTTATACAATACACAGTACGTCCTGTCTCCCATAATAAAAGCTTACGGGAAACATCAACTGTTCTGGGACGTTGTCTATAAGATCAGGGCAGAGAAAATGTTTAAATATTTAATTAAAATAGAACTGGAGAACAGCTGATTTTCATATGACCTTATATTCGTGTATGTTACTTAATTCGTTTTGGAATGTTCTACAGTTTTTGTGGTATCAGCAGATAAATTATTTAAAACCGTAAAAGGGCGTGGGTCACAATTCCAAGCAAAAGGAAATCTTTGTCAGGCATAATGAGATCATCTGTCATGTTTTTAATACCTTTTTGACTAGTTCTTACATGCACAAATAATGACAACAGTAGTCCGTGACAACAATTAAATAAATACCAAAAGTTCTAATTTTGAAACAGGCAATAAGTTAATTATTAATCTAAATAATTAAGATTGAATTCAGATATACATTAAATCTTGAAAAACACTGACCAACATTGAACAATTAGTATTATTTAAATGAAGCATATCATCAAGAAATTTTTTTTCTATCAGCTCTTCGGTCTAACCATTATTTACATTTTATATATAGTATTATATGTTGTTATATTAGCTGTTTCTCGAGGACTATTTCACAAAACCTAATTGCTGCTAGAAAACTACACACAGCAGATTTCCATTTTTCATTTTTGCTTTCAGCTAACTTCGCTGGCATTACATAAAGAACGTTTTTGCTACAAAACTGTAAACCTAACCCAGCGGAAAGCAACGGGTTAAGTTTTTCCTTGGAGTGGCTCCCTGTGCATGTGCTCAGCGTGTGCTCTGCTCGTGGGGAACTGATATATAATCCAGGATTTTTGTGTGCCTGAACTTTCCCCTACTTCTCACACTGCCGCTCTCCCACAGCACCTTTTTTATAACATTCCGGACCACAGGATTACGAGCCGCCCCATAGACAGCTGCAGTGCGATGACGTCACTACCGACAAGGGTACAGCTAAACCCGGACCATGCAAATAAACAAAACCCGATGTATTTTAATTTCCGACTGGCCGAAAACTTCGTTGTTTCGTCGGTGGTTTTCTTAGTATATATTATATATGGGTTTATTGTTCTAACCCATAAAAATAACACATAACTTTTCATTTTGGAATGGAAAACTGAATATACAAATGAAAAATATATTTTAAACAATAAAAATGACACGTTTTGTTAACGGGGACTTGCGTTTAACAGGTAGATTAAAAGTGGTATTTTACAGTGAGGCCAGCAATATCCGCTATTGCATCGTAGGCTCATGTAAATGTCTTCTAAGGCAACACAGAGAAGTCACTCACACCCCTATCACAGCAAGAGCCAATCAGAGAAGCTTCCACAAAGAACTCAGAGTATAAAGGGCAGAGCTCATAGGCTGAAAAGTGAAAAGTCAAGTATCACTGCTGCATTTTACCTGCATTGCTGAACAGAAATCCCAAGGCTGAACCATGATGAAGACCACAACGATACTGATGCTGTGCTTAACCTTGCTGGCTCCTTTTGGGTCAGGTTATGTTCTCGATAGAAAAGGACCAGTGGGGAAGGAGAAGAAAGTGCAGTATGCCTCCTGGGATGATGTCAATGTCATTGCCCACGGGCTTCTGCAGTTGGGCCATGGCCTGAAGGAGCATGTGGACAAGACGAAGGTCCAGAACACAGACATCTCCAACCAGCTCAAGGTTTTCAACCGCACCGTGACCGAGCTCGGTAAGCAGACCATAAACTTGAAGGAAGACAGTGATGCGTTGAAGGAAAAGGCACAGCAGCTACAGGGGCAACAGAGCCAAGTCCTCAATATCTCCTCTGAGCTGCGGGAGAAGGCAGAGGAGCTTCAAAAAGAGAGCCTGCGGGTCCACAGGAGAATAGGCAATCTAGAGCAGAAGATAGACAGCATCCTTCAAGGAGAAGTGAAGAATAATAACAGTGATTCTGGGGTCACACAGGTAAGATGAATATGTCCTCTTTCTGTAATGTAATGAACACAACCTACACCTAGGTTTGTTAAAGGAATTTGAAAAGAGATAAGTTTTAAGAAACGCCATTACTACTTTAATGGCCTTTGTTTCTCTCATAGGTTTTATAGTCCTATAAGCAGATTTGCAGATTATAACACCTTAATAATATTCTTGATTGCCACTTGGAAACACCAGAAGTACACAATTCCTTGGATATATGTATGACAAAATAAATGAACAGTACACGCAAACAGAAACAGTAAATCCAGCTAATTCTAATACCTTCTGCTTAGCTTATACACGTAAGCAATTTCTTTTAGTCAAAACACTTGATCGGTATTGCTAACGGCATGCTATATGCACGATGGAAGACGGTGAAACAGTATAGTGGGGGGGTGGGGTTGCCAGAGAGTCATGAAGTTGTGTTTTCATGGGAGGTGCGAGCGTGCAGTCCGTTTCGCGCATGTCGTACGTGCCATGAGGCAGCGGCACGTTCTAGACAATGGAATCGAGCAATGCCTCACAACACGTCCGCCCCTTCCCTTATTCGCCTTCTGCCAGACTGACTTTAAAAAGTTTAAGTAAAAGCGGAAACTGCAATTATGAAGCACTTAAGCGATCTGAAACCTTTATACATTTCTGCACGAGACAAGTTTTGTAAGCACTCGCCTCATAGAGAAAAAACAGGCGGGACAAATAGCTGGAAAACAAGACATTAAAATGTAACCAAAACAACATACAAGAATAGTCGAATATATATTCAGGTGAACATAAATGAATACGGTGGATATAACTGTTTGGTCACCAATTAAAAAAAAAATATATATATATATATATTAATCCTTGTTCCGTTGCCGTTTCAGTGGATGCTGGAAGCACAAAATCGGCGTATTGACGATCTGGTGGAGAAAATCTGGCAACAACAAGAAAAGCTGGAGAAGCAGAATGTGCGCATTAAAAACCTTCAAAGCCAGGTAATTTTAAGTTCTAAACTTTTAGTATATATTCTGGTCTAAAGCCAACAGTTCACCGAAATTGCAGATAGTAGAACGCTTGTTTACAAACTGCATGTTCTGTTTTTGGGTGCCTTCAGATGAAACATAGAAAAGAACGATCTTTTCTCAGAGGGGACGAAGCCGCACTTAACAGCAGCAATGAACAGAGTGATTTGCCTACCGGTAGGTACACTACTGTATATCTAACATTTTATATGGAACTGCTCCCTAGAATAAGTTAAACGTTAATTGGTTGAGCACAAGCAGTTGATTGTTAGTTGGTTAATTGGTGTAGTTTTGCTTTATATCGTCTGCGTTTGAATGGGCATCACCAAATTCTGGAGGCTGATGCATGGAACAGGAGTGGCGATTTATCATGTTACAAATACTGTAATGGAGGCTTTTTTATATATATGACTCAGTGATGTAACTGGTATGCACTCAGCAAGAGGAAAGTTCCAACCGTCGAGCTGTCCAGACTTGACAACTGTGCGACTTGGCCACTCTGGAAGAAAATTTGAGCTAGTGCTACGTAAAAGCGAAATGAGAATAGACGTACCATGTGCAGCAAAGAATTTTGCAGACTGACTGTATAACTATACAGTGATATATGCTAAGTGATGAATATTCGGAATTCAATAAACTTAAGCGTATGTGGGAAGTAATAAGATTCAGTTTAGATTTTTGTATTTTATTTTTAGTTCCCATTGCTTAGAGGTACTAAAAACAGTAACTGGGTGAAAGGTGATCTGAGAGACGGGGGGAGGAGGCTGTACGTGTGTGGCGGGTTGGGGGACGGTAAGTAGAACATTGTGAAATGATCCAGCAGAGCACAATGATGTCCTAGAGGAACCTCTATGACGTCGGTAAGACGCAAAGAATTCCCCACGCAGGAGCCAAAATACGTGACCTTTCTTGAGTCTGAATCAGTGTGAACATTAGATTGTCATTTCAGCTGTTCTTAGATCTGTTTTTGTGAAGGCTGAATGCTGGCAAGTTCCCGACTGGGAAAAAGTTCAGTGCTTCTGGGCCAGTTCAAAACCAGTTGAAAGTGGAAAAGGTGAAGTTGCTGCCTGTATACTCAGCTGGAATCTCCTTCATTCAAATAGAGGGCTATAAAGCCTACTGTTCCTTCCACTACAGAAACCACGCAAAATCCATCTATTACACCTGACAGAAAATCTGAAATCTTAGATTAAATCTTAAACAATGATCCTTATTTTGACACATTTTAAGCAATATTACAATTACTTGTCATAAACATGATTTATGCAAAACTTGGTATAGATTCTTGCTCACAAGAAAATTTTTACTCTTTCTCACTCCTACGGCCTGGATTTAAAATCGGCAAGATGACCTGTGTGGCTAGGACACAATGACAGTTGAAAGGAAATTCTTTGATGTCAAAAGCATTGGGGGGGGGGGGGCAGTAACTTAAGACGAGCGCTCATGAGCATAAACACAGCAGTACAAAGGGATTAGTTTAAATGGCAACAGAGGAATGGCAGAGGAAAGGCGGTGTTGGAAGAAATCAGACATTGTCTGAACGTGATACCTGCTTTGGTCTAGCATGTCATCACACATGAAGAAGTACAATTATTGAAATTTGGGAATTGTGTGCAGTATTTGTTTTGGGGGGCTCATCCCATTGCTCAAGGCCTGCAATAATATGTGACCTTTCCCCTAGTTCTATCAGAAGCAGCCTGCCTCCCTCATGTCCCACCCCTTACCATTGTCCATTCATGCCTCCACAGTCACAGCAGCTGTTGGCGAAGGGCTCTTTCTGGCACTTCTTCACTCACATTCGGTGTTATGCCAGTTGGAAACATTTTGAATTCATTTTAAGAGAACAGAATAATCAAATTACTAGAGCAGATATTTCACTCTTTTGTCCAAAGAATCTTGGAAGTTTTTTTTTAATCCCTTTAAATTAACAACCTTATATTTTCCTGTCTTTCAGAACCACCCACAGATTGTCACGAACTGTTCCTGAGAGGTGAACAGCCCAGTGGCGTGTACACCATCCAGCCTCTGAATACCGAACCCTTCAAAGTCTACTGTGAAATGACAGCTGGTGAGTAGGACAAACAGATTTCCACACAATTATTGTTAAATGTAGCCCCGTAAGTTTTATGGGGCGTACTGTTAATAATAGAATATTTGTTCTTTTTAGCCACAAATCTTAATCTATCATAGTCTGGTGCTGGGAAACACTGATGTCTTTTTCTATAGAGAAAATTACTTCACACTAATTCTCACTGTTTACTGCTATCTCTTTATGCAGAAGGAGGATGGACAGTGATCCAAAGGCGCCATGACGGCTCACTGGATTTCGATCAGCTTTGGCAGGCCTACGAGAAGGGCTTTGGAAGTCCCCATGGTAGGCAGTCAACACTACTGACAGATCACTCCATGAGTCCTTGCCCTGCAATCTTAGCTATGAAAATCTACACAAACACAAGTTGAGACTAAAGCAATGCTCACTAGAGGATTTTAGTGGACAAAGTTTCAGATTTATCCAGTCCCATTAGCCTGAATTTAAGTGTTTTAGTCCATTAACATTGACTTGTTATAAGTGAGCAATCTAATGTAATTTCCATAATTCCCACTTGCAAAGTCTACCCTGGAATCCTGACCTCAAAGTCTATGAACTAGACTGCCTTAAACAGTGTGTTTTAGACTTTTAAACTAAGTTTCATTAACCAGGTACAGAGGTCTAATTCTGGGCATTTCTTTTGTAGGCGAATTTTGGCTGGGACTGGAGAAGATGCATGCCCTTTCTGTGCAAGGGGACTACATCATACAGGTGGAGCTGTCTGACTGGAAGGATGAAAGAGAGTCTGTCCAGTACTCATTCAGCCTCAGTGGAGAGGAAAGCAACTACACCCTATACCTGAAGGATGTCACTTCTGAGAGCCCGGAGAGTCCCCTTGTCAGCAGTCCCTCTGGTCTGCCCTTCTCCACCCGAGACAGAGACAACGACCAGAGGACAGACATCAACTGTGCCAAGCACCTTTCTGGTATGTTTCTATAGCCAGACCCACAAATAATCAACAGTGCTGTATGATGACCATGTTGAATGGGCGAGGTATATCTAATACTCTTACTTTCTTGTTGCAGGTGGCTGGTGGTTTAGCAACTGTGGAAGATCCAACCTGAATGGGAGATACTTTAGCAGCCCCCTCCCCAAACAAAGGCATCAGAGAAAGCAGGGGGTGTTCTGGAAGACCTGGAGAGGGCGCTACCACCCCTGGAAGACCACTGTCATGAAGATTGCACCCACTGAGATTGAGAGCAAATCTTAAGAGTATAACTGTACTTCGAGACACTTTGAACAATGCACTGTCAGGAAAGACAGAGTGAAGAGTAGCAATAATGAGAGTACAGTCTTAATTAAAGCTTAGAAACAGACCACAGGCTAGGAGAATGTTAAACAGAGCCTGGCTGTTTTTGACCAAATATGGTGATGGACCAGCATGCACTCACTCAGGTGATCAGAGACTGTGCCTTAGAGGACCGTAGACCAAAGACCCATTACATTTTAAACTCAGAATTAGGGAAGGAAAGCTTTCATTTTGATAAGTGAAGAAAAAATGTACTCTATTTTATAGCAATCCCTGAAAAAGCAAAAAAAAAACCCAAAACCTGGTGCTATTTTCATAAATACTTTAGAATTTGCAGAACTGTAATTCATGCAGAGAATGCATGTTGGTCTGACCAATTAGTGAACTCCTTTGAAGGCAATGCAAAGTATTTATAAAATGTTTTTCATTAGTATTATACAATCTGCAGTTGTGAAAAAGACTCATTCCAGAATCTGAGACTTTTCACTCTTAAATTGACAAACCTGGCCATGGATTGACATGAGTTCTTCTCACTACCTGTGGCTTTTATCCCAGTCACATTGACTGCATAGTGGCATTCATGTGGAGCCCCTCCTGGTTGTAAGTAGAGTGGGCTCCACATCCAGTGTCAATTCTTTGTATAAATATGTAAAAAGCCATGCAACTGTTTTCTCTGTGTATTCTTATAGAACGACGACACAGTCAGAGGTGCTTAATTTAAATATTAAAAAAAAAAGTGCTTTTAATAACTTGTCTTCAGTAATTTATATTGAAAATATTTTGTTCAAAAATAAAACGCTGTATTTTCAATGCAAGCAAATTGTTTCTTGCAGCTTTCTTGAGTCTTCCGTGTGCTTTTGTTTTGGGATCCCATCCACAATTCATTCAAACCCACTGACCGGGTTCAGGGTAGCAGTGAGTCTTATCAAGGAAATGCAGCACAAGGCCCAGGACAGGTTTGCACGGATGGGTGCACACACACAATCACACAGAATGTGCAATTTAAAGACAACAGTTCACTTAATTATATGCTTTTGGACTGTGGTAGGACACAGGAATACCTGGAGGCAACCATTGCAAGCACACGCAAGCGAATTCCAGTATTGGTGCGTTTCAGTTAGACCAACTCAACAAGACAATGACACTATATGCATACGTCAGATGATACTCAAAAGATACCCTGAGAATGACCAAGCTGAGAAGTCAGGAAGTTTAAACTCAAGAATCTCTGCATATCAGGTCTGGCAAGTTTGAATAAATGGTCTTATGAACACATGGACTGACCCCAGTTCTGGATGCAAGTTGTATTCCATTTGTACGTGCTTCCATATTAACATTTAGCACAAAAGCAGAAAATTAGTAAAACTGACAGCCCATTTGTCCACGGGGTCACCCAAATGTAATTCAAATAAAAATCAGCTATCGCCACCCAAATTAGAGCAAATCCAGACACCCTCACTAACAAAGCCACTTGTCAGTGTATAAAGGCCTGAAGGATGCTGTATAATTAGCGGGTTAACAAGGCAAGCAAAGTACCGGGGCCTCCCACAGCTGAACTGTGTAATAGGATTACAGCTCATTAGGACACAAGCCAACAACTCATTCAAAGATGGTTCTCTATGTTTGCAGATTCAGCATATTCTATTTAACTAAACAAACACATTCCTACACTGCGCTGTCCATGGATTACTACATTCAATACAACAGGTAAACCGTATGTAAAAATCCGACCGATGAGAAAGCCTTGCATAATCATGACAAAGCACTACTTGAATAAAAAAAAAAAAGTTTTTATAAGCAACTACTGGATATTGAGGTGGTTAAGAGCCTCAACAAGTATTTTAATAAGCCTTCACATGATGTGTGTCAGGCAAAGAGAAAATGTTCAGAAAGAGGAACGGATACACATTTTCTAATCACCTGCTGTTGTGCCATCGCACTCACTAGTTCCCAAGTACTGTGATAAGACTTTTGCATTCTAAGCAAATATTTTTCCCCAGAGTCTGAAGGTGCTGCAACAGCCCGATACCTGTGATACAAAATAAATGCTGTTGTCAGATTTACTCATGGGCTCACACTCAAGAGTAATGCACGCTTTATGAATTCTCCACAGGTGAGCAGCACTATTTTTAAAATAAGGCAGTGTCATTTGCCCCAGACAGTTAAACATCTCACCATCTACCGCACACTCCATCAATCTGATTTTTATAGATCCACTACACAGGGGTATACCTCAGGACAAAGTACACAAGGTACACACATTATATAACGTGATAAGATTGTGGGGGCTGGGAAGCCTGAAATGAAGAGAATACTTTGCAAAATCAGAGACGGCAAAAATCCATCTTAATTCCATTTGGGACAAACGGCCTGGTTTTGGACACCACCTACCGCAAAGTTCAGGTTTGGCCCATCGGGTCCTTTTTTAATTAGCAATTATTTTCCCTCCAAATAGAAATGCATTCAACCACCTGAAAAGTACAAGCAGGAAAAATTGTTTTGAATTGCAAGGCCAAAGTTAAAATTTAACATAAATGCCTTATCTCAAACAACAACAAAAAAAAAAAACCTGAGTGGTCCAGTTCGGATAAGTTACACTGTATTTAAACTGATGTGGGGTGGGCTATCATACGTAGCAGTTTATTTTTACATGATAAAACCCTGATCTTAATTCCCAAGGATTCAGACAGCAGCAACAACAGACCACACACACTTACCATGAACAACAGAGTCACAAGACAAGGATGTACAGAGGAAAAAAAATGTGCCCATTTGGATTCTCCTCACTTGCCCCGCCCATAACATAATGATCCAAAGCCAAAAAAAATGCACTCGTGTCTTAACAAAACAAAGGCGCTCAAAAATGATAAGCATCCATGCTTCAAGGTCACCTATAGAAGGCACTGGGAGATTCATGCATAACTTACAAATGAAACAGGAGGAGAAAATTAGATCTTCAACTTCCATAAATGTTTGCGAAGAGGGGATCCTACACCGAATATCTTGCCTACTTTAGATGACTACTTTTTTCAGTAACATTTTAACACTTCGGGTCATAGACAAGTCACATTTCTGGTCATTTATGCGTCTGATATCGCTTCAAGATGTTACGCAATCCTTACATTTTGAAAAACTTAAATGCTGATGGTTAACCTGGAAAGCCAGCAAATGGGTTGTCATCTACAGTAGGCAAGTCTGCCTACGCAGTCAGACGGAAATGCAGCAACAGCAGTGGACGACTAGGAGAGGGAACTGCAGGACTTTAATGAGCTGCTACATATTCTACTCATTATAAAAGAATAAGAATTCATAAAAATATTTTCTTTTAATACACACTTAAAATACTGGGCGCAGGTAGTACTTGGCAGTTGCATTCACTAATGAACCATATTAACTATCCATTCCCCCCAACCCACCACAACCAAACATTTAGATAAAGTGTGAAACTATGTTTTTGTTGAGGCAAAATTGCATGGCTTAAAAAAAATGAAAATAAAAAAAAATTACAGTCAGATGAAGAGACGAGTCTACATGTGTTTGTGTGACAGCCTGCTGTGTGCCACATGATGCAGGGAGAGGCAAAACAGAACCGGTTTCCAAGAGAAATGATGAAATGATCGCAGTTGTGGCACAATTCTAATTTATAAATTACTAGAAAGTCGCTTCCTTGATGAACTTGTGTTTGTCCTCCTCTCAATCTTCATTCTCCAGTCGATGAACTGGATCTGAAAGCAGACTTAGAAAAAGGCTCCCTGCCACCGAAGCGGTAAGCGAGCAGGGGGACAAGAACACACTATGTAGTGGCGACCGTCACGTCGTGGTAGGGTAGGTGGGTGGGTGCCAGCTGGAGCCCTGGACCATGTCAGGGGAAAGTATGAGGAGCGGCAGGAGCAGGGGGCCACCACCATGAGGGCCGTCCTCAGAGGTATTGCTGTAGAAAGTGCAGCAGCATAATCTCATAATGCTCTCCTGACTCTGGGCAACGGATGCTGTGTCGTTCATTGGGGTAGATCTACAAAATTGGGGGGGGGGGAGAAATTCTCAATGCATCCAAAATACCAGAAAATAAATAAGTTTTACTAGCTACTACCACCTGACAGTCAAGGCATCATCACGCAAAAAAGAAAACATAAAATTTATCCAACTCATTTGTTTGCAGGGTAATTATCTGTGATATTTAGATGTCAAATTTTGAGGAGGAGAAGCAGGTAATAGTACATACTATCTGTGCCAATATGTCGTTCCAGTCCTCAACTACTGCAGAGCTGTTGAGAAATGACTGAAGATGTGCCAGCGTACTGGCGTTCCTTTTCGCATGACCTGATCTGACACCCATTCCAACATTACGCTGCTAGCGAGCTTTTGTGTTAACCCTCAGAGGACCCATACAGACTGCTTACAAAAGCAGGTTTGACGTGTATTTTGTTATTATGGCACTAAAACTGGCTGATTAGTCCCCTAATGAGGGCATTAACCGAAGACAGGCCCGCATACATCCGGACCCAACAAAACAAGTACAGCTGTACTGCAGGGCAAACTTTCAGCTCTTTAGGTTCATTTCTGAGGACCGGTAAACAGGAGGAGCTCTTACCTGGAGCTGGTACGGCTTCCCAGCACGGATCAGTTGTGATATCAAGAAATTGGTGTGGAAAAAGTGCACATTTTCATCAAGAAATCCATGTAATATTAGTAAACGATTCGGCCTGGAAGGAAAGAAAGAAATGCTATTTAATGAGAAAATCTTGTTGGAGATTCAAGTACCATAGTAATATTACTGAGTGCTTTTATGGTTAACTGGACAAACTGCGAACAAACAGCAGTCTTCAAAGAGCATTCACATGCACCACAGGGCCCAGACTCTGGGATTAAACTCCACCCAGACAAGTCACTTAAAGGGAACTCGCAATCAACTAGCGGCCAAACACCCTGACACGGCATGCAGTGAGTACTCACTCATTTGGCAGCTTGTCCACATGCAGAGCCACTGAGCCTGCCTCGTAGCCTTGGTGATTGTTCTGCGGTGCGTCCATGTAGCGCTCGGTATAGCCAGTGTCATATGCCATCCAGACTGTCACCGGGGCACCCGCGACGGCCACCTGGTCACATGGGCAGCAGGGGGAGGAGCTGTGTCAGTCAGCATCAACAGATAACTGTGTGGAGCGGTACATCCCAGACACCTTCTAAAAGATATTTTAGGTTAGCTTCAGCAATATAGCCAATGACACTACAGATAGACAACAGTGACCTCTTGTGTTTTTGCTGGGTTACAGCTGCTGCTGCCAAACAGCCTAAATCAGCCAGTATGTACTAAAATCAATACATTGCACATGAATCATGAAGACACCTAGTTTTTGCCCTGAGACACTGGGAAAAAAAGCCCAAAGTGACACTAATCCATGGGTCCAACTATTTGGAAATGAAGACAGAAAACAAGAACGGACGGAAAGGCAAAGGCACCTTGAAAATGTTGGGCCGGTGGATGAGACCCATGAGGGACAGGAAGCCCCCATAGGACCAGCCATGGATGGCCACCCGGCTGAGGTCCACAAAACTGTACTTGTCTGCCACAAATTGGAGGCCTTCCACCTGGTCCTCAATCTCCACCTGGCCCTGGAGCCACAATGAGAAAGCCAGTATGAAAGTCGCTTGCCGGGCATTCTTAGAATACTCTAAAACAAAAGAAACAGGAGTCCCCCTTGCCATTTTGTTTTTCAGAGCCCCTTCGAACTTCAAGCCCCTCTGACACGAGCCCCTGCCATCGATGACCACCACCGCATAGCCCAGAGACGCCAGTGTATTCAGACGTAGGTACTTGACACCCTTAAAAGAGTTATTGACCAGCTGGACCTGTTGGGTGACAGACAATGAGACCAGCTGAACCACAGTTAATGTAGGAGCCAAAAATGTATTTGTATCAAATAATTCTGCCTCCTACTTACTAAAAGTTTATGGAAGATGCTATTGCTTATACAAAAGAGAAGTCATTTTTGTATTAGCATTAAAAAAGTCCATAAAATGAAACTAACTCATCAGTCGTCAAAAAAAAATGTAGGACTTCATAAGATTTCCATATGATCTCAAAATGTAAATTCTAAAGTAGATGCATCCAAGTTTAGATAAAAAAAATATATATATACCACAAAGGAATACTACAAACCTGAGGTCCTCCATAGACAAAGAGGATTGTGGGATGTTTCCTATCAGGCAGCAGGTTGTGAGGTTTGTACACCATTCCGTACAGCTGGAAGCCAGACTTTCCTGGGAAGTCAAAAATCTCCGGTGGTATGTAATCCGAGGGGCAAACTATTAAACAGAAAGAAGACATAGGTGACACACCACTATTGTGTCAGACAACGCAAGGATCCTCATTTGGTGACACCTTGTGCTTTCCACAGGTATCTATGTGGGACTAGATTGAACTGGTTGCTACTTGCCTGAGGCCTCCATCATGCTGGCCCAGAACTCAGGCTGCTTGTGCAAGGGATCACTGTCAGGACCCAACATTTTATAGACGTGTACGCAGGGAGGAGTGCTCACGTTGCTATAATGACTGATGAACATGTCAAAGTTCTGCAGGGAAAGGGAATGACAAGAGGGCTTTAATTCACAGCCATCGGAGGAATGAGCACAGGACAGCTCAAGCCCCGTGTAACAGGATAGGTGGTCTTACCGGACTAACAGAACAGCTGTGGGAGAAGCCAGGCTTGGTGAGCCTGACAACCTCGCCTGGTGAGCTATAGCTGACCACATACAGGTGGTGTTCCAGAGGAGTGTCTCGCGTGCCCTGGAAGTACACCAGCTTCGTGGCTTCGTTGACCCAAATCTTGACATCCCAAAAACAAGAGTAACAAGACAGACTCAGATGAGAGAATGAAGAGGTGGACAGATGACCCTGAACCCTCCTGCAAGTCATCCAGCCACAGGTATTTTTGTTCATCTCTGTCTATATTCATATGCAGATAAACAACTACCATGAGAGGGGTGTTTTGTCAAAATTAACATATTACCTTCGAGCCATGCCGGGCCAGCACCTCCCATTCCCCACTGGTTAAAGTCAGCTCATCCTTTATTGGGCACTTAAAATCCCCTGGAGCAGAGCACCAATGACACAGCAGAACAAAATCACATCACTGATGTATCACGATTCTGCTGATAAAGCTTCTGAGTACCATTTTAGATTCAATTCCTCGATTTGCAAACATCTACAAAAGAGCGAAAGCAGACAACAGCAAAGGAAAGAAAGAAAGCTGGCTTCTGTATGTATTTCTAAGACGATGGGTGCGGAGCGAATGTCGAGTGGTGTGAAAACATCTCTTACCATCAGTGTGCGTGTAATGTCTGGACCACTGGTAGCGCCCAGGTTGGAGGACAGACGTAATTTTGTATAGATGACAGAAGCCCGTTTTAGATTCATTCACCCAGAGAAAGGTAATCTCATCATCCCTTGTTTGGATAAATGGGTAGAAAATGTCATGAACCTGTTAAAAAAGAAAACACCAGACGTGGCGTGATCTAAGAACGGAACAAAGTCAATCTTCAAATAGCACTTTACAGCTACACAAATTTAAAAAAACTAAGAAAGGGCTAGGGAATTAGCACACAATGGCAGTTTCGGAATTCGCACAAAAATACAGTGCATAGGGGTAATATATTAAAATATTGTACCTGCTAGCAATTTTTGCCCAGAGTAACAGTTATTTTCTAAAACGTCTTGTCCATCTGTACTGCTGGATACATGTAATGAACCTGCCTTCTAACACAGCCAAAGCAAAGCCTATTACAGCCTCCCTCAACCAGATACACGGCCCACTGTGGCATACTGAACCGATTCTAAGGCACCGGCGTCTCACGTTGATCCAGATGTCTGTGACCTCCTCGTAGATGATGAGAGGGTGGACGCTCTCGGGCACCGCCTCCACATTCTCCTGACGCTGCACGGGGTCGTCCGTGACGGGAATGAAGAGTGCAGCGGGCAGCAGAACCAACTGCAACCTCTGCTGGCTCCGGTCGAGCAGGACAGCCCACGCGCTAAACACACACACACACACACACACACACACACACACACACACACACACACACACACACACACACAGGGAGTGACTTCAATGAAAATCATGATTATTTCCTAACAAAACTAACTGGGAACACTAATGTAGAGGATGATGAGGGAGGCATTCACAATTGACAAGAGCTTCCCCATTATGGCCTTAATCCGTCTTGAGAGCGCGTTCCCAAAAACAGCGCACGCATGCACAGTGGATGAGTCACAGCTGCATGATGTCAATACTATCATGCCACCACATGTGGACCAGCTCAACCTGCTTAAAGTGCATATATGTAGATAGGCATCTTTACAAATGAAAAAACAGCTTTTAATGTCATAACTGGGAGCTACACTATGAAGATACATTGAAAGGAGCCAAAGCGTTTTTTCCCCCAAGAATACGACTAACGGCACTCAGCTAAATTTCATGTACCTCAGTAGAGAACACACAACTTTAGTCCTGGACACAATTTTGGAAGTGACACCCAGATGTTCTTCCTCAGTTGCTTGTTTAGATGGATTCAGTTTTATTAAAACTCACTATCTGCCGTCTCTTGTCCAGCCAGCCCTGGCGATGTACTCCACCCCAGGAAACAGTGTAGTGAATGGCAGGACGAGCTCTTTGTCCTGAGTACTCACAATCTGAGGGCGGAGGAGAGCCAGAGTCAGCACAAAAGCACTTGATCCGCAGAGACAGACACTTTCACATGGTTACTGTGGATACACATACCCTGCCCAGATGGTCAGTTTTTATCTCTGCCAGTTTCAGGGTGATCTGGGGATTTTTACTGCCTACAGAGGGGAAAAATACAAACACTTTACACATTATTAGGCACAAGTCAGCTTCAAAACCTCTTTAAAATTGTTAAATTCTTAAAACTGAAACAAGTCACCAGGATATCTTCGTCCCCACTGCAATTAATGCAAATGAGTTTCGCTCTTTAACAAAAAAAAAGGAAAATAGAAGACGTCTGACTGACAGCATAATGCATTCTAATATGAACAAGCAGCAGTGACTTTTGACACCGTGAAACCCATTCGACTAAAAGACTGTGACGGCCACAACTCTGTAGTGCTCTACTGACTGATCAGCCTTCAAACTCTGGAACCCAGCCGAGCTTATCAGGCTCATCACTCCCAATGAGCACAGAGCCACGGCGTGACGAAGGCCTGTCATTTCCAGTAAAATCAATCACCGACACACAGTGTTGCATAACATTTCTGAAATGTTTACCCACAGCTGCAAGAGACAGTGGGATTTCCCAGTTTAACAATATAAGACCATGTCATCAAATAACGGATCATAAAACTGACACTGACGACTACGAGGGGCATTTTGACACGCTAACTTTTGCACTTGCCGCAGTGAGGCGGGACCCACCAGTGCGAGGGTATCTGTAGGCGTCAGCCTTGCGCTCCTCCAGAGCTGGCGATGGCACGTGGATGATCTCCACTTCAGACTCGTCCACCTCCTCATATAGCAGCTGCAGAGTCTTCCCCCCATCAGAGTCTAATCGCCAAAGAGTGTGACAGCTGTACATTAAATTCACGCTTCTCACATGAACCGGCACAATAACAAGCCCTGGTTATATTCATGCATAATGTAGTCAATCTAGGAAAAATTATCACACAAATCATTTTTCAACAGTTAGCACACAATGTAATACAAAGTCAAAATGGGTTATGGATTCAAATTTTGACAGCCTAAATGATATTTAACACACACACACACACACACACACACACACACACACAATTTAATCTCACCTTCAGGGGCAGCTGGACACCACCAGTACCCCGTAAACCGGTCAAATTCTTCCTGAATCACAAACGTGGCCACGCCAGCAGACTTTGGGTCATTCTTTACGTTATTTAAACCTACAGAAAACAAGCAATAATCAGTTCAAATTTATTGTCGTCTTTCTAATGCCTCCCACTGATACGACATGACACCGAGGAAACAGAGCCACTTCGGTTGATAATTCACAGTACTGCGCGAAGGCAAAGAATCAAAAGAAGTGAAATGACATCTTGAAACCCAGAAAAAAAAAAAAAAAAAAAGAACATCGTTCAATGCTTCATAAACGAAAAGCATGCTGTAGTTAGCAAGCATGAGGAACTACACATGGGATGACCAAAGCCTGGTGCAGCTCTTCACACGTGCAATCATTTTAGATACATAAATCGAGAAGTTCATGTCACATGCACGGCCAGCAAGCCCACCTTGATGACAGAAGGTCAGTCTCTTCTCCTCCCCTGACTCAATGTTGGCTACCCACAGATCGTTGCTGTTGATGAAGGCTATGAAGCTGGGATCCCCTGGGGAGATTTTGGGGTCCATGCGAGTTCCTGAGCACTGAGTCTTGATCTCCACTGGCTTCATGGGGGATGCCTGCTAAAACAACAAAAACTCTATTGAGAGCATGGGACTACTGTTCCATTGCTAGACCATCTATCAAGATCTACCAAACACCACCTATCAACATCTATCAAACATGGCACAACTTAGAGGAAAAACCCTACGGCTGTTCACTTCCATCGCCTACTCACAATAAAGCCATTGTGTCCGCCATCGCGACAGTAGAAAAGGCTGTTGCTGGCCTGGAAAAGGAAAAGCCCACTCTCAGCATGGTAGTCGTATGAAGTTATCCCAAAGACCCCCAGCCTCTTCCTCTCGCGTAGAAGCTCTTCCTCCCTCGAATAGACACCATGATGGGGTGTTGCCTGTCAGGAAGAGGAAAACGATCAGTGTTCTGCGTAAACCTGTTAGAAAAAAACTGGGGTTCAATCAGCCAAAGCAAAGCCAGGAGAAGGTGGAAGGAGCCTCTCACAAACACTTTGGCTAAATCTCCACCTGTCGTTTCACTTTGTCACCATAACTGGTCTCTCCTCCGCTCATAGGAGTGATACCTGAAAGTGATCCAGCATCTGTTTCCAAGACAGCACCAAGAGAGCCTCTTTTCTGATCTTCTTAGGAATTTCAGAGTAAAGTAGTGAATTTTCCCTGCTTCCATAGGGCATTCCTAAGAGGATAAAGTGGAAAAAAAAATGCTGTTAAAACAATAAACATTCGCCAAGTGAACAACAACTCACGTCAACTATAAATTTGCAGCGAGCATTCAGCATTTCCTACATTTAATTCAATTTAAATGCCATTCGTTAAACTTGAATTAAATATTAAAAAAAGAATCATTAAGGACCCTGTGTATGCAGGCTTGATTTCACTTCACCTCCTATTGACTACTCCATCAACTGAGTTAATCATGATGACCATCATTTTCTACTTTTGAAAAGTGATTTTGTTTCAGTCTATCAATACCCATAATAGTGAAATACACCTTATTTTCATTAACAAGGAAGCATAAAACAAATGTGCCTGTAACTAATTTCTAACCTAAAAAGAAACTTTTAGACTAATTGCAATTTACTGTAGCCTCGAAAAAAATGACAGCAGGCCTGATTCATTTGTTTGGTGTAATGTTTTGATTCGATAGTCAATCAATGGCTTAATAACCGCTAAGGATCAAGTCTGACAAACGTACTCTAAAAGTTAGCAAGGATCGATATCCAGGCTGTTTATATTTTTAATCATGTACCATATTTTTAGTTAGAAAACATAGAGTTGTTTACATTGATATATAATCTTTCCAGGAAAAGACCTAATCGGCAGGCAGGGCATTAGCAGAGAGGTCAGATCGACGGGCTTCTACTTCTGCAGTAATGGTGTGGCATGACTCGTGTCCCGTGCGAACAGAAGGTGGGCCAAACTCACCGAGGTAGTAGAGCCGATGAGAGTGGGGGCCTGACTCGTCCCGCTTCTGCGCGAACTGGAAGTCGTGCGGCGCCTTGTTGACGATCATTCCTGAGTACTTGCGGCTGCTGTGGATGATGTCACGCAAGCCGTCCCAGGAGTGCTTTTCCACAAAGAACTGGCTGGGGCCGTCCTCCATCTCCACCACTTCGGTGCTGTCCGAGAGCTCATCCACTGCAGTCATCCTGACAGCTGCCAAACTGAACACTCCAACGAGAGGAGATGAGGAATGAGTCTCCTTCCACCCAACCGGAACTTTCTACTGTGTGGTATGAAGCAGGTGACACTGTGCTACCTTAAGATCAAAGCTTCTGGGCCGATCTGTGGAATGAAACACACATCCCTAGATATTACTCCTGATTCGAAAAGCAGCCTCCCTCCCCCAAAAAAGTAATGACTTTCACTATACCTTTTCCGACTACCTTCAGTTTCGTCTTCGAGTTTGACCTTCTTTACTCTATGCATTAACCGGCCTACAAGCCTCAACCAGATATGGCAACCTATGAAGAGTGACAGAAAAATACAGGACCGCTGTAAGAGAAACAGACACCACAGATCACACAGGGCGCACCTCCTAATAAAGGAAGAACTGTAAAGTACAAATGCATTTTAAATACAGGGTATTCTTTCCAGGCCAGAAACACAAAGTCTACTAGCAGCGAGTTTAAAAAGCAGCTTCCATCAAGAGGGAATATTCAAAAATTACAACAATGCTGACTTCCAGTGAAATTCAGTATAATCGTCATCATTAATCACATGAGGGCTAGACTACCTGCAAAGCAAACCTTTGTGAACCATAGCTTGATAAAGTGCCACTTTAATACAAGGCGTAAACCCAGACTTGCTTCAAGATTGTGGAATTACTCCCCTAAATGCACAAGACTCCAAGGAAGAACAGGTTTCAGGTTTTTATACCAAAGAGATGTGACTGGTTGTGAGGAGGCTCTTCTCTGGACTTCCTCATTGAGCTATATAATGGAGGGAAATGATCTCATGTGGACGAGGCTTCTCCGGCACTAGTCTCAGCCCTTCTGGGTCACACTCAGCTGTCATGTATCACATACCTTAGAGCCCCATCCCAGAATATATTGCAGGCATGGGGAATGTTCCATGCATAATACACATTTTCAGAATGCGGCCATATTTGGCAGCAATTTCACCGTGCACGCTACAACACTATTAAAAAACATGGATGATGCGTGCAAAGTCTTATGAAAGCCTATGAATATATTAATCATTAACAATACAGAAGCCTACGGATAAATATTACATCAGGTGCCAAGAAGTTTGTGGTTTTATTATAAATTGTCACAAACATGTTATCATAATGTTATGCACTACTTTGAATGGAGCGCATTTTATTAAATGTATTATATTAGTGTTTTCTGTAGCTAACCACTAGACAAAGTAAATTTGTAAGTGAAAATCAGTATAATTAAAAAGTTAACGGCAAATGGCCAATTATTTAAAAAAGGGGAAAGTTCAGTAACAAGGAAATAAGTGGTGTCTCTCAGACTACCAAAGTGTTTCCTTTAAGTTTAACAATCAACTAAGTGCAGAAAATACATCACGACAAAACGGAGGCACATATTTTAACAGATCCCGAAAGAAAGAATGAGTGAAGAAGAGGCCACATTGCCAGTTAAGACTGTGTACAGCAGTAGGTGGGCTGCCTGATTTTTCAGTGAGCTTGCTAACCTCTTGAGAGCAGGCACCATGCTGTCCTTCCACAAAGAGGATCCTCACAGAAAATGCATGTCACACTCATCGGCCAAATAAGGTCTGATCAAAGTTCTGAATTCTAAAGCCTTTTCTCAGATATACAGAAGTTGAAAAATTCACTTGAATTATGAACAACACACTTTTTTTAAAGATTGTTTCCCACATATAGTACAATTAATACAAGTACTGCCCACACAGTGGAATGATTGGTCAAAGCAAAAGTATGCCAGACTCAGGACCAGGGTATGATTTTCAAAGTACCACACTAGTGGTCCAAGGCGAGGCAGCCTGGAGAACCAAAGAGAGGCCCATTCTGTCTGCAGGGTGACATGACTGGGTTCCCCCATACTCTGAGGAATCGAGAGAAATCTGCGACCCCTTAGAGGAAAGAAGCAGGCGGCCGACCCCACTCACGACAGAGAAGTGACGTGAGTCTTCAGTGAGTTGTTGTGGTGGGCATGGGTGGGGCAACAATTAAATTAATTGGTCATTCAAGATTGGAAGAAAATAAAGAATAATTCACGATTTTTATAAAATGCTAATTTTGCAGCCACAAACAGAAATTCTGAGTAACTATTGTCAATCACCGACTGCAATGTTGCAATGAATTTAAATGAGAATTAAAAATAAATTATTACAATTCATTAAACATTATGTTTTGAAATGACATCACAGGATTTTGTGATAATCATAAAATACCGAGACAACATATTTTTCTCCCTATGAAACTCCCAGGTTTCTATTTATACTACAGGACCTTAAAATTATGTACACCTCATACTAATTGAACTAAACCCAAACAAACGGAAACAAAGTTATTTTAGGACATACTGTAATAGTAGTTAAACATTTAGATACACAGTAGTGTAGCACATTAAGTTACAACAATTTCAGGTCAAGGATTACAAAAATCGTTTTTAAATGTTCCATAAAAGTTTACGTCATTAATTGAAGTTTAATCAAACAGGAATCCAAACATCATCATCATCATCATCATCATTCACTGTCAGCTGCTCCCATCAGGGGTCACCACAGCAGATCAACCTTCTCCGTCTCCTCCTGTCCTCCGCATCCCGCTCTGTCACACCAACCGACTGCATGTCCTCTCTCACCACATCCATAAACCTCCTCTTTGGACTTCCTCTTTTCCTCTTGCCTGGCAGCTCCATCCTCAGCATCCTTCTGCCAGTATACCCAGCATCTCTCCTCTGCACATGTCCAAACCAATGCAATCTCACCTCTCTGACTTTGTCTCCAAACCATCCAACCTGAGCTGACCCTCTGATATACTCATTCCTAATCCTGTCCGTCCTCGTCACACCCAATGCAAATCTTAACATCTTTAACTCTGCCACCTCCAG
>JAACJT020000028.1:722927-778736 GCA_009936485.2 Gymnarchus niloticus | reverse complement strand
ACACATGTATTCTGTCTTAGTCCTACCGCCCTTATTCCTCTCCTCTCTACAGCATACCTCCACCTCTCCAGGGTCTCCTCAACCTGCTCCCACTACAGATCACAATGTCAGGAACAGCAAACAGGAACCCAAACGATAGATACTTTTTACACTGATTTGTAATCTTTATAGAACTTAAATTATTGAATATCAGAGAACTATGTTAAGGCCAAAATCCTGAATAGATGTCACTTTCACTTCAACCGTGACCCTACACATAGGAAATGTTCAGTTATAAACAAAAACAATAGGCTGTGTTTCAGCTTCCTCCTGCAGTCTTGACTTGTGTTACAGCCTTTACCCAGTATATTCTATCAAATTCCCAAGACGTGGCTATTTATTTCCGCTGAATGAAGGACAGTCAGGTCGACGTGTCTGTTCTCCATGAATGACCGCCTTGGCTGATAGCCTACGTTTCGATTCACTGTGCCCGGTCTTTCGTATCGGGCACCAACAGGCCTACAGTCTAAACAATCTGGGTCTAAAATTAGCTAACGTTTACAGACAAATCAAGCTTTAATTCTTTACTGAACAGGATATATATTTCCGATCACTGTGACATGGCTGATATTTTGATATTTATACCTTCTTTTATTCATTTCTTCTAGCAAATTGAAACTTTGATTTTTAAACCAATAACACTGTTGTTGCTTTTACTGAATCGGTAACGATAATGATCTTGCCACCTGGAAGGTAATTGTAATTATTAAGGTTCGTCTGTGCCTACATCAATATTCAGTTAGTCAGACGAATCGGTTTTGGATTCGGCAGGTACACAAATTTAGTGTTTTACGTAAACAACGTTTATAGACTATTGGCTGAAGTAACTTTTAGCTTGCTCGTCTGCAGGTGACATTTCAACAAGAAGACACTAAAAGTCAAGCCTAGAAGACAAAAAAAGCCAAACATTAACTGATATATTTCAAGTCATTGTCAGTCCTTATGGGGTAGCGGGATAGCTAGCTAGCTAGCCACATAAAGTCATACAGGCTTCCGTGGCCGTAACAATATGACAAACGGCCGCCTCATTTACGAAATACTTACAGATCCAGATCCTGCCCCTCTTTTCTCTCTCACCACTTTTTAATCTTTTTACATTAAAAATAACAGCGCTGGATGATGAAGATGACGTCCATGGCCTAGTATACAAGGAGGAGTCAGTAAACCAGCAACGGAAGCATGGGCGGGAACACCCAATCAGTGGCAAGGACCTTTGACACGGAAAAAATACCGCTCCGCCACTGTACAATCAACAACACACACACACACACACACACAAAAGACACTAGGGAATTCTGTAAAACCGTCAGACAATTCAAATACAAACAAGAAAAATGTCCCTAGAGTGAAATGGGCGATATTCACTGACAGTATTGTTAATTTTTGTTAAACTTTCTTCCAGGTACTTCTAACACTTTGCAATAATGGTACGTTCCTAGTAAAGACAAACATTTTGATTTTATGTTAAATTGGCTATTTTGGAATAACCCAAAAGAGCACCTAGAGAACCTCTAAAAATGGGGCGTCTACTTAGCATCTTACACTTATGCTATTTATCAGGATGACACAACGGATTGAGTTTGCATGAGTGTGGAGTTTGCATATTCCCCACACTTGTGAATTTCTTCTCACTATCCTAATGCACTCAGTAAGGCTCACTGGTTTCTCTAAAATGCATGTAATATGTGTGTGCACACACCAGTATGTACTCAACAACAGTCCAGCATTCCATTCAGTATGTACTGTGTACCATAATGTTGTCCCCAAACCCAAAGAGGTAAGATGGATGCAAAAAACCTACAAAGCAACTCCAGCACACTGTTGCTCATTAATTAAGAAATAAAAAAATGAATTTTAATGTCCTGGTGTTCATGGAAAGGAAATTAGGAGTTTAAAAAAAAGCCAGACAAGTATTGGATGTCCACTTTATTTACAGTTGTAAATTGTGACAGATTTACTTCAGAGGAATGAAGCGAGAAGAGTGAGTGGCTCCAATACCAGGGCGACCATGCTTAACAGGCTTGTATGTGATGGAAAACTCTCCAAGGTAGTGGCCAATCATCTCAGGCTGCAAATAGAAACACACCAATCTGTTTTTAACTCAAAAAAAAAAATTAAATTATATTAAAACTGACAATTGAAGTAAAGGATTAGTAGTGGCACTGAATCACCAGACATCTTGAAATGTATTGTGATACACCATTTGTTTAGAGTCATTTTAGTTAAAGATATGCATAGACTGAAAGCTCATCAGGGAGCTTTATACTTGGAATTTAGGTGTCAGAATTACAGGACCCACAAATGAACACTGGCAGGTACAGCAATCCAGTAATATTATCCAGCACATTCCACTTTAGGCAGATGTACATTCTAGCCAAATTTGTATCTATAAATACAAACCGCATAACAAAACTTGTGGAAGGTCAGTTATATTAGTATTGTCATTTTACATTCACTAGTAAAGGCTTTAGTGCCCATGAATGTTGAATGCAAATTAGAAAAGCCACAGATAATTGTCCCTTTAGGTTAAATTTTCATTCATCTGACTATTACTCAACAGTGAATAGGTTTTTTAAATTTAGCTACCTTTCTATGTGTATGCATGTTGAGTAGCTACAAAAAGATGCTTCCAAGCTGTTACAGAACATACACATTTTTATTGTGGGCCTTCCTAATTATATCTCCACACCTTAAAATAATCGTTACTGAAGGAACGGAAAGGAATCAACGGAACTGACAACCAACCCAGTGTACCACACGCTTCAACGCCTTACCTTAATTTCCACCTGGTTGAAGGTCTTGCCATTGTACACTCCAACCATAGAGCCCACCATCTCAGGCAGGATGACCATGTCTCTCAGGTGGGTCTTCACAACCTCAGGCTTCTCCATGGGGGGTGCCTCCTTCTTGGCCTTGCGCAGGCGCTTCAGGAGCGACTGCTGCTTACGCCGGAGGCCCCGGTTCAGCCTCCGACGCTGCCGGGCACAGTACAGCTGCATCAGCTGCTCACTGGAGAAGGCACAATTCAGAGACGCATTAACATGCAGCAGAAACATTTTTCGTGAATCAGGATACAACTCTATTATTAAACAAATATGAAATATAATGACAACATACATTTTTCAAGGGACTGGCATCTTTTAGTCAGTTCTGACATAGGCTGATTAAATCAAGTCCCTGTTATCATTTGATGAACTGTATCTTTTCAGCAAACTTTACTGTTTTGAGTCTACTGTTTTGTTCTGTGAAAACCATTTTTAGATCTTGATAAACGCAGTTCAGTTTCATTTGATGCCTACAAACATTGAAACAACAAAGCTTGTTTTGCCTTTAAAACTTCTTTTCAGGAACTAGTCATACAACCAATCTTCACCTAGGTTTGCCAATCTGCTTGAAATTATAAGGGGAGTATTATGACATTTACATATCGCATTGTCAATAAGCTACATTTTCGAGTGGCAACTTTAACAAGAAAATAGATGCGATCGCATTAAGACAAAACCATTCGAGCACACATCTGCCAGTTTAGAGGACTGTCTGACCATAGAGTTACAAACTGAGGTGTACGACATGAACTCACAGATATAATAAATACTACTGTTGTGCTAAATAGTATAGACATGGACACACTAGTCACTTACTAGGACATGTCCAACAGCTGGTCCAAGTCGACACCTCTGTAGGTGAATTTCCGGAAGGTACGCTTCTTCTTCTGTTCAACATCCGCCTGAAACATTTAGATCATTTAAAGATGCGCGAAACTTTGCAAACTAAGTCCTAAAATCGGTAGAGCAGGCACACAAAGTCTTCAAGGAAACGACGAATGACCCATCACCTGCAAGTTAATGTAATCGGATGGGATTTGGCCGATGTCTTCGATATTAACTTGTACAGTACAGCTAATGATAGCTATCCCAACATGTAAATATTACCTGCTGCAACACACTAGTTTCCTATTATTGGTCTTTACCGTTTTGGTGAGAATGTAGAACATGTCGTCCCGTTTATAATATTCCTAACGCGAATAACCGTCTATGTTTTTACAATCTATTCAATCTAAATGCGCAACTTGGAAGTTAGAATTTCTCTTGAAAATGCTGAATTATTAAAATATTTTTTTAAATACAGATGAGTTTTGATTTGTTTATCAATATGTTAAGCTAGCTAACTAGCTACCAAACGTGAGATAATGTCAACCTGCAAAACACACTGAATACTTGTGGTAAACAAAAACTTAGTTCTAGTTTAACCTGTACTAACTGTAATATTTAGGTAATTGTGTTAAAACCGAACATTTACAAGTCAAATACAACACGATGGCAAAGGATAGTACATGTTTTCACTCGGTTAAGAAACATTTCACCCACCATCTTGCTAAGCTCTCGTCGGAAAAGGCAGATCCCGTTCGCACCGTCTGTAATATCGCGGGGTTTGTACATCAGGAGGACCCTACAGCATGTACATCCGGGTGCCAGGCGAGCGTAGCTGATTTTGTATAAATGTGGGCGCAAGGTACGTATTGGTGGTCTTTAATAATCATTAATGAAAGTCTTTGAAGATGATCCTTTATGGCTGCAAACACGTCGTATGATTACGAACAATAAAGTCACAGGACAGGATAATTGCAGGGCTCAGGAATAATGTTACAAAATAGAAGTCCTCACGCGGCTGTTATCAGTGCACATAAAGTTATTTGCACGTTGTCTAGATATCGTTCACTTTTTGTAAATACTATCGTTTCATCGTAACAATTGCACACCATTACATGAGTTTCAATAGTAAAGGTCCCGGCAAAAGTGACCAATATTTCGGAATGAGAGAATAATTATGGCATTCATTTACTAGCAAAGACACTAGGATGACAGGGAGCTCATATTGTTCAAGACACGGTTCAGCACAGCAGGTGGCAGTATTCATCTTTTAGATAGGTTTATAACTTCTGAAAAATAGAACACAATAACAATCAACTCATCCTTTTTTGTAACCACTTATCCACTGCATAGTCACAGTAATCCTGGAGTCTGTTCCAAAAAATCACAAGGCTGCAGCACCCTGGACAAGATGCGGGTCTGCCTCAAGGCACACAAAAAATATCTTAAAATGATCAGGTGCTCAACAATTTTAGGTGTGGTGTGGCTGCTCAACAAGTAAAATTGTTGCTTCATACCTACAGAATTTAAACAGGCTGCTTTCATATTCAGATGGTCCGAAGGACTAGTGGGCCAACCCACAATTTTACTTATTTTTTAGTTTCTGTGCCAGTTGCTTCTAAATGTAAATATATACATGCATACAAAATTACAAATGGGTTAAACTTACATCCAAAACTGGGGTTAGCTCATGTGTCCTTCAGAAATGTTGTGTCGATATCTACAATGCTGATGAAACAGATCTGCTTTGTCATGTGATGTTGGATGGTTTCCTTTGCTACAAACACGTAAAGCTGTCATGTTCAAAGAAAGTTATGGACCGCCAGCAGTGTTATGTTGTTCAAACATGTCAGGAACTGATCAAAAGATGGCTGTTGGTTATTGAGGGAAAAAAAACATGAAGCCTCAATCCTTTAATGGGCTAATAATGGACATCTTACTAGTTAAGTACTGAGCTAATAAGAATGCATGGATGAATTCCAAAATTTTTAAGATATGTTCGATGACTTGGGATGTGGAGCTACAGTGGAAAGCAAGAGAAATTATTCTGCTTCACGACAATTGTGCAGCATGCCTTAATTTGTAGTGTTTGGAGAACCATAGCTCTGGAGTGTCTGCCTAAGACACTAAACATCCTCAGTCTAAGCAATGGATAGGAGTATGAAGAAAAATTTGAAGATGCTGTACCAGGGAAATTTGAACCAGATTGTTGAAGCAAGAATGACATCTTCAATTACCAGGAAATTGAGTGCAAGGGTTAATGTTCTCCAGGCAGTAAAGTTCGTTGCCGACTGTTGGCGAGAAATAAGCAATAAGACAAATTCGAACTGCTCACGGTGGTTTTAAGCATTCGGGCTTGGAGATAACAGAAGCAGCCAAGAATTACAAGCCATTTCAGTCCTGCAACAAGTGAAAGATGACAAAGAATTGGAAGGATTGGGAGGATGCAATCATTGAAAGCACCCTGTCAAAACACAAAGAGGAGGAATTCGATGAGGAAAGTGATGAAGGCGACACACTAGAACTTAATGACTGCATGAGATGCTAGGAGATTCATTGCTGGGTTATGATGCTCCTCCTTATAAGAAAGCAATGAAGGTAGGCCATCAACTGTACTCAACATGTTGATTTTGTCCACTTAGAATATCCCAGGTTACACTGGATAAATTCCTCTCAGTAACCATTAGAGAAGTGTTTACTATGCAGTTAAGTATATTTTAACTGTAAATCTCTGATTTGTCAATTTGTTTCAAGCTTAAGACAGCAGATATATCCTCAAACTGGACATAAAATGTTAATATTGACCAAGCAAAACTGAAGTGTAATGAAGATTAATATTTTGCTCCAATTTTTCTAATTTGAACACCTAACTTTTTGTTCAATGAATTATTTTTATATCCATTTACATTAAGCTTCACATATCGGGGGCAGCCACTTAACTGGGCCAGAGTGAACTAGTTTCATTGTATTCCAAATAAGCAGAATCGACTGTACACAGGGTCTTCAGACTTGCACTCGAGGACAGGTTCTTAAAATGGCATCAATAATGCAAGGGAAGGAATATAAAGGTAGGTTGTATACTTTGTAGCGAAAACCTGCCATTGTGATGGAGAGGCTGAAGAACTGATTATCAAATCATTTCAAATTTGCAAATATTTTAAGAAAATGCAGGATGTCTGTAGAAGACAAGATATTCAAGACAAAGCCTTGTACATTTTAAAACATTTTATTTTAAAAAGGGGGTTCCTTTTAATATCTTTGTAAAAGTGACAAATGCACTTCAACAGCCACCTGAGGAAAGTCTACATCTTTAAATAAATAAAAAAGCATACATTTCATAGTACAAAATCTTTTAAAAAATTGCACAGTTCATTTATAATATATTCATTTTCTTGAATAGGTTTGAATGTAAATAAATTCACAAATGAAAAAAGCTTAAGTTATTATTCTCATTTTAAAAGTATAATTAAAGCTGAAAAGACACTATACCCTGTCATCATTCTTTTATCTGGTATCCGGTCTTTTATCTTGTCTGTGCTGAAGTTTGACCAGACTGTCCATTGCAAAAGAGTTGTCTTCCATAAACATTTGCAAAAGACCACAAAATGTCTTCTTTTTGTCATTTTTAAAACTATGTCCATTAACATCGATTTGGGATATAAAAAAAGGAAACACCCTGGTCATAAGTGTTTTTGCAAGTGTGAGCATTCAGAGAAACACACCTAAATCCAGTTTTATCCGTGAACAGAATGCACATAGTCACCTTACATATATTTCCCTGACATTTATACCTGGTGTTGTGGCACCATGGACTCTCAGCGTCGATAGGGGTGGAAGCCCTGAACATTGTGATTCTGTCCACGGCCGAAGCTACTGGCCGTGGATGGGGGTCCCGCTGAGGGCTGTGCTGAAGGTGCACCATATGAGGGCGTTGGCTGACTTGGGTCAGTGAAGCTCTGTCCAAACCCACTCAGGTCCTGGCCATAGCCTGCGATGGAAGTAGATTGCCAATTCAGGACAGGATCTTAATTTCCATTTTAAACTACTGTACAATCAGACTAAGGAACATACATTCTATATGACCATTCAGAATTCACTAGGTGCCATTTTATATTTTTGCATACTCTGACATTAAGGGCTTAGCAAACAAACCTCTTACTCTAGTTACTACTATTTTCCTAACTCCTGGAACTTGGATTTCCTGGTGTAGATCCTAAATCTTTCCCCATAACTCAATAACAATACAAAAATGTGCCAAACTTTTAGGGCATCAAAGCAGCAAAAAAGTTAAGCACTTATTCAAAAGGCGTAAAAACTTTTACAGGCATATAAAAGCTACTGGGGTGCAGAGTTTCAAAAATTTGTGAATTTGGCGATAGAACTTTTGGAGCAGATTGATCTGAGTAACAGCCAACAGATTGCCACTCCTTGATGTGTAATGTGATCTGGAAAACAGCTGCAAATGGATGCTCTACACACTGAACGATTACTGAAAAGAAAAAAATACAATGAACTTTCAAAAATCAACAGGTAACCAAAGGTGAAAGAAACATGCACATTCATGAAATTAGATCATCCTTGTAAATGCAAAGCAATGCAGAGAGGACACAGACAAGTGTGAGGAAGCTGATATTCTCTGTACAAGATGCTTGAGCTGCTCTTTCACAGAAGAGTGACCTCCTTTGGATCTTATTCTCACTAGGCATAAAGACTGCTGCAATAGTGAAAGAAAACCAACCTATCATTCAGTCTAGAAGCTTACAGCACTTCTTAGCACCTGGTGAGAGACCAAATTTTTCTTAATTTAAGTCAAGACACTGCTTAGCTTTTTATAAGACAGATAGCTGTATGTGTATGTATATAAATACTGAATTTATATATGCATACTTTATATATACACACATACATACACAAAACAAAGACTCGAAAAAAATAAAACACTGTGGCCTTATGAAACTATCAAAATCGTATCATCTATTTTTGTGGTAAAAGCGATACTCACACCTACCTCCACTATATCCCTGCTCATCCTGACCATAACTGTGAGAAGGACGCGTTGGTCCGTAGGCAGAGGGGTCCTGAGGATAGTTACCCAGGCCTATCAGGGAGACGAGGAGACCAGGTTGACTAAACCCAGAGATAGCCTACTTTTAAACAGTATGGGAGAGGGTCCTACTGAAAACCCAGATCAGCACGCCCCAAAGCCTTAGCTTCATCAGCCTTTACTCTGCCTAACTGTAGGAAGTGTCCCTCATCAGTGACACTCAATGACAGTCATCAGGATCATACAACCAAACAAAATTCTGCCCTTCACTGTTTGAGGTCGTGGATGTTCTTACGCATTGCTAATCAGGCAGCCAAGCCTAACGATGAACAGCAGGATGAAGGCTAGGCAGAAGCATGACACATTGAACGAGATGCGGACTTCATTTCCCAAAGATGAGATGCAGGATGTGAAGTAAAGAATGGCAACCTTAGTCAACTGCAAGAAAGAAGCAGCCTTTCGTTCAGCAGCATGTGTAGTCTTTATTGGCAGAGGGAGGGGGAAAAATTAAGTCTTTATCAGCTGCATTCATCCAATCGGCACTGTGTTACTGGTCTGTGATTTCACTGTGCTGCTAAACTGCTACTCAGACCACTTCAAGTGTCAAGATCTAACTGCATGAGAGCACAGGTAACACAGAATGAAAAGCAAATTTACAGAATGGACAACCAGGTACAGCAAGCAGCACTGAGGGAGGCGTGTCAAACCATTTTTATAGCAGATGGCTTAAGAAAATTCATTTATCTGGGGAATGCTGTAACATTTTAGCAATATTTGCATTGCCTGTTACATATTAAAGGTAATATTTAAACTGCCTGTTTGTAGTTATGGTTTTTTTAATTCACCATTCCAAGTAACCTTTATTTTGACGATAACAGATTGATCCAATTGCTTCAAAACAATTTAGCAAATTCCCACATTGGGTGCAGAGAAATTTTCTTAAGCTTTCTGTTAAGTCCCATTTCAGTAAAACACATACTCCTCCAAAACAGCATTGCAAAGAAGGATGATCTAATTACAACCTACCACAAGTTACCATTAGTTACCTGACCACATAATCATCCAAAAGTGCACCTGAGGAAAAACTCAGTGACTGAATTACAGTAGACATGGGTGATTTCTCCAGTTCGGCCAGCACATATCTACAATGGTATGTGGTGCCATCCCATCCACCTTAGGGTTCAGCCCCAGCTTCTGCAGGGTCACCTCAACAACCTATAGCTGAGAGCAGACCAGCCATTATGACCATCGCATTCGCTTCTACCACCATGTTCGTACCTACCGTACTGACTGTACGGGAAGTCTGGCTGCCCTGTGGGAGCTTTGCTCAGGTCCTGAGTTGGGGTGGTGGTGGGGGCAAACCCCAGAGGTCCTGCCACTGGGGTGGTTGGAGGGGGAGGCACTCCTTGTGGGGCAAACTGGTCACCTTGAGGGGCACCAAAACTGTACCCTTCAGTAAAACCAGACAGATGGGTTAAACCACAGCACTTGGACCCACCCCCCCAATCAAAATAAAAGTATATATTTACTGTAAATAGTTACTATGGAGTTTAACTCAAGCAATATTTAATCAATCCATCAGTACTCCAGGCATCATTTGCAGGTCCGCAATGTATTAAGTCAGAAAATGCTGATTTAATACCAAATTCCTGTGTAATATACCCAATAAGCATATATTATGACTCTGCTGCAGCAACACATCAGTTTACAGCCAAGACCGTTTTCAGAAATGACACAGTCTAGTCCTACACAGTCCCGATATGACAGCCTTAAACCCTTCCCAGTGATTTCCCAAAGCAGTAGGTAGGTTTGTAAAATGCTTACACTAACCAAACTGAGGTGGGGTGCCATACCCCTGCTGTGGATATCCCTGAGGTGCCCCAAAACCTCCCGTAGGCGTGGCCGTGACAAGGAATGCACTGAACGGCGACGGAGGCTGGGCGGGGGCTCCTCTGCCCGTGGGAAGGGGGGGTGCGTAGCCACCTGCCATAAAAGGCACAAAACACGAAGCGTGTCAGCACCAACAGCGTATGGCATCGGACTCGACAGGCACTCTGGCTTCCTCCCACTTGGCGGGAGTTTCAAGGATGAAAAGCGTACAGCTATACACTAAGAATGTCGCTTGGGAAGTTTATCTGCACGGGGTTTCATACAAAAAGCAACATGTCAAAGCCTGTTCCATGTACTAGGACCCTGAACAACGTAAATTCATTTAACAGAGGTCATAACAGACATTAGTGATGGGACAAATAAGGCTTAAAAACTTGTGGTGGGTGGAAGTCTTCCAAATAACCAGTCAATGCTTCCACCCACCCCAGCTTTTGAAGCCTCATTTATCCCATCACTACAATTTCTAAATCTGTACATTGATTTTCATAGGCAATGAACCTCTCCACTCTCCTTTATGGCTGGTGCCTTTACAGCATAATAAACACTCTCAAGCGGGAATTCCACAAATGTAATAATTCTGTATTTTGCAACACTGTGCTGCGCTGTCAAACTAAGCCAGATGCTTGACAGGGAAATTAATCCCATCATTCAGAAAGCTTTCCTTTCGCAGTGCCAAAGTCTCATGGTAAGAGATTTGTAAACCAGAAAGGTAAACAATATCTATAATAAACAAAATACCAAAAATGTTCTAAAATGACAAGCAAAAATGCATTGACACTGAGATCAGTATGAGTATATACATCATGCCGGCAATAAATTAATTACAAGAGGATGTTCCCTGGAATTTTATAAAATCAGCCTTTGTTCAAGATAATGCATTAACACATTTTTCTAGTAAAACCATAAAAATGTAGAATCAGACAAAACTTGCAATAACTTGGTTAATCCTGATTCGATTTATTATTTCTGGCAAAAATGAAACCTTAAACCTTTCACACAGGCCCATAGCCATTCAGCCAAAAATGATCAACAAAGTTACTACAAAAATGAAAAGGGTTTAGTTTATCACTTTAGCTGGAATCCCTCTTTTTAAAAAAAATGTTTAAACATGGGTAAATTCCAAAATGATATTTTGATGTAAAATTCTACATGACAAGACATAATCTAGTTTTACCCAAAGGGAGCTGCGCAAGAAAGGTAAATAAGACATACCGATTGGCTGGCCCGTGGACACCCAAACACCTAAAAAAAAAAAAAAACCAAACGAGACGAACTGAATTAGCAAATAAGCCATGCATTTCCCACAGCTTTAATAATCTAAGACATCTCGGCTAATTAACATCACATCAGTCATTTATAAGACAGTGGAATCATATTTCATTAGTGCTGCGTTCAGGGAGGCAAGGCTGCATGTTGTGGTCTGCATTCACGCTTGAGATCCCTACTCACCCTGAGGTCCGTAACTCTGCTGCCAGCCTTGGGCTGGCTGGGCCGCCCAGCCATTAGCTGTGGTTAGGATACCCCGGGGTCCCCACTGGCCAGCTCCAGGCTGCCCAAGGCCAGGGACTTTGCTGTCACGAGGTTCAGCCTTCTTCACCTCAACCTGGGTAACAGGGCAACGAGGGAGCAATTGGCAAGACAGGTCTTTCAAAGTATCAGCTTCTCCCCGACAGACAACACTCCTACATACTTCTAACAACTTTGAGCTAAAAAGAATCTTCAAGTCTGTAAGTCAAGAATTTATTTGGGCCTGTATATTGTTTTACTAAAGTATAACAGTAAACAATTATACGTTTTAGGTAAAGGCTGCTTTTGATGTTTCTCAGGTACTTAATTTCAGATGTTTTATTCTGATTCTACTTGCAAAAGACAAAAAGTATACAATTTGTCATTTTAAGATGCATTTTTACTTTCCTTTTAGATTCCCAAATCTGTACCTGAGAAACACAGAATTCCCAATTCTCACATCTGAACCTTAGCCCGTTTATTCTGATAAAAGCATCTAATGGAAGTTCAAGACTTACCTTTTCCAGGCTAACGCTTAAAGAGTCTCTTTTGTGTAACTTTAGAATAAAGTTTTAGCAGGAAACGGATGTGGTACAAAAGCCTTACTTAGAGAACAATCTATCAGAACAATAAGAAAAACATGCAGAGAATACAAAATGGACAACGTTGTAAGTCAAACTGGAGAGGAATCTTCATACTGTGTCAAAAACATGGAAAAACACTGACTGGTAAAGAACAAATCTCAAAAATACAAAACTGATACCCATCTCTTTGTAAAGCTATCGAATCTAGATCACTAAGTTTATATTGCTTTTGACCTTCAGCTGTTCTGAGATTTTGGGTTTTTTTTTTTTTTTAATAAATCATCTGAAGTTCCCTGATACAGAAATACCAGCAGTTAACCAGGACAGAGAAGGGGGGAAAATCAGACAGAAATAGACGATCCTCCAAAGAGACCGAGTTATTGGGGTCACCTTCAGCATGAGGAAAAGCTACTCAGAACTGTATTTTTTGCCTTGAAGTAGGTAAAACATGGTGACCCCCTTCGGCTCTCCCCTTCCCTCCGATGACCTACTTAGCAACACATGCTTGGGCACGTGGCCGAAAGCCCAGAGCCCAGCTACCTGGGCCCTCTCCCTAAGGCATCACAGGAAAGAGATGATGGATTCCAGGACTTAATGCGCCCCACGCCACCCACCTACCCAAAACCAAAGCAGGGGTACAGACTGATGTGCTCCAGTTTCTAATTTTATGGATTTAAAAAACAGCCCCTTAAGTCCTACCTCAAAGTAATGTCATATCAAGAACAATGGCTCAGGTAGAGTCCTGATTCCTACTAGAAAGCAGGGCACAGCCAAGGAAACTGTGGGGGGGGGGGGCGCACACAATTCCACTACACCTGTTCTCAGATCTGTCTGCACAGGCTCTTAAAACCTCTCAAATAGACTGAATTGCTTTTGGTTCATCAGAAATGTACATTTGCAGTTTCACTAGACACTTCAACAGTTGACTGCTGTCAGAGAAAACATCTGCAAATAAAAATGAACACTTTAAATCATTTATGCCTATAGGAAACTTAATGGATACTAAAGTAATTCCTATGTTAACTTCTACAGAGCAACTTGCCTGCCATACCATGCACAATAGATTTATTCTGCAACAAACCCTGACTATATATGAAATATATATATGAAAGGAGGCAAGTGGAGAACGTTTAATCATTAATATCATATGTTGCAGTTCACTACTGCATACAAGAGGCATTCAGAAAGCCTGCTTCTAGTTATAGCACTAATATCAGTCTGACTTCAGATTTATCACTACATGCCTGCAGTAATTACCCATGAGCTGGCCGGTTCACATTATACTGAATGATTTTGAACCAAAGTAAGTGGTCAGTAAGCTTAGGTCATGAAAGGTTATCAAGTTTGTTTTCCAAACTGGTCAGCACAGTATGAAGATTACTCAAGGTCACTTAGAGGTAAAAAGTTTAACCCCCCCCATTTAACAAATCTTTTGTAGAACTCAAATAAGTGACCTGGCAAAAAAAGCAAAAAACAAAACCGTAAACCAGTCCTTTAGGATGTCAGACTTCTCTTGCTTATTTCCTGTTCCTTAGACACTAAAATTACACAGACAGGAACGACTTTTTTTTCCCCCTAATGTGACTCAGACAAAATATCCTTTCAAATCCTAAAGGAGTGGTTCGGTTAAGCCAAGCCTTGGGCGACTACAGAAGTTGTAAATGTAATATTTCAAAGGGGAAACCAGACAAACAGACACCCAAAATTCTAGATCATTCAGAATATACATTGTAGCTCTGATTTTAGCTTTACCTCCTAACAAATATTTACTTCACAGCTGTCCCAGGGACATGCTCGGTAATTATATCAGCTCTACTTTTACTAGAAAATTGTTATAGCAAACTGGCATTTGGAAAAAGGAAACTTGTAATACTAAAGCTGTTTCAATCAAGATAATATAATGAAAGCTGATGTAGGAGATCAGCACGACTGGACAGGACTCCCTTTGGAAGAAGCCGGATGCCTTCTGGTTGCCCCTAGAAATAGAATCATCTGCAA
Source organism: Gymnarchus niloticus (assembly GCA_009936485.2). Lineage (NCBI taxonomy): Eukaryota > Metazoa > Chordata > Actinopteri > Osteoglossiformes > Gymnarchidae > Gymnarchus > Gymnarchus niloticus. Next base: position 764,025 of record JAACJT020000028.1, on the reverse strand, counting down.
AGGTGAGAGCTCCCTCCACTAATCCCCATCGCCCAAGCCTCAGTTTGGTCTGAAGGGTAAAATAAAACTACAACTACACACTTTTTTGCCCATGATGTCGTGAAAATGCATGTTGACAGCCTGGTCCACTGATTGTTCGGCCTCGAAAGTAATAAATCCAAAACCTAGCCAACGACCAAGAGTAAATCAAGGTAGCAAGGCGTTGTGAGAAAACGATGAAAAAACAGTATCGGGCGGGCGGCCCAAGGGGTTCCATCAAGACTGGGCTGGAGTCACCTGGGGGTCAGATAATGTTGCAGCACAGCACAACACAACACGGTGGGCCAGGACTGAGGGACAACACTGGCACACACAGTTTCCACCTTGAGCATACAGAGCCTAGTTACCTATTGGGAACAAGGGCACTTCTGTGTTTAAGAGGCGATGCAAGTCAGCACAATACTGTAAAATCAACGGCTTGAATTATGACAGAATCCATAATGCTGAAAATCAAGGTAGAATTCAAGGAATTAACTGGCTGATTAAGTGCCATTAAAGCAGTGAGAACAGCCAGAGATGACATATATTAATGACATTTTGGATAGCTTGAATATTTCAAGAGTGGCCTTAACTAAGAACAGACAAGACAAACAGAAATGTTAAAGTATTTGCATGACTTTCCACATGGCCTCATCCAGACCCACCTTGATTTTCCCCTTGGTGTATTGCTTTACAGAAAACACGGACAGCAGCCATTCTTAATGAACAACAAAAATGGTGAATTTTTTTTTTTTTTTTTTAAAAAAGCACAATGCTTAGAGCTTTCTCCAAGCTTTCCCAATGACTTGCTTCTTTTGGGCAAGCGAAGACAAGCTTAAAATGAAATTAAATACATTTTAATAAAGACACAAAGATATAGGCCTTTTTGAAGTCAAAATTTATATTGACAAGCCCTGTGTTTTTACAGTATCTAACTTTAGGGGTGTAACCAAAGTTCAACCTATAAAAGCAAGAGGGCTTTAAAACAAAAGCTAAAAGTACGGCTGATGACCCTGTCCAAGTACAAGAACAGACAGAGTTCAAGGACTGAATAAAACCTACACTGCTAAAAATATATTACATGCTATAATGTATACACATATAAATCTTGCAGCAGCAAGGTAACAAAACAATGCTGCTGCAACATAAAGACTGCCAAAAGTGACAAAACTCCTACATTAACAAAGTAGCTTCTTAAGCAACTCCTCCATTCATTTTTTTTTTTTGCAAGGAATTGTTCTGCAATACACATTCTATATGTTGACAATACACACGTGCTGCAGCTGATCGATGACATCCTCCAATATTATGTTGATTAATCACTACTAAGGAATAAAACATTGTCCTGAGTTTAAGGTATACTGAACAATTTTTCAGAAGGTAGAGGACACAGGATAGTCTGCCAGGTGTGAAATATTTTACATGGGAATTATTTCCCCTGGTTCAGTCTGAATCACTTCAGTGGCTACAAGACTAAAATATCACGTTTTAAATCGTGGCTTTGTGGAGAAGCGTAGGAAAATTCACCGTCCCCTCTCCAGGTCACCACTGATGGAAAAGCCCACAGGACGTACAGCAGCTCAGAAACAACTGAACCAGTTTCATTCTGGTGCAAGAGCGGCAAAAGTAGGTTGTCACAACATCTTCACTTGGGGAGCTAACCTGATTTAAAATAAATGCTCTCCATGAACCAAGGGAATTACATGAAATCTCTAATATCGTGAAAAGCATTTTCCATCTGGCTGGTCCAAAAAAAAAAAAAAAAAAAAAGTTCTTCCTAAAAATATGTGCCCTCTGCGATCTTAGATATACAAACTATTTAGTGGGGGGGGAGGAATCGAAATATGTACAAAAGGGGAGGTTTAAATAAAATTGATACACTTACATAAAACCATCCTGTCACAACAACAGAATGTCAAAAAGTGTCTCTAAAAGAACTGTGTTTACACCCCAAATGAGACTATCTGGAGCACAGGAAATCCGAATTAACTGGCCTATACCTCTGCGGTACAACGTGATACAAAGAACCTAAAGGAGAAGAGACAAATCTTAAGACACCGTTAATCACATTCAAACAATTCACAGGGAGAGAGGACAGAAAGAGAAAGACAAGGGGCTTACTTACAGAAGTACTTAATCATTTAAATATGGAAAAACACTTAAAGTATTATATACTGCAGAGTCTTAATTAAAATAAAACTTAATGTGAAAAGCCTTCATTGAGAAAATTATTAATATAAATCAAAGATTATATGGATTCTAGCACTGCATTACATAAAGTCAGATGACAAACTATTTTTCTTCCCAAAGAGTTTAAGGCAAATCAAACAAGAATGAAGCGCTCCACTGTTGAGGGGGAAGCATTTCTACACTATACTCCGCCATTCTGCAAGAAAGGTACCAAGGACAAGTCACCTAGTCTCTGGAAACCTTTCATCCAAAATGTACACAGTGAATCTTGAATTCATAAGTATCATTTTTCTGTATAGCAACAAAGTACCATTTAATTCAACACTTAATTTGGGAAGCTACACCAATATTCCCTATTATATGTCCCCCCCCAATTTCCAAATCCATCCATCCAAATTAAAACCTCAATGTGAACAATACATTTAAGCCATATATGCAAATTTAAGCATGTCTTGTGACTAAAAATACTAATTAACATCAGCACTAAAACTATAACACAGCTCAAATGTGCTGAAAGGCTATTTGAGTCAAATTGGAAAATAACGAGGGACATTTTAGAAGCCATTAGTGGATTCCTCAAGCATGACTACGACTATGTGGATGCACCAGGAAGCGACTTGCATGCAGCACGGCGACCAGATACAGACGACGGGGAAAGCACACGCGATCCTGCTGACGGACCACCTTACCATGTGAACTCCTCTCCAGCGAGAGGCATTTGCACAGTGGTAAGCGCCAGCAGCATCCCAGGCCGATCGAGGTGAGCGAACCGAGAGAATGTGGCACGAGGACGCGGGGGCACACAGACAGTGGATGGGTATCAAATACAAAGGTCCTCTTTGGGTCAGAATAGTTTGTCATGAGATTGCAGATGGGGGTGGGGTGTTATGGGAGGATAAGTGGATCAGCTTTTACCTCGAGGCCTTTGCTTCTCCGCATCATAGATCATTACCACTTCTGTAACCTAAAAATCAGACAGAGAGCAAGAATGGAACAGCTTGGAGACGGGCATAAGAATCTGCTATACAGTGAGCACAAGCACTCTTTGGACCCACTCAGCTCAACGTTTGTATGGTTTTACAGGTGCTGCGTTGCCATCGTGCCAAATATCAACAACTCACCACTCCAAATCTACTGAAATAGTCCCTGAGTTCAGGTTCACCACAGTTGTGAGGAATTCCACCCACAAAGATCTTCTTAGACTTACTGCTGTCAGCTTTGCTACCTTTCTGCAAAAGAAGCACAAACACATCCCAAAGAAATAAACAGAGGATATCAGATTTGAAAACACAAGCTCATTACAGGCAGTCCTGAGGGGAACTGGAGTCAATGCTACTCCACAGAGACTACGGCCAAGAATGGTAGTTACATTTCCTCATATTCTTCAAACTGAGACTTTAAAGTCCTGTGCGGTTTATTTGCACAATGTTGTTTCTCCAGTACTACAGTAATTTTTCTACTTTACATTTCAAACATGTCGCTAAAAATTTTAACGGCTAATTTAAGGCTGCTTCTTCAATTCAACCGACAACCGAAGTTGAAACTAACCAACAACTGGGTTTAAGCATGTAAAAAAAAAAAAAAAAAAAAAATTAAATAATAATCCGCAGAACCTAAATGATAATCCTCAGGGATTTAATACAAGCATACATTAATCACCCCAGGATTTATTGTGCGACAAATGCCATTTCTGAGCTGGTAATCGAATGTATAGCCTAACTCTTCACTTTGAAGCAGAGTGGACGGCTTTGTCACTTCAGAAATCAAGTTTTTTACCTTGCGCGTGTAGTTAATCATTCCACAAACTCCGCTCAAAAGACCACTTGACCAGACACATTAAATAGATTATCCATTTCAGAGTGTAGTGCATTTATCATAGAATAAAATACTACTGCATTTTTGAAGAATAAATTCATGTTATTCAATGAATTGTGTTGAGTAGAAGGTTCATGTGGTTAGCACTTCACAGTAATACAAGCAATGAGAATACTATGATATCAACCCAAAATGTGGAACATTTAATAGCCCGTGTTGCTGCATGACAAAGCCAGACACAACCCTTCTGAGAAATGGCAGCCATCCATTTAAAGGACACATGCCACCAGAATAAAGCCCAACTTACCCAGCCATCCTTTGACCGCGTCTTTTCTGGTTGCATTCCTCGAGGGGTACATGGCTTTGGGTCAATCTGATGGCAAAACAGTAGCATCTTCAGCAGCCTATCGAAGGTGGTCGTCATCCTTACCACTTTAGGACACTACTCTGCAGTTTGCTTTGTGTTTAACGGATAAGCACATCCAGGCCTGGTCTGCTACTTACATTTCTACCATCCAGGTTATGGGGCTTTGTCTCCAGCACGGTCCGCACACAGTTTGGATCCTTAAACTTGACAAACCCAAAACCCCGTGATTGATTTGTAGTTTTGTCTTTCATTATGACACAGTCAACTACTTCCCCATACTGAGAGAAGTAGTTCCGTAATGTTTCTGGTAGGGGGGGAAAAAAAAAAAAAGTCAATTATACCACATTACCAGGTAAAACATTGGTACTGTCATCTAGACACAGTAAATTTTGAAGAAAACAGTGCAAAAGCCTTTAAACATAGAACAGAAACTGATACATCGATTACTTCAATTCCGTAGAGGAACACCAGGCTACTGCTGTAGGGGACAGTCTGTACAAGCATACAGGCCGACAGTTAGATCACATAGTAAACGCTGTCCTAGTTTAGTGTGTAATATATGACTCAGTGTGTAATATAGGACTCAGTTTTCCAAATGATTCTAAAACAAAGCAATGGGAAACCGAAAAGCTTTCATTCACCAAACAGAAACTACAACCCAAGAACTCAGGCAAAACCATCTGAAGTAGTGAGGAGGGGACAAGTGTATTGATCCGAGCAAAGAATGACATTTTGGTGCAATCTGCCTGTTATACACTGCACAATTTAATATACCCTCCTGCAATTTTTCCAATGCAAATTTCCGATATCGTTGAGCGATTAAAAACTGCTACGCTGATAAAATTCATGGCAATATGTTAATTTTATATCTAACAGTCACCAACTTCATGAAGCCTCAATAGTCCACATCTGACAGAACAAAAAAAATAGTACACCAAAGAAACCCAAGCTTAATCCTAATGTCCTCTCTTTGGCACATATGAACAATACGTACATGCATGCAGGAGGGCAAGGAGGACACAAAAAACAAACCTGCAGCACAGAAACAGCTGATTAATCCATAATTTGGCTAGGAAAACCCAATGAAACAAGACAGACACACTGACAGGTAGCAGTTATGATTTGGGAAAAAGTCACAGTGAAAAGCAATGCCTGTAAAAACATACAAATGTATCTATACGTTCCCTAAAATTAAGTTATTCAGATGGAAAGACAAGCAAAAACACAGACTAGAACATATGCTTGGGCACACGGTAATGCTGTAGCCTCCAAAATAGCAAGCGGATAAAAAAGAAAAATATGACAAACATTCCAGTAATATATGATGCCAGCCAGCAATGAATAGCCATGGCAGCAGGTAAAAGTGGAACAAAAGTGAAAAAACAGGGAAATATTTAGAATGTTGCATTTGTAGCCAACACAAATCTTTAAATGTTTGGCTACTTTCCTACTTCGCATAGGTTGTCCCTGTTTAGCCTAAAATATTGTTCATACGAGAGCCCAAAGACGGTATAAAAAGCAGAGTCAGTTAAATATTTCATAATCTAAGGCCACATTCTTAAAAATAATAAAAAAAATATTATGAACTCACCCTGTGTGGTACTCCAGTCCAAACCACCCACAAACAGCTTCCTAAAAGGGAAAGATGACCAGTAAACGTTAAGGTATTTTCACCTTGCTGACGTGTTCCTCAAAAGTAATTAAAAATCCAAAGCACCTTATAATTTAGCATTTAGGGATAAGTCTAATCAGGAATATACATGAAACATGGGGGGGGGGGGGGACAGACACAGATCTTAACTATAAGACGGGGATCACAATCTTAAGTGTTCATCAAGCCAATACTACTTGCACTATTTTTAAATAATTTTATTGCTTCTAATTCTATGCTTGAAAAGAGCACAAAAAATGCATTGTTAAAGCAAATTGACTGCATCAATTCATATGACTTTATATAAAGATGAAATGAGTGTCTGAACACTAGCCACTGGTATGCAATGCATCCTCAATTCCTGACCGTAAAATCATCAGCGACAGCAGTCAAACTTGGCGCACAGCAACGTACGAAGAGTGCCCTTCAAGGCGGTAATATATTTTGATGCTGGTGCATTCACTTCTGCAGTAAATGAAGTCTCAAAAGCGTCGAACGAGTGGAAGCCCCCCATATTCCTTGCAGCAATTACAAAGCTCCGCTATTTACCATTATTATACCTAGTACCAGGGAAGGACAACGCTATGGACCAGCGTCAGAGTCGCTTCCAGTCTTGGGGACAAACTGTGTGTCGCTTTTGATCCACTTAAACCTTGAATTCGTCCTTTTCCCCCCCTCGAACCGTTACTAGCGACTATTTCTGGTAACCTGAGACACTGGCCGTTTATACCTGCTTTTGATAAGGTCATTTAGCTTCCAGACTGTCTAAAGAATTAATCTGCGGCTACAGCTACCGACAAGAGAACTTCATTTCCAGAAGGTTACGTGAAAGTTAAAAATGAAACTAAATCGAGGCGACTATAAAACACAACAAAAAAAAGGAATGCACGCCACCATACTTTTCACTGCGAGTCGGCTTAACTTGAAATTCCTACTTAGGAAAATACCTAGGAGTATTAAAAATAGTCATGCTGGGAAAAAAAAATAAAAAAAAAATCACCTGCTCAATAGTATCCTCGCACAAAGACACCTTGTCCTTTGCGCAACAGAAGTCCTATTAAGAATTTTTTTTTGCCACGTTTACTAATATTAACAGGTTACCTATACATGGACCAAGAAGTGGGGGGAAAAAAAAAAAAAAAAAAAGTATTTCTTTGTGTGGCTCGTCTGAATTCGTATTTTCTTCAAAGGTCTTTTCCCCCTCAAGGTGGATTTTAAGCTCCCCAATGCGCCGCCGGCCGCCCGTCCACAGTCACCAAAGCTAACGTCAGCGCCGCTAGCATCACCCTGTTTATCTCTGGCAGCTCGGCGGGGAAAAAAACAACATGTTTTCGGGGCAAGGGAGTCGTTTTATTCTGCTTCGAATCATTCGGACTGGGATAAGTGACAGTTTGGGACGAACTGCGACTACTCAGTTAAATGGGAAGGTTGTCAGGAGCGGCGGGCGTCTTAGCGTCCAAAAGCAAAGATCTGTGGGGGAAATGAACCATGGAAACTAGAACTAGTTTAAGTTAAGTTAATACTCAGCGGTGACACACTGGCTGCTCGCTACCTTCGCCTCGACTAGCTCCGGTGTCCATGACCTGGGTGGTGGTGCTGGTGGGGGGGGGGGGGGAGACATTTTCTCCGCAGTTTGCCGGACTACAGACTCAAGGTTGACGGGAGTCCGAGCTAAAGGATAACCGCGGACAGGGGCAACCAGGGCGAGGAAGTCAAAGGTGGGCTAACACAGCTATGTCACACCGACTCAGAGCTCAGGTTCGGGGGAACACAAACACTCCGGCAGAGTGGCGGGCTACTTTGACATTGGAGGAGGAGTGGGAGAGATGGAAGTTGTGTCAAAAACCCGCCGACGAAAACTTCGCTCTGGGCTTTCAGTGGCAGAGACCCTCCACAGACTGGACCGCACAGAGTCGGACGGTGCATGCGTGTTTTTTTTTTTTTTTTTTTTAACCTTCATCGCTACCTACAGTATGCCCCTCGGTCCCAGGAAACCGTGAGGTCCCTGCTGCAGGCCAGCTACTAGTTAGTTAGCTTAGCAGCTAACAGCATCGGTACGGGCAGGCAGGCAAACACACGGCTACAGGCGGCCACAACGCAGCACCGCGACGGCGTGCACCTTCACATCCGCGGCCGCGCACGTACGCGTCCCCGCAACCCAATCGAAACGCCGCGTGCCCCGTCCGCCTTACCCGATCTCATCTCCGGCTAAATTGTTGTTCATTTCTGCTGGCGGCGCAACTGGAAGTGACACGGCCACCGGTGCGCTCTAGCGAAAGTGTTAACTCTCTCCAACTACACCGGGAAGGTCACTCCGCTTCAGGTTCAAACTGAATCTGCGCAACAGCGACGCAACTGCCACGGGGTTCCCTCTGCAGGGGGTAGAGCTCGTAAATATGTAACTAACTGGATCAGAGGCGCTTCATGGGAGTTGTAGTTTTAGCAATGAATTAACTGAGTCAGTACTCTCGTCTGTTGGATCTGTGTACGATTTTGCTTTTTATCTCATCTTTCGTTTTACATAGAAACATTAACATTTCAATCCGCTATCGAGCCTACATGCGTTGTACTGGCAGTGCTCAAACTGCTCCATCGATGGACCATGTATGCAATTTCGCCATCATACTGAAAAAAATAGGAACTGTAGTCGGACATTTGTTAAACCACATATTTAATGATCTCACCATATAGTTATGGAATGACTTCTATTGGATCGAAATAGGCATTTCAACAACAGTTCCCCACATTTTATATATAGTACATGTGTTGCACTAGTTACCCTTGACATATTCCAAGAAAACTGCTTCCTAACAACTTTAATAGAGAATTTCGCATGTGATCTGTGCTTCGTTCAGTACATGACCTTTTAATAAGTACTTGTATATTTTTTATAACCATTAGTAAGCATTGGTTTAAAGGGAACAGGATGTGACAATGCCACCAGCTTATTTCAACACTGCTGCACTTAGGGAAAAGAAAAAAAAAAAACTTCCAAGCTTTTAAACAATATTTTCACATATTTTTTAAACATATAATAGTGTTGTATTCAGGCTTTAAGGACTAATTAAGAAGGGTGCCTCAAAGCTAGATTAATGTTGACTCAAACACATAGTGAAAGCAATTTGACCTTTGCAGGCTCCTTTGTAGCTGGTACAATATAAAACGTAATACTATGGGGTCATAAGAAAAAGGTTTCAGCAATAGTCACAAAGGAGAATAGACATAAATCTGCGAATAAAGATGCTTGTTACAATTGTGGTAATTGTACAAATTGTCATTTCAAAAGGGATTGTTGGTCAAAGGGTGGAGGTGTAGCAGGACAAAGGCTAAGGGTGCAGAGAGGAGAGGTACCCAGAAATATGACTGCACCAACCATGACTTATGAAGACATGAATAAATTGTTACATGAAATCAGGGAGATAGTGGCCCATCAGGGTGCTGTTTAGACTGCTTCACGTGCAAGGAAAACACAGGCTTGAAACCACAGGAGTTTCTAGCCCTTGTCAAAGAATTGGGTGATGTGAAATCAGATGGGTTCGGCAACCCAAATGTTGAAGTTACAATTAGAAGCTATGATGACGATTGGTTAGTAGGTACAGGAGCTGCAGCCTAACACATTTGAATCTTACCAAACCCATCCACAATTCTGCAGAACATGACATGTTCTTGCAAACTTTTTTTTGTATGTATATTTATTGGATACTTTATACTTATTTTTACTTGGCATTTTGACTAGTTCAGTTTTTATGTATGTCTAATTGGTATTTGTGTTTCTGTGATTGCACCTTAAGATTGCTGCTAAATTTCATTGTAATCAATAAAAAAAAATCTATTCTATTCTATTCTATTCTATTCTAAAAATGTTCAGAACACTTTGGAAAACAAATTGCTGTTCCCAGCTCACACCATGAGAACTGGGTGTCAGGGGAACAGGAAACAATTGGATGATACTGTGAAACACTATATCCCCAAATGTGAAATAGAGGGAATACTGTTGGTAGGAAATTCAGAAGGGGCTTTGGGATGCAAATTGGACAGGGCCATATGCAACTGTGGACACCTGGGGAAGGGTAATCTAAAGCTAAGAATTTAAGGGAGGAACGAACCAGTATACAAATGGTTCCACGCTGACCAATGTAAATTGTATGAGTCTAGGATATTAAGCTGACATAGGAATAAGTACTGCACTTGATCTTTTCAGGTCACCATCGCTGAAATCCATCACACAAGTGGAGAAATGATCAAGGGGGGCAGATCCATCATGCCTAGCAATGGAGTGGCATACTTCCAGTACAAGGACTACAACATGTTTAAGGACATTCCTAGGACACAGACAGTGTTGAATCACTGTGCAATGTACAATGGGAATTCTTACATAGTTAATTGATGCATGTAAAGATGATTCAACCACAAGCTGGCCTTTTCATGATCTAATGCAGAGATAATGTTAGGAATTAGGACTCAGAGGGACAGCTGATAAGCAAATGAAATGACTTGGGAATTTGTGTAGTCCCTGAATGATTCCCACTGATTGGTATGGTGTCAACTGTACGAAAGCTCATGAGATGTTCTGGATATATCTTTCATCACTTTTGCATTGAAGGTCAAGGTTTAAGGGAGGGATTATGTAAGGACAAATTAAGAAGGGAGCCTCAAAGTCTCAGGTTGATGATTTGAGTACAGAAAACATTAGGGAGGTCAAGGGGGTGATAGGAGTTTCGTCTGGCACTACTAGGGCAACAAGGAAGTGATTGATCTAGCATTTGGTCACTGGATGATTGAATTACTGTTTGGTAGTTGGGCAAATGCTATCACACACACCCTTCATACATAAAGTCACTGTCCTTTACCCCTTATATACAAAAATTCACTCACAACACTTTCACATAAAAGCTTGGTGGGGAGGATCTTATGGGGTATAAAGAGAGGTAAAGATTTGTTCTTACTTTGTATTTGAGCTGCCTTTCAATACCCGGTGTATGTCTACACTGTATCACAGGTATTATTTTGTTGTACAATAAATCATCATTTTGCTAAAACCATATTGGAGAGAGACTCTACAAGTGGATTGCTTACAATCCTTAAAAAGTACAATACACAAATCCTATTAAACATATCATATGGTATGCATCACACGTTAATTTGTTGAAACTAAGTGCAACAATGCTGACCCAGAAAACTTGCTACAGAATACCATTTTTGTTTTGATATGACTACCGAACTGGCAAGAGTGAATTGCCTGAATCATTGAAAAATGGGTTTCAAACTTAGTAAATTGATAGTAAAATGACTGCGTCAGAACTGTATATTGAACGCACTGCTGACTAAATGACCTACACTAAACCCATAAAAAGCTGCGGAACATCCCACCAAAAATTTTACTCATTATTAATCCACTTGCATCTCATGAAATATTTTAATAATTTCTCTGTGGAATGTCCTTTGTTGTATCATTGTGTCAGAAATTCCAGTTTCTGCTTACTGCACCAGATATCATAATTCATGCCAAAATCATAATATTATGAGATGAATATTCTTTGTGTTAAATTTGCCTATACGTAGTAACAGAAAACCTATTCAGATACGAAGCACAAAACTATACACACTACACCTCAGAAAACTCAAAACCATGTGAGTTCCTCTGTCTCATCAGGGTGCCTTTAATGGTCTTTAAATAACAACAATTTGTCCTATTTTGGTTAACAGGAATCAGTCAGGTGGAGTTTTCTGGCAGGAATCCAGTAGTGTATATTAACCACTGCATATAACACAGGACTGAGTAATCAACAGCGCCCTCTTATGGTCCTCTATAAAACTTGTGCTTTAATATTGGTGATTTATTAATTTGGGGCCGAAAAGATATGCTCTATGACCTTCATAATTATGTGATTTGCACTCTGGGACGATAGTAATAGGTTTCCTTCTCGATATGGTATCATATGATATTATATATGTTTTAAGTAAGGATCTCAATGTGGAATCACAGCATCACAGCTCGTTGTTTACAGCCTGTGTTGTGCATTTGGGACTATAGCTAATGGAACTTTTCCTTTACAATGGCAGGTGTTGTGACTTGGTTATCGACTCAAGTACGATAAGAAAATCTACTTGGTCATAAAGTGTACGTACGCTGGTTTAATTAAAACGTGAACCTAACGTTAATAAAATTTGTAGCCGTTGGACTAATTCTCGTTTCTTCAGACATTAATGTTTTAACAACCGTGTAATAGTGATCACTGTGATATATATTAAAGATATATATTTAACGAGCTATTTTTGATGATTAGTAGCAGCATGGCTGTAACTGTAATATAAATTCTGGAATTGGGGTTATTCGTGTACAAATGACAGGTGTGCAGAGAACTGTCGCCGTCATGCGGTCACTCTTAACCCTTTGGTACAACTGCACTATCAGCTGGTGGAAGGGTTACTTTATTTACTTTCGTAAAGCTTTTTGCAAGGTCAGCAGTTCTGCCGGCTTATAAACCGTCGCGGCCTTTGAGCGGTCTTTCTTTCACCGCTCCGAACGGCGGCCCCGTGTCCTTTCATTGCAGCTCCATATCGTTTTGCTTTGGTCTTTTCGAAGCACTCTGCTATCCTTTGGGTGGGCTTAACAATGACTACAGCGCAACCCATATTCTCGAAGGGAGAGGACTGCAAACCAGTGTGGACGGAAGCCAACGCCGACTACAATGAGACGGACACCCACCTCGAGATTATGGGCAAGCCGGTGATGGAGCGGTGGGAGACTCCCTACATGCACGAGCTCGCCGCCGTGGCGGCTTCCAAAGGTACACGTTATAAAGAAATATCTGAAAGGGACCCTTCGCAGGATTTTTACTTGGGGACGTGTGCCTAACCCCAAGTCACCAAAGCTGCATGCTGCAAAAAAAAGACTTCTCGTAATTTGAATCACTAAACTGTGGTACTAAGCAACACGCTAAAAAGGGTCTTTCCCCTTTTTCAAAAGGCAGGTGTGGAGTTTGATTCAGCAACTGTTTGGCATGAATTGTTAATTTATTAGAAAAAGAAATTCCATAATATTTCTAACGTTCTCCTCCACAGTAGCATATTATCAGAGCAGCTGTTAATAACTTGCACAGCCCTATAAAGTTAGCAGCAGGGGGTGGGGCTATTTCGGATTATAGGTTTATTTTATCGTCTAGTTCATAGTTCAGCGTATGCATAGATAATAGGTCTTTTGAATTTAAAGTCTGCATACCATTTATAAATATAATTAATACTAATAATAATATCAGACATGCAACATGGTGGTATCACTGCTTTTAAAGAAAATCCCAAGTGGCTCAGTTTGTAGAGTGATACGTCAAAGTCAATAATCAGGTCTCCAGAAGAATAATCCAGCTGGTGATCTTGGTTAAAAGGTTCTGAAGTAAGATTGACTGAGGCAGACAGTTGAGGGAGGGGCACTCCCTTTCCTGGTTCAGTCTATTTTTACATATCACTGTAAGGCTACTCTGTGGAATTTCATGGACTAGTTTATCAAATTCTATAACCTGTTCTTTTCCCACAGGCATTACATGCTCAATCATAAATGTTTTACAGATTTCTCAATTTCACATTTTTGTCTGAACAATTTCAGAATGTGGAGAAGAAACAAACTATGAATAAATCCAATTAAATTTATGTGTTAGGAACAACAATTTATACAGTGCCGTTTTTGTTTTTCATTTTAGGTGGGCGGGTTCTCGAGATTGGCTTTGGAATGGCCATAGCTGCTACCAAAATAGAGTCCTTTCCCATTGAGGAACACTGGATCATAGAATGCAATGATGGTGTTTTCCAGAGACTTGAGAAATGGGCAAAGGAACAGTCACACAAGGTGAACATATTTTAGCCATGAAAAAGCATGACTAACATCCCACCACAGTGACACTGGCAGTGGATGCTAATCTGCAAAGTGAAAATGTCCAATTTATTTTATTCTGTTTTGCCCTATAGTCTAAAACATACCGTTAAGCAAATTGGTGTCTAAATTGTCAATAGTGAGAGCATATGCCCAGTGATACAGTTCTGTGCATTGTGTTGACCTGTTCTGCCTGGGATGGCTGTGCTGGATAAGCAGTGTGAGGAGGGATGGATGGATGGATTTTTTATACATTTTGGATTTTTAGGTAGTTCCTCTTAAAGGATTATGGGAAGATGTAGTGCCCACATTGCCTGATGGACACTTTGATGGTAAGATGCTTGTCTTCTGCTTTACTAAAAGTTTGCAAGGAGAAACAATAGTATATATGAGAGCTTTCTAACACGTTAATATTTTTCTCATTATCAAACAAAGGAGCTAAGAATTATTCACTGAATATCTGATGTTGATATACAGGCATTTTGTATGACACCTATCCCCTGTCTGAAGAAAGCTGGCACACTCATCAATTCAATTTCATCAAGGTAAGACTGTCATTAAATATGCATCATTCAGGTTACATCACTATTTTAATCATTACTCAGTTACTTCAGTGACATGTCTCTCAGTACTGTTTTTTCATTTTTTAAAACCAGATAGAGCTTTGTTTTCGGTGCAGAAATTCATCTAAGTACCCACTTTGACACAATAGCAACAAAACCCAAAGGTTAGCTCAGAGGTTAAAGAACTTCAGTAACTGACCTTTAGATTCAAGGTTTGTCTTTAACCTGCATGCTAATTACTGATACATACTTACCTGCTGCTAGTATTATAATGAACCAGCATGGCTTGCAGTCCCATGAGTAATAATGTAACAGCTGATTTTCTGAATTTAATGGGAATTTTTTTTAAGCTTTCCTGAATCTGAGGTACATTCATAGAGTGACACCTACAGGCAGAAATAATAAAATAAAAAGGTGTTTTAAATATCCCTCTGACTATTTGGAGGCATTAAGATTTTTAGTAGACCTATCCTCAGTAATTGAACTGTAATCTGCAAACACCCACTACCCTATTCTAAGAATTATGTGACCTCTAAATACTTATGACCAGCTTTATACCAAGCTGGAATGATTGTTGCAATATTTTATGTATGCTATAGCTAATGACATGTAAAGCACACTATTTTCATACATTTGTAGCATGCAGTACCAGAATATATCAAAGCCCAGGTATTTCTCTTTTTTGCGCAGTCTTTTATGACTTACTGCAGCGGGAAAACAAATATTCGCTTCTATAATTTGTAACAAAGGGCCGCTACACCATGAAACCTTTGAGGTATGGGAATGAGTCACAGTGACTCTGTTAGAATGGCACTTTGAACTATCCTATAGTCCCAATGGGAAGTACAAAATAAACTGACTTCATATTGAAGGTTGTAGCTGTGTGAAGCCAACAGGGATCTTGACAATGCAGCTTCTTAAACGCTAGGGAGTTAGTAATCCCGTGGGCAAACTGGTCATTTTGTTTTAATTCTGGAATCGCCTTTGCACTCATCTCCACATTAGTCTCTTTGAACGCTTTGTAAGGTTGGCTCAAGGGTACAACAGTAGTGCCGTCTCCTGTGATTTCAGGACCCTTTGTTGTTAAGCCCATGTCCCAAACCACTCATTCTGAGAATCTCTAAGTTCCTCTTCTGCGGTAACCCTTTTCTGTCATCAGCTTCTATGGTAAGGTGTAAAAGATATCTATTTTTGCCAAACGAAATGTCTTTTACAGGGACATGCACACAGACTCCTGAAACCTGGTGGTGTCCTAACTTACTGCAACCTGACGTCCTGGGGGGAGCTGCTGAAGAGTAAATATGACAACATTGAAACCATGTTCCAGGTGCGTCACTTAAAAAAAAAAAAAAAAACACACTTAAGCGTGCGTTTCACTGATACGGACCTCAGGTGTTATTCCGCTGATGTTCGCTCAGAGGACAAGCTGAGGATCGCAGGATATGCTTTACGTCTCACTGTGCATGACGACGTGTCCTGTAAGCGAGAGCTTCACAGTGCTTCTCTGATTTCAGGAAACCCAGGTGCCTCACTTGGTTGAGTCTGGCTTCAAGAGAGAGAAGATCAGCACCACGTTGTTGGACATTGTTCCTCCAGCTGAGTGCAAATACTACGCCTTCCAGAAGATGATCACACCAACAGTCCTCAAAGACTGAGACCATAGATGCTGCTATCCTCAGTTAGCAACATCCACCTAAACTCATTTTCCCCATTTCCTTTTTACCTCATACTTTTTTTTTTTTTTTAAATGAAAAGATCTAACTTCTCTAATTTAGTTAAATACTAACAAATATAGCCCTGGCAAGGCCAGTCATATTCAGCATCAAAGCACAGTTACTATTAAAAAAAACAATTGAAATGACTTCCTATATATTAATTAAAGCTGTATTAATTTGCTTCACTTTCTCACCCAATAAAAGGTGTTCTGCTGATAGACTCCAGAACAAACATTCTCGGATGCCTTTCTGTATCTCCTTCCCTGACAGACCCACTGATTTCCACATTTCATTTGTACTGTATAGCAGATGCCTTTCGGTAACTAAAAATCAAGCCAGAAAACTCAGTAGGGCACATTTAGCATATATATGGTTTTGAATATGTGAACAACAAAAGAATTTTATCTATCAAGGTGTTCCAGCCATATGACAGTGGCTGACAGGCTCTCTTCAGATGTCCCTGTTTCAATCATTGCTTGAAGGTATTTTTCTTTAGACAGGTGTGGATGTTTGGGTGGGGCAAGACTGGAGGACAAGACCCTCGCTAATGAATTAAATATGTGAACATCTGGAGGAGGGGAAACCAGGAGTAATGGTCCAGTGCGTGTGGGTCTCTGGCTCATTCATTTTGTGGTAGAGAGTGAACTGTTTAGTCTTATCAGCAGACTGCCAATAAATTTCCCCTTTCAGTCCTTTAGTCTCCATGTCTCCTGGATCCCTTCAGCCTCATGGAGAACAGCCCCCACCCCTTTAACAGAGGCTTACTCCCATTCCCTGACAGCAAAAGCAGTGATGCACCCCAACCCAATGGGCAAAACTGCAGCAATGATAAGACAAAGCCACAATGTACAATATGAATTTATTCCCATTAAAGTTAAACACCTTTAAGGAAGCTACAGAGAAAGTGGCCCATTGGGCAGGTATACGGTAAACATTACAAACCGTGAATAACAGGCGTATACGAGGGAGCTTGTAGAGCGGATGGCTCCTTTACTTGCGATACCATATCCTCAGCCTCTTTTCACGCTTTATCTTCTTCTGCAGCTGTAAGGTGCCGTAGAGTAAAGCTTCCGCTGTAGGTGGGCATCCTAGTAGGAAAAAAGGCAGTATGAGTTTTTTTTTTTTTTAAGAAAAATTAAACAGCAATCTTTCCTCCTTCAGTGAAATTCTGGTTTCTAAGACTTTAAATTAAACTGAAATCAGCTAGTAACAAAAGAAGCCTGGTTTACATTGCTAGGGTTCTTGGGGATAACTATTTTACGCCATTACAGGATTAGTTTCTTGGTGAGAACAGGGACAGCTGTATAATGGAAGCGAGATGCTTTAAATCACATTTTGTTGGAAAGCACAAGGAAAAAACAAAGCCGGTGAGCACCTGGGACGTAAATGTCGACGGGTACAATGCGGTCACAGCCTCGAACCACAGCGTAGGAATAGTGGTAATAGCCCCCGCCATTAGCACAGCTGTAGGAAAGGAACAAAACATGAAATTTACACAACCACCCTCAGAGTACTCAGTCTACATCAAAGGCACTTACATTAAGTCAGCAGGCAGAGAAAGAAGACAGTCACTCATTCGTTTTCTGTGTGTCTGCGTTGGCTGCACGATTTAACAGCATCTCATCATTACAACACACGCAAGCCGAATAAAACTTGGGAAATTATGTTTAGAGTAATGCTTGAAAAAACCTACATTGACACCAAATCGACACCGGAGATGTTTAGAAACACACTAATACCACTAATCAAGTATATACCAGTAACTACATCAACACAACGGTACTGTTCTTCCAAAATCTTTACCATACCTTCCCATTGAAATCACATATCTAGGTTCTGGCATCTGGTCATACACCTGGATAAAAAAAAAAAAAATACATGTACGGTACATAGGTAACATGATTACTATTATGTTAACCAAATATTAGGATGTTGATTTTTAGTTATATAAAATATTGACTCTTTTGCCACAACATCATTGTGATGTACTACCGAAACTGTACTCTCGGATAAACTATGCAAATGATCCCAGCACGCAGAGGACACCTGGATGCAAAATTAGTGCATCGCAGGGCAGAGATAATATAAGGAAGTTAGAGCCACCAATTTAGGTAAACCATAAATTTTTGGACTGTGGAAGGAAACTCAAACAAACAAAGGGAGAACACACAAAATCTACACACAGAGCCTGGGCCAAGAATCGAACCCCGGAAGTGTGAGGCTAAAGTGTAGTGATTTAGCGTAAAGTGCCCTCATTACCCACAGAGCCAATTCCTCGAACTCAAGTCGAGACACAATACAGAAGAGATGGCTTTCGAATACACCAAGTGATCACGCCATCCATGAGTAAAAGAATCCACAAAGATCTCAGTCAAACTGTGAAAATTACGGTAAAACCAGAGCATTACCTTGCGGAGGGCGGGCGCCATCTTATTTGTTAATGTCCCGGCTACAATCATGACGTCGGCCTGCCTGGGGCTGGCTCTAAACACCACTCCAAAGCGATCCATGTCATAGCGGGGAGCTGCCATGTGCATCATTTCCACCGCACAGCATGCCAGGCCAAACGTCATGGGCCACAAGGAGCTCTGGAAAGGACACAGTTCATCACGGATATCCAATCGGACAGACTCTCAAGCCAAGGTGAAACGAAACGCTCAGTTTGTTAGCTGCCGGAGTAGTGGCCTCACCCTCCGTGCCCAGTTCACCAGGTCATCCAGCTTCGTTATGACATACTCTCCTTTGCTGCTTGGCACTGCCGATGACCTGGACACCACCGCAGTGCTGCTGTCTCTAACCGGAACCAGGCTTGAGATGACAAATTTATACCAACTCTTAGCAAGCACTCAAGGCAAGTTGATATTATAGCCAGTGACAGCCACAGCTAGACAGTCTTTCATACCTCTTTCCGGGCTCATTTTTTGTTCTCTGGTGAAAATTCTTCTTCTGAATAGCGACAGCAAAACTGGGCCTGTGAAGTCATGCAGTGGCAAATTTAGCAACTCACATCTACAGAATCATTTTCAAACATACTGCATGCACATCTGTCACACCACTGTTCAATTTAATTCACAACCAACGAAAGTCTTATAAGTGGGAGCTAAATATACAAACAAATGAAAAGTTGAAAGGTAAGATTCCAGATATTATCTTTAAGTAACTATTCATCCCTTCATTTCAGGTGTCTATGTGTGAAACAAAGGCAGAGAAGCCTAAAAAGCACATTAAAATGAAAACACCGATCAAGGGTAATTAGGCTACACAAACAGATCTTTACCTCAGAGAAAATGAGCCAAACTTGTTCAGGCAGGGAACTAAAAACAGAATAAAAAAAAAAAAACAATATCAAAATGCACATAAAACTGGCCATATTTATACCATACATGTATGCTGAGGGCTGCTCGATACGAAAAAACATGTAGGCCCATGTGCCATTTTAATGCACTTAAATAGTGCAAAACTCTTCCCATTTCCATAACATAAGAACAGCTGCATGACATTCATATGGTATTGGATGACCTTTACACATCTTCTACACACCCATCACTTGTATTCAGAGTTAATGAGAATAATATTTAAAGTGAGCAGCAGATTGGCTCGGGTAGCACTGTTGCTTCACACCTCCAGGGTTGGGGGATTTAGCTTCTTCTCCTCGTCTTACAGGTTTCCTACTGCAGCCCCAAGTCATGCAGTAGGCTAACTGGCATCTCTAAACTGCCCATAGAGCAGGGATGGGCAACTCCAGTCTTGGGGGGCCACTGGGGTTGATGGTTTTAGTTGCAGCCGATTCTTGCTTTTAAGTGAACCCCTATCTCATTTAATCAAGCCCTTATTTCCATCATTTTACATTTACTGCACTAGTACTAAATGCCAGGTTAAAAGACCATTTCTATAACCATGAAAAGTAAACCATTTGTAAACCAGAGACTATATTTAACAATAAAATGGCATTTAAAGTGGAACAGAGACATAAACAGTAATGCTAAGATTAAAACTACTTACATATTACAGGGCTCAAACCATGATAAAATTTCCATCCCGTATTGTCAAAATATTTGACGGTGTTCGCAGAATATTTGTGCCTTGGTTTGCCTCTGGATACTGACTATGCACTGCACATCACTGGCATGTTTTGTTATTTGAAGGCTATTCCTGTTAAGTATATTTATTAAAGGGAATCAAGAGGATAACGCTGTATGTATTTATTTGCACTAAAAATCTGTCATGATCAGTGTGGCCCAAACGTGATTAAAAAATAGACACACGATTTTAAAAATGCATGAGGTAAAATATTCAGACTTCCCCTATATACAGAAACAAAATATTAGGGCACTCTCTCTATTGAAAGTTAATATTACGTAGTGCCATTCAGTACATGAATCGTTTTACAGTTCCCTACCATCTACCAGTGACCAATAAAATTAGGATTTGTTATTAGACTGTTATATTACGTTTTCTACATGTTACTTATTTTAAAGATAAGTAAATATAAAGACCCAACAAGTCATTCTATACAGTTATTTTCCGGCAAGGAGTAAAGCTGGGATAATCCTTCATGATGATCTCATTCTGCTTTGAAATGAGATTTCATGTGAGCAGAGAAAGATTGACACGAATTAACGAACAACCAACAAACGCTGGAAAAATAATATATGACTGAATAATTATTACCAGAGGGATCAGCGCAACATAATGGCCTAATCCTAATATCCAATGCTTGATAAACAGGCAGATACAAATAAGCAACATTCCATAAAAACGTAATCAATGAACTTATTGTGTTTCGAATTTATACTTTCTGACCGCCCCTTCAATATGACTAAGGTCACTTGTGCCGGCAATGTCAAACATATGAAATGTCAAAATAAAGGCTATAAACAAACTCCTGTACCGATCTAACACGCTTTTCAACGCGCTTAAAGTGATATTTAGCTGTAAACTCCCTATAATAACTATTTTAAAGCTGCTCGTCATAAAACGATAATGTTAAGGTTGATTAATATTATAGGTTTGTAAAAATATTTCAGTGCTCACCAATAAAGTTCGCCATATTTGAAAAAGCCTACGCCACCACGCAAAGGACGGAGTGTATGGTTAGGACGTAAAGGGTGAAAAGGTGTTTCCGGTAATTACCCAAAAGAATATTTCAAAATAAAAGCACACATTTCACCTACACTGTTGTCAAGTGAAGGGGTCGTTATTTTCTTTATTTGAGGTTCAGGCAGGTAGTACCGACCAGGGTTCCGTTCCAGAAAGCGAGTTTAACCTATCATATAGTTAAACGTGAATTTTGACTGGAGAAATCTGAATGGAAACTTCAGGTTTTCTTGATTCCCCAAATCTCCCAGAATTCCTCCAATCAAAATTCAGGTTTGACTATAGGATTTGTTAAACCTGTTTTCTGGAGCTGGCCTCTGTTTCGAAACTGTTGCTTTTTTGGGATTTTGCTGAAAATGATTGGATTGTGTAATATTGATAATACTGACACACACACACATATAACTGGGGACTGGAAATCAAATTCATAACAAAATACAAGTCAAGCATAACAACATATAGTTCATACAAATTTGGTAGCAGCTGAGAAGCTGGTCTTTTTTAGTTAGGGAGCTTGCGTTGGTTTGCATATATATATAGCCAACTAATGATTGTTATTAGATTAATAAATGTAAGCTTTGACCAGCCTGTAATTTCATTGGGAGCTTTCAATATGCCCCTTTCATGACTGAATTCAACACCCCTGTTCTAAACTCTTCCAGACTTCCACTAGTATTTAATCCAGTCCAGTTGCCTTTCCATTCTTCATTCTTTTCAGTGCGTCTTTTTCTTCCTCCCCTATAATCATTGGTACGAACCCCTCATTTGGTACTCCTTCCCCAATCATAACTCTTGGATTTTCTTCATTCAACAGCTTTTCAAAGTACTCCTTCCACTATTGTTGATCCCATCATGCTCTCTCAAGACCACTCCTTGCTCATCTTTCATCTGCTTTATCTGACTACAATCCTTCCCTATCCTGTCCCTAGCCGTTGCTACATTCAAAATCATTCACGTTCCCTCTTGTATCTCCAATTTTTCATATCCCTCCTCCAAAGCTCGTGGCTTGGCTTTTGTCACTGCCGTCTTGGCCTCCTTGTTTGCCTGCCTATACATTTCTCTATCTTCCTCACTCCCTGATTGGTACCATGTCTTCTTTGCCTCTTTCTTAGCCTTTATCACATTCTCGTTTTCACAATAAGACTATCCTTAAGTTCTTTGGTTAATCCTATCCATACACCATTTCTCCCCTGCTCATTAGCTCCACTGTACAACAATTTAGAGTCTCCTCCAAATTCTCTCGCCTTCCATCTAGTTTCCTGCATACACAACACCCCTACCTTCCTCCTGTTCATCAAATCTGCTAACTCTCTTCCTTTCCTAGTCATTGTCCCAACATTCAGTGTTCCCACTCTCAACTTCACTTTCCCCTTCTCCATCTTCTTCTTCTACTTCTGGTCTTATTTCTTTAACCAAGCCCACCCTTGACTTGGTAGGCCTTACTCATTTTCCACAGGAACTTGGTGATGCCCCCATGCACCACCTACAGGGCACACCATAGCATTTTCTGAGGCTGAATTGACAAATATCATATTTGGTATTGGCTAAAGTTTTATAGCTGAATGCCCTTCCTGCCACCAACCCTCTCTATTTATCTGGGCTTGGGACCGGCACCATGTTGGGCTGCCCCACTGTAATTTTGGCTGCTGGTGCTGCTGCGTGGTCCACTGTGTTTGCCAGCAAGGCACAAACATCTATGCTGACCTTCTATGCTCTCTGTTCCTCCCCACATGTCTGGATGGTGCCCATGATGCTGGCCATATGGTGGTGTGGCTGAAAGCAGCAGATAGTAAGTGGGGTGTGTTTGGTTGGTCCCAGGGAATGAGCAGGAAGTCCCAAGTATGAGCAGAGCACTCCCTCCCCAGGCGTTGATTTTTGTTTTTTTACTTTGTCTAACTCCAATCACTTTAATGTACTGCTCTTCTGCGTCATGACGCATGTTTGTGTGCCTCAGAGGTCCTCCTGATTTGTAGGGGATGTGGTGTGGTGGTACAGTTGCAGGTGTATATGTGTGGGTTTAGCTTGGAGTGACCAGCGGTGTGTTTTCACATGTTTAGGGAACAATTAGTGAGTGCAGTGAGTGGTGTGTTGTCCATTTTAGTTTGGCATTTTTAGGGTATAACTCTCAGCATTTGCCACTAAAACCTTGTGATGACCATGTTGATGAGTAGGTGCCCAAAGTACCCCTATTGACCGACACCCAGAGCATCATACCGGTCACTCTAGTCCTTCTCCAGTTCACTTATCAAATGAACAGGTCCACAGACAATGCTTTCAACATTACCATGGATATGATTGTGGGCAGTGATACCATCAAAACTGACTGACAAGCTGCCCACTCTTGAACTGTCACTCATCATCAGCTCTACACTCTGTTCACTCATGACTGTGTTGCCTCTTTGAACAACACCAGTATCATCAAATCTGTCGGTGACACTCCTGTCATGGGAATGATGAGCCTACTGGAGGGATGTGGTAAATCTGGTGACATGGTGCCAGAACAACAATCCTTCCTTAA
Organism: Gymnarchus niloticus; assembly: GCA_009936485.2. Classification (NCBI taxonomy): domain Eukaryota; kingdom Metazoa; phylum Chordata; class Actinopteri; order Osteoglossiformes; family Gymnarchidae; genus Gymnarchus; species Gymnarchus niloticus. The sequence goes on along the minus strand of JAACJT020000028.1, from coordinate 740,224 downwards.
ATGCCAGCAAGACAAAGGAGATGACTGCGGACCCATGGGAAAATAGGGAGCAGCACAGACCAATACAGGTTGGAGAGACAGAAGGGGAGAGAGTGATGGAACAGCACAGACCACTGCACATTGGAAAGACAGAGGTGGAGAGGGTGAAAACCTTCAAATTCCTTAGCGTTCACATCACAGAGGATCTCACAACATCATCTAACTGGTAAAGAAATCTCAAGAAACATTTGTACTTCCTGAGAAGGCTGAGGAAATTTGGCATACCAGCCGGAATCTTCAGGAAATTCTACAGGGGTACTATTAAGAGCATTCTTACCAGCACCGTCACAGCGTGGTTTGGAAACTGCACGGCACAAGACCACAAAACCCAACAACAGGTGGTCAGAACTGCCCAAACTATCTGAGGATCAGCTTTACCATCTCAAGAGGACATTTACCACACCAGAGTCATCAGGAGGGCCCGCAGCATCATAAATGATAGTTCCTACCCTCAGGACAGCATATTGACACTTCTACCATCAGGCAGACGCTACAGGAGTGTAAAATCATGGACCACAAGATTACAGAGCAGTTGCTACCTGCAGGCCACCAGACTTGTGAACAACTATCATCCACTGCCCTTCCTCCAACACCTCCAACTATGCACAACTGGATCTGTTACTTCACAGCCTGACACATAGGAGCAGCCAGTTATCTATCTCAACTTATCCACCTCTTGACAACTACCATATCTGCACTGTAGGCTTATATTGGACTATATGTTTAAATAAAACTGTGCTTATATGTACACTGTGATACTGTACTAAATGTTTACATTGCAATGAAGTATTTATTGTAATATTTGTACCCGTGTTTATTGTCATTGATACTTGCACTATAATTGTATTTTATGTTCTGTGTTTAATTTGTGTTTATGGGTGGCCAGAAGGACATGCAGAACAAGATTTTCATTGTACGGTGTGACTGACTGTTTACTGTGCATATGACAAACTCTACTGAATCTTGAATCTACATAGAAAGTAAAACCATCTGGATTTGCAGCCCATTCTGTGAATAATTTAGACCTGACCATTTTTCTGTCCAAAATATGTTTAATTTGCTGGAGGGACAAAAGGCACTAAAAACCTGCACATCATGTGTAGCTGATTTAGCTCAAAGGATTTTGCAGATGCTCAACAAAAACAAACATTACTGGTGTGTCAGCTTTCACTAAAACTAGTACAGTACAAATGTGTAATCTGACCCTAATGAAATGGAGATCTCCCATTTAACATCAGGAAACCCAAACTGTCTGACATCTAGTTGAACAGTTATCACAAACAGATCCTTACGATTAGAAAGGACAGTGATTTACTTTAATATGTTATTACCCAGATGTAATTGTAGCACTTGCCTATGTTATCACCTGAACATCAATTTCAACTTGAACTGAGCATTTACAGCTACTGTTCTTGTCAAATTAAAGTATACAGTAAATCCAGAATTTGCTAAAGTACAGCTGTAGCTGTTTCCCACCAAACTTCATAGGCAAATCGTGTTTTTCTATGCAAGATGTTTATATATAAACGTGTCATTTCATTATGGCTCTGCTTTCCAAACTTTTCCTGTCAGGGTCTCTTTTGCAGATGAGAATATTTTAAAGCAAGGCCCCCCCCCCCCCATCTCCCAGCATGCACATACATTAGATTAATACACACACACACACACACACACACACACACATTCACAAATGACATCCCAACGATGAACCACCGCTTTACAGCACTGTACTCTTTTCAGATGTGGGGAATTACGAGACTCATACACTTTAACATTTCCTGCCTGGCTGATAGCGACAAAGTTTAGGATTCAAAAGTGGCAGATTACATATTTAAACTAAGGACATCAATGCTTGTATCTGGCATAAAGAGAACACAGAAAAAGTAAGGAGCTAATTAATTGAATTATTTTGTGTAAAAATTGTTGTCCTTTTTCTTATTTTATTGTCTTATATACATATTATTATACAATTACATTTTTAGTTCATATTTTATACAGATATATAATTTATAACCCATCACTTGGATTTGGTCTCATGACCCACTGTAGTAAACCTGTTGTAAAACCCTCTGAACCAAACTGCAAAGGTCTTACCCCTGCACATATTACACTACGCATATTTAGGGGAAAAATAATACATCCCAAAATGTAACACTGATGTTTTATGCATTTTAGCTGTAAAACATGTAGTCTCTCTTTTTTAATGCAGAGTGCATCTATTCTTCGTACCTATTTGAGAAAGTCTACTTGGCATTCTGTCCCCCCATCATTACAAATGGGGTAATAACAGCACCCAGGCCTCGCCACGCTGTCAGCCACGCCATCACACTTGCCACGCATGCTTTAGTCGGTGGAAGACAATCTGTCTGGACGGTCCACCGTACTCCATGTTGCACCTACAAGCAACACTTCTGCTCACTCCCTGGGACGAACGAGGCAACTTTGGCAAAAGCATACAGTGTTGGGAGCCATTCTGGGTGTCCTCTTTGGTGACACATTGGTCTGTGGGTGTGTTTTGTGGGCTGGGGCATGGACAATAACCAGAATCGCACGGCCCCAAATGACAGCAAGGAGCCAGGTAGAAGTCGACTGTCATTCGGGGAATTCCAGCGATGTGGAAGGGGTTACTCCCAGCTTATCTCGGCCAAGTATGGTGTAGGAAACACGCTCTCTTTGAACTACTCTGTCAGTGACAAGAAAAAAAAACAATCAACAGCTGGTGGCATCTGTCTAGCTTATTTCTCTTGGTGGATTTACATAAAGCTTTTCTTCATCATTTATGTTACATTGCTTTCACACCCAGAGGCTATGGTAGATGAAAATAAAAATCTTTTCCATGTGTCCATCTTCTAATCTCTTATCCTGCTTAAGGTTGCAGCAGGAAAGCTTGCAGCTTGTCCCAGGCTAGTCAAGCCTGGAGTACAGCCTATAAAGTGTGCCAGTCTATATCAGGCCACATATAGGCACACAATGAAAATTTTCAGAGCCATAAAATTATGTTCAATGGATATTCAAAAATTATTAGAGATCTGGATGCAACATACAGTATATATACACATTTTAAAAGAGACCTGCAGCTCAAAATAGTACTTAAAAATGTTGATTATCAGACATATGAATCACATTATTCATGTACTTTACAGTTGTTTTCTTCAAAATGAGGAAACATATTCAGATCCAGAATATTCCTCCACAAAAAAGTCTTTGTATGCAAAATGCCACTTAAGTTCTGTTGGCTTGGAGGTTCGTGGTAAGGGTATTTTATGCAGCTGTACAAAGCTCTAGACCAGTAGACCACAGGAATGCAATATTTCTGGAACATGCCGAGTTTCCAAGGGACAAAGCTCAATAGTATCTTGCTTCTTTTGCGTGTCCGTTCATCCATCCTATTGGCTAGAAGTAATTTAGTTGTCCTGGTATCTGCAATGGCCAGGCAGAAGGGGTAGTTTGGACATAGGGAGTATCTTCAGATCCATGAAGCAACTGCCTGAGGCCAAGGTCAAACAGACAGTAGAGGTTGAAGACCACCATTGCTAGAAGAGGAAAAAACGTGAGCCCTGACCCAAAACCTCTCCAGGCACTGCATAAATGGAGTGAGAGCCAGTAGATGGACCTGAGGGAAACAATAATCAAAGTGTTTAGTTTTTAAAAGTTAAATGAAAATAACTGAGCAGACGTTTACCACAGCCTACCCCCTTATCAACCACTGGCGACTCTTACCTCCCTCCAACAAAGACTCCAGACAATATAGGCACAGCCTTCATATGGTCTTGATGCAGGAAGGTTGCCATGACAACGAGATTCAGGGAATAAAGGAACAGCTGCTCAATGGATGAGGTAATAAATAGTTGCAAAAATAAGGATCTTCTAGGACACTCTCCTAGCGCATCCAGTGATGCAGAGCAGAACCGGGACACAGCACATACTAGCATGGCTGAAAGAGCGAGAGGAATCAGTGTTACCCATGTCTGAATAAGTGAAACTCCACAAAATCAGCACCGATAGTGCATATCCTTCAACCAAGACGACTAAAAACTAGCTCACTTTTGCCAGTAAGGAAGCTCACTGAACAGAAAGCTAATGGCACAAAGCTCGGTTCAAAATGCTAACGCTGCTATTTAAAATTAATCTTACCACAGAAATAGAAATGATGCTTTCTTAATTAGACTTTAGTCCCAGATTTTCCATGAAGCATTTACACCAAGATGAAGCATTGCATTAAAAACTGGAAAATCATTAGTTATACCATGAAGAAAAATAATTTGCACCTATAGTCTGTCAGGTGAGATCAACCTTCATTGATCACTTTATCAAATAGTCCTTGAGTGTACCATGATAACTTAGTCACCAGGCAACAAACTGACAACTTGCTTCTGCTTACCCTTACTTCCCTGTCCGGTTTTGAAAGAAAAACTAGTAATGGGTTGGGAACAAAAAAAATATTTCCGAAACACAATAGTGTTTCTGTCCAAGTAAAAAATTCAGAGAAATACAAGCATCATAAAGCACATGCATCACGTTTCTCACTCCAGAAGTACCCTCTGGGCTCAGACATACCTAGCAAGATGGGCAATGCTGCCACTGCACAGCATCGTAGTGTGAAAGTGAGACGGCCAAGCAGGTCTGGACAGTAGGGGTTCTCCAGGGGCAAGTAGAAGTACAGCGCATACAGAATCCAGGGCAGAAGCAGGAAGGCGGCTAGAGTGGAACAGACAGCTGGAACACGAGCACGCAGGCAATACCGAGAGCAGCCACAGAGCCTCCTGTCAGCAGCCCCTGACAAGGCTTCACGCTCCTGGCCTCCCTGGGAGTCCCAGATGGTCAACTCAATACACTGTGGTGGGACCCGCATCAGTGGGCTGCCCTCGTCAACCGTCGAATCTTGATTGTTGGATTCCAGAGGGCAGCTCCCCTCCATGACTTTACCAATTACATCACCCTGGAGAGCTTCTAGTGGGGTCATGCTGCCATTTTCAGTGGAGCCTTCTATTGTGTGAAAATCATTAGGCATTACGCGCTCTTTGACTTCCTTCTGGCTGACATGTCTTGGTTGCTCTGTGAACCTTTCATATGACTGAGGATAGCAAGAATGACTTCCTAAAATTAAGGGAGAAAATGACCAGTTTATCGCGACTCAAAATGTTGTAATCATAATCAACACTGCACAGAAACAAAAATATCTTCCACAGTAATCTCTGAAACATAATCTCTACAAATTTGGAAAGCATTTACTGTAAATTGAGTCCACATATCTATAAATCAATGTATTCCCTTACGGTCAAGGTTGTCTCCGATTGAGGGGGGATCCAAGGAGAGCTGAGACCCGGGGACAGAGTGAGAGGGTGAGTGCAGCTCCTCCACTGAGGATTCGGGACTATCTGAGACTGGAGCAAGGGAAATCTGAGTGTCCAGATCCAGGAAGGGGGAGAAGGACAGTCGAGCGGGGTCAATGTCCTGCAGCTGGTTGATGATGTCACTGATTGACTCCTTCACACTGTCAAACTCCTTGGTGCCACGGTGGTTGCTGGCAAGATGCCCTGCTGATGTCATTGTTAAACAACCTATAGAACATCACAAAATAAAGTTGTAATCACTTATGTTTGTGCTTCGCACCACGAACCATATTAAAATCTGTTTGTGCTAGTGAATTATGTGTAAAATATCAGCGCGCTGTGTGCAAGGAAAGTGAATGGAATATGTTGGAATATGAGACAGAGTTAAAGTGAGAAGGTGACACCTACTTTCCTATTCCCATTCTAAGCAGGTAAAGAATAATTCATTCCGTTAATGGCGGTAGTTTCAAGATGCTAATGTAATTGCCTTAACTCGTCATCAAGATACAAATTAGAACACAAGAATCACTAAAAATTTCAGTAACTATTCGCGATGCCCTTCGCCAGTTCAGCTTCAATCAATAAATCTGGTTATTTCGTCAGCCTTTGTGGGTTTAAGGTTTTTTTCCCATCGCACTTCAAAGATACGAACATCTGGGAATTCAGTTTACACCCGACCGCTGGGCCAGAAGTGGCGGGCAGGCGGTCGTCTGAGTGAACGACAAAAATACAAATTGGCAAGGCATCTAAATTCAATACGGAGAAGAGTACGCTGTTCAGACACAGAATGGAGAAGCAGAGAAAAGCAGAGAAGAATGTACTTGGTAATTAGCAGATCAAAATAAACGCGCAATTGTCATTTTTATGCATTCCCGTTCATCTTCTATTTTCAAGCGTGATAAAAGCACACTCGCATCATTTAATGTAACCAGTTTTATTTAAAATTGAAGCTTGCAAAAACATTCCATAAACCTGTTTTGCTCGGAAAGGTATTATGTCGCAGAACAACGCTTAAATTTTCTAAAAAAAAAAAAAACAAAACTAAAAGCTTGCTGAACCAAAATTTAAAAACCACATTTTCTTACACCTTAACACTTAGGAAATATCCTCATCGGATTTACACAACGGCGACAAAACAATCTGTATAAAAGGAAATATTTCGTTTTTGTTTTAACGTCAGCAGCAAGAGTTATAAAAGTCGTATAGTAATGATCTCCATATACAAAATTCGTGCACAAGTCAGATTTACCAAGCGCCACCACTAAGGAGTACTGAGAGCATCGGAACAAAAGTGCTAATATGAATCGCTCCAGGCAATTTAAAAAAAGAATAGAGGGTTGGAAAATGTACATTAAAGTTGATGTTGAAGTCCACTTACTCGAAAATATTCGGGGCAATCAAAAGGAAGATGATCAATACTGCGATTGGCGACGTGTTCAAATGTATTTCTACAGCAGCAGGGTCACGACAAACTTCACAATTCTCTAGCCCACTTTCCCCAAACTACGAGACTCGAAACTTTGAATCAAATTTCAAGTCAGACAAATTACTATGCTTTAACCCCCGCCCACATTTTTTTGGTCCCGATTTAACGTCACAAGAACCATATGCCGTAAATAACTCGAGGAATGAATAGAAAAGCACACCGGCCACTTCAGGGTTAATGCCACAAAACATGCAAGATTTGTTATAGTAGACTAAAACTAGGACTTAGCTTTCAAAGAGAGTCAATGTTATAGGGCAAATATTTTAAAAGGTCAAGACTTCTAGCCCCTAATCTTTGCAAACTCAAACTGCTGGTTTGTCTTAAAAGGCCTGGCAGCACAGTCAGCGCACGCGGAATATTTCCACTCATACAGAGGTGCTGGAATATACAGCGAGCAAAATGTAACACGTAAAGCATGACAGAACCATAAAAGGTAGCGGAATCATTGGGCAAACTACCAGTAACGGTACGTTTCCCCAGCCTTTTAGACAGACGGGAACCATGGAACACTACGTACAACATAAATGAAAAGGAAAAGGCAGGGCATATATAATTTATAGTTTATTTGTCAGAACGTGAATATTACAACAATTCATTGACTGCAACGGATAAAGCTGACCGATTACTGAAATGCAGAATCTTTGGCCACGTTGAACGACTGTTTAAGGTTAAAATAAATGTAAAAGTAAATCAAAATTAAAAGACATCAAGTTGCAATTAAAAACATTTTAAACTGACCATAAGAAGCCCTCCATGTGGAATTCAAGTCATTCTCAGCTTTATAAAAAATAAAAAAATAAAAAAAAATTAGTGCATAGACCTTGCACAAGCAGGCACATGAAATGTAAACTGCCAAGGTAAGCATATACTATTATGAAAGTAGTTACAGAACCCCGCAAACATGGAAGCAAACATCCAGGCTCTTTATGTAGTCTTTTGAAAGCTTCGGCATGGTAATGTTCTTCCTCTGGTATCAGATCTAACAGTAAGATTTATACCAGTAAGGGAGAACCAGTGCAATAAGAAACAAGGCAGTGAGGTGGATATGGATCAGCAGGAGACCTCAATCTTCAGACAGCAGTCTGTGCAAGTGATCCATTCTCCTCTTCAGTACATGCCGAATATCATCCTATGAGCAAAAATGATATGCATTAAAAAAACCAGAATAAACAATTTGAAAACATAATGTTTTAGTCCAAGATTTAACCTTGTACCTGACATGATCAGGTAGATGGAGGAAATATTATGCCCCATGTACAAGAGAAGCTTCTGTTAACTCATATTTACCCTACAATTACTTTTAGTTAATGCACATCCATTTGCATTGTCTAATAATGGGATCTTCATTCAGTTCAATGCACAGAATGTTATTTCACCATTTACTCAAGAACTGACCATAATATATGCACCACAGACATACAGCACACATTCCAAAAGGCAAACACTATTATATAGAATACTAAAGTTATCCACTGACTGGTATAGCCAGAGTGGTGAATATCTCGCTGTTTTTTGTTGAAGGAGGCACTCTGATGTATCACAGCTTCTTGTACATACACACATATAGAAATGCACAAACAGGGATTTTCACTCAGTTAAACTCTTATATTAAGGCAACCCACTCGTCCAGCAAGAAAATCTCTTGCTGCACAGCCGCCAACCTTGGACTTATGAGTATATCCACACCCACGAGGAACTCCAAATTAGGAGACCGCACCTCGCATCAAGAGGTATAGTTCCACAGACTTTAGAGGTATGGCTGACTATATCTAGTCCTGCACCAAGTCAGACACCTTCCCTGCCAGGGTCAACATTTTACATTCTCAAAGCTAGTGTACATTGCCAAGGTCTAAACATCCTGGGTCCTTGCCGATCAAGACCGCTGCCCAAATGACACTGCACCTGACCCCCAGGCTGAGCCTGACAGTTACATGGCTGACCCGGCATTCACTACCCGTAGGCCTGGGTCCTGGTAACACTATCACAGGCTGGGTACTTGTTCATTTTAGCACTGATCATTGGGGGTCTTTGCTGGGACGTAGTTTGTTTGGTTTCTCCCCATAGACCAGCTCAAAGGAGGACCTAAACTCCAGAAAACACAGCACTGTTGGTCAGGAAGGCACAGAGACCCCTCAAATACATTAAAGTCACTATCCTTAGAGGGGCTGTACTAATATTAAAAACCAGAAAAGCACCAAATTAGCTCAAAGGTCCAAAAGCTTCAAAACCGACCATCAACTTCACCTTGGAACACAAATCAGTTTGTGAAATGGGGAAAGAGCTTCAAGTCTCCAAAAAATGAATTGCATTAACAGAATCTCACTGAATAAAACAGAAGCGTGTTCACAGCTCAACTACTTAATTTAAGAGTGCACCATGCCAGCTTACAGCTTCTGAGAGCTTCTTTAGGTAAGGGATCAGCTTCAGTAGCTCTCTGTCCTCCTTATCCCCAGCCCAGCTCTTAATGGGAATCATATTCATCACCTGAAAAGGGGAGGGGAAAATATAACCCAAACTCACACCAGACACATCAACACTAATTTAAAATAAATAAAAATAAAATAAATAAAGCACCTTACATGATAAGGGAAAGTGTGGGGGGCATTGTCCAGAACCACAGTTTTGGCCAAATCCCTCTCCAGTATGCTCAGGTCCTTCACATAGTGACCAAACACACATTGACAGTCCTCCCGGTACAAACGGTGTCTGCAAAGGAAGCAAAGGACTGCATTAGCAGGGCTGCTGTGCCTTTATGGGGGGGATTCAATTTCAGACATGTCAAAGCAAATTTTAGGAGAGTGGGATAAGTCACACACCAAACGCTATATGTGTATATAAAAACGGGGGGGGTCGTTTAAAAGTATGTTGCTAATGACATTTTTTCCCCCATTTTGGCAAGGTGTGTTCTAGTTGTATTCAGAATACTTTTTTGAGTAAAGGGAATTCATTCATTCTCCAAACCATTTAATCCAATTCAGGGTCTTGGAGAGGCCTGGAGCCCATCCCAGACAGCCTAGAGCAGAAGGCAGGGGACACCCTAGACTTGGTGCCAACCCATCACAGGGCACAATCACACACGCTACAGATGATTTAGAAAAGCTAATGTGCAACGCATGTCTGATAAATACAAAATGCTTTCAAATTTAAGAATGAGAATAAGTTAATTCAATCTATCAAGAAACTGAAAAAAATATCAAAATTTACTCAGAGGTCAGCACCCTAAGTGACTTGCATAGCCACAACGAGAAGTCAAATACTGCAAGAGAAATTTGTTAATCAGGACTCTCTTGGCAAACCCCCCATGAAAAGTAGTTTAAAAATTAAAGCTTTAACTCATCAGGTAGTTAAACAGAAAACTCACCTAAAAAGCCTCCTCTCTGGGTCCAATATCTCCAGTATCTTCTCAGCGTATTCTTTCTTAGCAGAAGTATACACAAAGATCTTTAAAAAAAAAAAAAGTGAGCCACGTAAATGCTGGATGTAAAAATTCAAATGTTCATGGAAAAGATCAACCCACGAAAAGGCCATTATCCAAATATGAAGAGTACATTTAAAAGTTGTACAAGGCCAGTTACATAGCACACCAAGGGAACTTTACCTCAAAGAGTTTTGACATCCGCTGGAGAAATTCTTTGACACGGGGTCTCAGAATGAGGAAAACCTACAGAGCAGATATCACAGAACACAAATTAGACAGCAGACTGACTTGACAAAACAGACTGCTGGCCCTCTTGAATGTTGAGCTAACAGTAAGCTATACATACTTGACCCTAAAATTAATACAGCGTCCACATACCTCTCAAACGGCACCTTTCAGAAACATTTACCTATACTGAGCGGCTCATGAGCATACAAAAGCCATAGGAGACTGAACAAATTCAATGGTACCGTTCAAATACATTTTCATTAACATCTGGTATCAGTATTAACTAGCACTGCAACTAATCAGAATTTTCACCATGTGCCGAAAACTAAAGCCAATTATTTGAACGTCAATTATCTGAGCCACCATAGGCCAGTGGGACGTACAGTATGTACTTTTAGTGCATGATTGTTATGCTGAAGTATAACTCCTACTGATTAAAACGCATTCGTTTTTGATTTAGAGGTAATTTCTATGTTGCACATATACATTAGTAATGGATTTGCATACAATAATTAAAAGGCGCAATGTATGCCTAATCAAACTATTCTATATAAACTGGTTATTCTCATAAATGGCTTGAGTAATCAACAACGTAACTAAAGAGCCCAAGTTCAAATAATGATGTTCTATTGTAATTAGCCTTTGTACATTTCTCCAGCAGGTTTTGTTACGTAGACTTAAGCCTTAATACAAAAAAAAAGAAACCTTATGGGGAAAAATCATATCATGAAGCCTAGATCCTACAAATTCTTGCCAAGCAGAGATGGATAGAAACTCAGGAAAGGGAGGGGAACTTACTTTGTATTCGTGATCCTGAAAAAGTGTATGAAAGGTGTACTCTGCATCCTCGATAACACTGAGCGAACTGTACACAAGTGTTTCCTCCTGCAACAACAGCATTATTTACCAAGACCAAATATCTTCAGTCAAAATACCTTGTAATTAAACAGCTATGGTAACAGACAAGTTCTCTAGTTGGTAATCAAAAAGCTAAACAGTCAAATAACAACCAGGAAAAATGGAGAACCAAAATGTATTATGATTTCAGGAACGCATGCAACAGTCCAGGTGCATTATTTCTGCATGTCAAGAGTTTTGTATGCAAAAACCAGACTGCATTACTGAAGTAGAGGGGATAGGTAAATAAACGAGAACCAAAACACACCAGATCCAAAACAAGAGTGGCTTCAGGAGTACTCCTCGTCTTCACTGGGATTTCGCGAACACTAAGTTTTGACAGCTGGGATTGCGATGGAATGTTCTTGATAAAAGTATAACTTGTAAAACAGAAAGTTAAAAATCATTCATTTAGAGACAATTACTAAGAAATCTGTACACCAGATGTATTAATATTATGCAATATTAAATTTAAAACATGGTCCTAATTTTTTTTTTTTTTAAAAAAAAAGGGAAAAAAACAAATAGGAGACTCACGGGTTAAACACTCTGCTAGCCTCCTCTGTACTGATCGGGCTGAATGAGCCATAACCAAAGAAACATTGGTCAGGAATGAAAATTTCCTCTTCAGAGAAATGCACACCTTTAAAGAAAAGAAAAAAATACAAGCTTGTTCAACCCTGACAGAAAACAAAGCGCAACATTTTTAAGTTACTTTGACAGCAAGACATGTAAAGGTCATCATACATCCCTATTCATAACGAATACTGATCTTGGTCATTAAATTTGGAAATGACAGCTTAGAATGTAACTGCAATTGCAGCACGTATGTCGTGGCTTCTGAACACCTAAACGTAAGAGCAGAATTGTCACAGATCACAACTGAGCCAGTAGTCTGCCAGGTAACCATTCAAGACGATGAACAGGTTGGACGGCATGACACTTCAGCACCTTTTCCATTATCTGACAGCCAAGCCTTTCTCCTGGGTCTTTCCTGAGGGACAGAATGCCGTGTGACAACAGTAACGTCTTCCTCTTCGCTGCACTCTGGAGAACCTGCTGCAGCTCCTTCCTCCTTATCACACACATATATCAAAACAAGGAAATCATGGATCTCACCCAATAATATGGTTTTAGCATCCAAGCACTAAAATAAAAACCAACAGTAAAACTCTGGGCAGTGACGTATATTAAAAAATATGACCATGTCAACTAAGCCCTCACACCCCCCCCCTTTGGAGGTTTGGATTCAAGAGATCCTCTTATTGTCTGCTGGCCTACCACACCCTCCGTCCACTTCAGCAGTCCACGCTGACCGGCTTGTTGCCTTTTGAGCCACCCAACCTGCTCTGATCACTGGACTGCATCTTCCAATACCCTGTTGTCCTCCTGACTGTTACAACATTGTCCTTATTTGTATTAATTAATTTGTCCTGCCCAGTGCTGGCCAGAGGAAGATGGGCCTGACAGAAGACAACATTTAGTGACGATAATTTCACTCCTGTAGAAAATGAAGCAGATATTTCAGTAGTACGACCTTTGCTCATAGGAACAGTTTGCGAAACCAAAACAAGCACGCGAGGCATTCGACTTTTCCGCCAATGAGACTGCAGTATCCACGTGACGTCACACGCACCACCGATTAGCCAAACACAGATAGCCGTCTCGGTCAAAGACGTAATGTTTATACGCGAAAAGACTCGTAGGTGCGCTTTAGACAATTACAATACTTCACTGGGATACACACATTCGTTTTGACTGAAAAGCAATATGACCTTTGCACAGTCGTCCTTTCCAAAGTTCACCCTAGCGGCCTCCTGTCTGCCAGGTGACGAGGTCGCAGTCGACTGTGCAGAGCCTCCTCGGGAACAGGGAGGCCAACCCTCCCGCAGACATCGTTCGTGTTTACATTCTAGCCATGCTGCCCCAGAGCTTGACTGTGCAGATATTACTTCAATTTAGTCATTCCCGTGATACTCTGGCGCGAGTAAACGTTGGCGTTGTAAAATACCTGCTGTATCGTTCCGCATTAAATCACAGACAAGCTGATCCAAAAATGAAATCAAGTTAAACAGCTATCGGGCTGCCCAGCCATAGACTCAAGCACACACACTACAGGCAACGAGAAAAATCCTCCGACTTTGAAAGCAGTCAGCGCGAACACGTACAGAAAATGGTGTGCCGTTAATCAGCTGTGTAAACAAACCATTAGCCGCGGTGCTAGCCGTTAGCCTCGGAGCCTCGACAACGACCCTGTCGCCGGTAATGAAGTGACGGTGTATAAAACACAGCGATATCCGACGCCCCAGCTGCGGCCTCACCTTTTTCCTGGACCGCTGCGCTCTCCTGGAGACGCGACAGCTTTGCGGGGTCACGGCTACCTGTGTGACCTTCTGAGACCGTAGCTTCATTTTGCTCAGCCCCCGGGCCGCCTCCCGCGAAGTACTGACACTACTATTAAACAAAACGCTGGCCAACGCCAACCGCTAAACCGATAAAAGCTCGTGTTTATTAACACAACCCTACAACCCCCAGTTTTCCCCCACCACTCGCCATCTTGCAGTACGCCACCTCCGCCTGGCCGTTCAAATCGACCGGGTTAAAATGCGGACGTTGCGTCTGCGGGCGGAGCGACACGGCCGCGCGTGTAAAGTGATGCCTGCCCCTTTAACTCGGCCTGTTTCGGAGGCAGGACGCTTGAATGACACTTCGTGATGAGTCATCGCTGAGAACTCCGCCCATAAGCTGCCATGCTAAATCTTACGGAGACGTGGGCTAACCTCAGTTCTGGACGCAAGTTTAGCGTATTTGTACGTATGTAAATATTTGCATTTTGAAGCAGCTGACACAGAAACTGAAAAATAATTAAAATTGAGCATTAGCTCACTTGTCCATGGGACCATCCGAATACGATATGCGAAATTTAGACAATATGATGCTTTACATACTGTAAAGGGGGTGCCTTTCATTCAGGTTCCAGTTTAGTACATAATAAGCTTCGCATTAAATGTCATGGGTGTGTCTGTAAAAGGGAAACGTTATAAAGGTATATTTTACTGGTGTATTAAGATACTGGGAATTTCCAGGAGAGACAATTAAAAATATTTCTTGGTTGTAGTGCTGCGGTAGTCATTATATTTTAAAATGTGCCATCTCTTATTCTGGTCTGACTGGAAAGGTGACAGGGACGAAAACAATTGCATGAATTATACGTGTGTAAAAGTTGGTAGGGATATTTTCAGCTTTCCTGAAAATTGGTTGGGACAACTAGGTCCATACCATCCTTACCTAAATCTACACATATGGTAAGCATTGTAGTATGTATGAATATTTTCCAGCATTTTTATTTTCCAGCATTTATTCTTATTGAAATGGAGAACCTTCCATCTACCAATTGCTTGTTCAGTTCACAGATACCCTGGAGCCTGTCGTATGATTCAGGAAGCATGGGAAACGCACCTCAACAACCTACAAAGAATGTTGATTCATCTCAGGGTTCTAAAATTAGGAATGAAGTCAAGATAAAATATTAACTCAGTCCATCACAGCTGTAACCAGGTTGCATGACATCCATCCCACCATTTTTAATAACCATTTTTAACATCACACTAACCATTTTGTGAGAATGCATTAGGAACAACTGAGGCATGAATGAACAAACACCTGAAATAATATGAATGAATGAAGCAGGAGAGAGAAGTCCTTTAATGTGTCGCTTTGTAAACCACGGACGATAGACAGCAGAAAGTAAATACAAAAGCTTCATTTTTTTCAGTGTAATGAAAGTTTCTTATTTCCAGTCAGGAAAAAGAAAGTTTTGGCAAATGCTCTTAACACCAAGTTTGCATTATTATACACTTTAATTGTAGCTTTTAACCATTTGAGAACAAAAAGACATATTTTTCCCATAGTTAAAATCCCTCAATGTCCCACAATCCTTATGGTTCTGAAAGGGTTAAGATTGCTTTGGTCTGTTTTAGTACGCATGCAATTAATGTGCTGGGTATGTTGCCTGTTCACATTTACTTTCCCCAGTGCTTTGGGAAGAGTTCATCTACATATGGTGTGAAGCTTTTCTCAAACCTGGGCTGAACACTGACTTTTCTCTTGAAAAAACTCCCAGGTTCTTCCCTGGATCCCTGCTCCCTCCCACTGCCATGCCACATTTTAAGTATAGTTTCCACACTAACACAGCACTGGCTTGAGGATTGGCCAATTTAGCAACAAATAGTGTGAGCCAAATGGACTGTCTTTTTGCCTAAATCTGAATTTAGCCGCACAGCACAGCACACCCAATAGCTTTGATTGGCCACCTCCTCTCCGTCAGAGGAGGCCCATTTTATACAGAGTACTGATTGCCTTACTTTCTCAAGGCATAATCAGACATCCCAGGTATAATTGTAATGCCATTTCCAAGCAGTCAATTTGATGGAAACCTATACGGTTGTACCTCAATGCAGACCTGACCACAAAAGACCTTGCAGATTTTTATGTGGTGAACTCAAAGTAGTGTTTACTGCAATACTGCATGCTGCTGAAGTCCAGTAAAATGTAACATGTCTCTTTAGAGGACGAAGCAGTGCAGCTGCTGAAATTATTTTACTATCTTGTTTTGTATATTGAAAGTATCAGGGGAGCAAACGTGTTGCGTGTATAACTGACATAACCGCTTCCCCTCAAAGCAAAGGTACACAAATCAGCCAGAGGGTGACACTGTTGCTCCAAAAACCAAAGATGCTGCTTTTAGACCATATAATGCATTGCATTGACATTAAATTCTTCTACATGTAGAATATTTTGCTTCTGAGAAAAAAAATAGGTAGTCCTGCTTAGTTTTGCTCTGCTGGATTATCCCCCATTTTGTACTTTATTAAAATCTTATCTGAATGATACCAAGTAAAGAAATTTGATTTGAGAAACCATGCAGCTGACATATGCTAATATGTCTACAATACATGGAAGAAGCAATGAAACAGAATGACCTTATCTCCAAGGCCACAACAGGAGGCAAATTGTCTGCATGTTTTTCTTTGGAGCTTTCAGAATCTCAGAGATAGACATTGATTAGGTCCTCATCCTTGTTTGCTTCAATTAATTACAGACCAAGGAGCTACTCCATTAAAGAGTGACGGAAAGTTGGGAATTGATTTATTGAGCTTTATTATCATTAAGTAAATCAAAGATAAGATTTCTGACCACAACCACAAGTTTTCTCTGCTTATCCCAGCAGACTTTGTGGAAGAGCATCTTTACCGTGTTACTTTTGGTAGTCTCCTGACAAATGACTGTGACCTCCCTCAAAATGCTGGAAAGCAAGGTCGCTGTCCTCATCAGGCTGATTGATGTTGCAGGCAACATGCTGGCCAGCTACTTTGTTCTTTTCTATAATCATACCTCGAGAGTTCTAGCTGGGCATGAGTTTGCATTGAATGTCTAAGCTTTCTTTCTTATAGCTTTGCTCTGTATTTGTTATTTAGTTCATTTGCGGTGAAGCTCTATTGCTACATTTGCTGAACACCCAACCAGGTCCAGCAGGTTCTCCTCTTTATCTGTCAGTGTCTCATTCTGTTGTCCTTTCAGTGCCGGAATTTTCCTTCATCTGGAAACTGTGCTAGGGGCCCCACATGTACCATTCCTCCTTCCTTCCGCTTTGCTTTTGACATCTTGAACAGCCATTCCTTATATTCTGATAAGGGAATCAGTCAGTCTTCTATTTATTCAGTAAAAGATCACACTGAGTTTGGAGTCTATCACAGGGGACACCTTGGACGACATAAGCAGCTACCACAGGGCACAGATACCATGGGAAATTTCTGAGATGGGTAAAGGACTTTCTGACAGACCGCAAACAAAGGGTCAGGGTGGGCCCCCACATCTCCTCGGCCATCAACGTCAG
>JAACJT020000028.1:710128-722827 GCA_009936485.2 Gymnarchus niloticus | reverse complement strand
ACAGGGACTGCACTTAATTTCGTTGTACCCGTTACAATGACAATAAAGATATTCTGATATTCTGATTCTGATTCTGAGATGCACATTCACATAACTGCTTGGATTTGAACTAAAGGAAAAAACTTGTGTAAAATAAAGGGAGCCTGCGAACATGGAGGGGTAGACTTGATCCCCCAAACCTAAAGGTATGAAGTCATACTGCTAAACATTAAGCCAACACTCCACCCAATTGCAAGGACTTTATTTGCTGTTTTTGTCAAGCAATATCTACCTGGACTGATCCCTGATTCACTAAAGAAACTTTTGTTTAAAAAAAGAAATATTAAAAATTAATAAATGCATATTTTTGGAATGATCTACTACTTAAAATGTACTTAGAATATTTTTTGAACAAGTATAATAGTCGATTTAAAGATTCAACACTGATTGAAAAAGTACTTTTCTCTATTAAAGAATAATAATTCAATATGTATCTGGACGCTCATTTTTTCAGTAGCTACAGTATTTCACTTGCCATTAAGATTCCAAACTGGAATATTTAACAAAGTTTGCAAAAAAAATAATTCAGTTGAAATAGTATTCAAGAGTCATGCAAATGTCAGAAGTTTTATTGATAGTTTTTAGAATTTTAGTTACAGATTAAATTCTCCATTTTTGTATATTATGCTGAGCTCAAGTACACATCTGACAGTAATGTGTGTCAATTATACAGCAACAAGATCTAAACCATCGTTTAAAAAAATCTGAGAATAATGATGCACTGCATATTATGAGATCCTAATTAAAAAAAAAAACACACAAACACTTTAATCAAGCTGTACATTTTTTTAAATTACAAAACATCTGACTACGAAAACAAAAACTTCCTGGATAGGAAGATTAAGCCTTTAAACTGTCAAGACAATGTTTCAGTAGAGAAAGTTAAACCGTTATATTCTCAGAAGAGTCATATGCTTCCATGTCAAACCAAAACATTCAACCATGTCACTCCTAATAACTTAATACTGTTTTCCACATCTCCCAAAGTAATCAAAAAACAAGCAGTCAGCAAGCTCAGTGTATACATTTCCAGTGACCAGATCATAATATGTTGTCTACCCACACACTGATGGAATCTGATGGAATCGCCTACAGAGATTGGAAGCTAAAAGCTACGGTTAAGGAAAGTACAAGCAAGTAAAGATTGTCTTTAAAAAATGAGTTTTAGTTTCTATTTCTTAACAACAATAAAAAGAAAAACAAACCCTTCTGACCATGGTTCTAGGATGTATTAATCTGTGAACCTGGAGGTAGATGCACACTTCCTGAGAAAGATGAATGCTCTTTGTACATATACAAGAATCAAGTACTTCAAAGTTAAAATGTCAACCCTGAAATCCACATAATATTAAAGCTCGATTAACGTATAAAATGTATCATTTAAAAATATAGATTAACCCAGCAAAAGTTGAAATAATAAAATTCAAGAACAAAATCTAATTTACAAAATAATGCTTATTTATTTATTTTTTAAAAGTCACAACATTTAATTTTATAGAAGGGGAAACCACATTAATAATTGTCACAGCAAAAGGCATTGTATTATTTGAGGCAATATTTTCAGTTTTCCTCATAACTTTTTCCTGCAACATATTGATCCCAAAGAATTTCATTATTAATGAGTTTTAAGCATAACACTGCAGATGAAGCTGTTTCTCAACACCACTTGTAATTTCATTATCTTCAGCAACTTTAATTTAGGAGGATTGATTAAGCTCTTAATCAAACAATGCTAACAGTGGTAACGGGTTTGTTCCAAACGACAAAGTCATATTCTTAAAGGCTTCAGGGAGCCATGATGATTTTTTTTTTTTGACAGTTTTATTCTGCGGTGTAGGAAACTTTGGTTTTTCATTCTTGTGGGTAGATTGTCTGCCAGCTTTAACCGGAAAGATGCCATATAAACACTGCAGCTACTATGCAAGTCAGGACAATAAACAGGACAATAAAAATCACTATTTAAACATGGCAATAATGGTTGCATAATATAAGTGTTTTAATACAATTTTAGTCACAGGATTGTCCACCAATATAATGTGAGTTGCCGTGGAAACACAAGACACGCCAACTGGCAGTGTGTAAACAGGTCCTTCCCCGATCACATTACGATTTTCCCATTTCCCACTCATCTGTGTTTTCCAGCCTTGTGATAACATGCTATTATTACTTAGCTTAAACGGCTGTGAACTGGAGCAGAAAACAAACATTAAATGATAAACATCACAAAAAAATTAACCCTATTACAAATTTGCCAAAATTAGAAAAATATCTATAATCTACAAGCAACATGATGCGTAAAAGCAAAAGAACCACAGAAGGTAAGGATTTCACAAACCATGGATATCAGCATGTGTAATTTCTCAAAAATAATAGAAAACGAGACACGATATTGTGTCTCGCTACCAGCAATTTCCGCTTTGTTGCTGCAGCACTGCTTTGAATCCGCATGGTCACAGTGCTGAGAACTCCAACCCTTCATCCCCGTGAAACAGCCCAGACCCAAACACAATTCAGCATGAAAGCCATGTCCATGGGGTGGGGCAATGGCAAAGAGGAGGTTCTAGCAAGTATTGAAAGGTTGTCTGTGATGGTTTATCTGTAAAAGGTCTCTTACTATAGAGTTTGTTTTCCTTTTAAAGAGCTTCCCATATGAATTGACTGGTAAGAACAAAGATAGAAATTTAGATTTAAAGAATCTACTATATTGACAAATTACATTCATAGACAAAGGATCAATATAATGGTCTGGGAGCCATTTCCAGAGGTTTCTTTCTTAAGATAAAATAATTGTTTTTTAACAGGAGATTTTAAATCCCTTTTAAGTAGCATGAAATGCTGAAAATGGCATCACAACAAAATTAATACATCAAAGGAGAGTCCTTGATGTTAACCTCCTATTACAATTCATTTATAATTTCAGGAAAGAAAAAAAAAGAAAAAAAAAAAAACACTTGCATGTTGCATTTTTCATGCACCTGAAATAGAGGTTGATACAATCAGAACTGCAGCTGATTTCCAGTGAAGCCCTCTGTGCTTCAGGACCATTCTGTGGTGATACTGGGAACAGAACAAAAATCTGCTAAAGCCGGTCTCAAAGCATTTCTATTTTGTGAGGTAGACTCCAGTAAATATGACCATGAGGTATTCAGTGTTGTAACATCTCCTGATAAACATTAAGGCAATTTTCCCTGAGAATCCTCTATAATAGTACGCAATATTTTTTTGGGGATTTGCTATTATTTATCGAAGCTGAAGTAACAGCTTTGGCCTTCATAATATATATATAAAAAAAAAGACACTTCCTGAATGTTCCACCTCAATGACTCCATAGAAATAGAACAGCTGAATCAAGCTGCTGCCAGCACAGAGCTTGTACATGCTGGCAAGGTCAGAAGGTCAACTTGAGCCGCAGAATTGACCTGAGGGTTGAAACAGGTTACTATCCTTTATTATTTTCTGTCCAAAACATTTCTACATAAACTACCTTACTGTTAGTAATACTGTCACTGTATCCTTAACAGCACTGTAAATTTCTGAGTGAGTTCGCCAATGGGAGAGGGGTTGTACATTTCTAATTCTGCAGCCATACTAGATAGGAAAAAAGGAGTGTAGCCACAGATGCTAACAATGTACAAATTCAACAAAATTGATTTTTTCTGTTTTCCATACAGCTTGGGTTCTATTAAATTACTTTAAAATTTGCAGCAACATTTCATGATTTCTTAGTTCAGCCATAATCCATTGGTTTTCCCATATGAGAAATGTCTACAAAAGATGTAGCAAATGGAGCTTATAAGTTCTTATTAAAGAAGATGGATGTTATTGTGCATAAATACATGAACATTTCCTCTGGCTGAGGTTCTATCTGAAGTAGAAATTATATTCATGTAAAATGTACAATACTTTTTTTTTTTCAGCACTGAGGATGCAGAAGATTATTACTTTGAATGGGGAAAATATATGGAGAGGCCAATGTAGCAAAACTGTCATTGCTGTTAAATTCGTATTATAAATTTGTAGTTTAAACAAAAAAATCATTATCATGTTTACATGGAAATTCATAAAGCATATACCAAAATACTCCACAACCCTGGCCAAGATAAGCAGTTGAATGGATATCACCATATAACAAAATATGAAGGAACAAGATGGATCAAACTTTTTTTTTTGATTCATTGCTCTTCAAATTTTTGTCCTTCAAACTTGAAACAAAAGAAATGGTTTCTCATTCAAACATAAGTTAAAACCATCCAATATGACTACCACACACAACTGTACTGAAGCTGTCAATGAGTACCTCAGTCAGCCTGAACAACAGAATATTCATGACAAAGTCCACTATAAAACAGAATATGTATTTACACTTTTCTGAAGTGAGCAAGCTCTTAACCAATTACTTAGTGCATGAAAAACTGAACTCCTTTTTGCCAAAACGCTGAAAGAAAGAACAGCACACAGAGATTAACTTTACCTTAAGCAACACTGCAAATCTGGGCAAAAACAAATAACCTATGAATTTAATGACTTTGGATAATCATTTTGAAATATTATTCAACACTTATCCCACCTTAACATGTGCACCAACTTAAACAATGTATATACACATACATATATATATCGATATTATATATTTTAAACTGGTAGTAACAGCCAATTACCATATCTGTGTCACTCCAAAATCACCCTACCTCTAAAAAATGTTACTTCGAATTAATTACCTAATTTTTTTATACACGCGTAGGAACCTAGGGATACCTGGCTAATTTTTCCCTCTTTTTCGGGTGCATTCAAACAGATGACGGGAAACGTTTTATTATGCAAATGTCGCACAAAATCTCATATTTACAGCAGCAACATTAAGCAGGATTTAACGACATAAATACGAGCTCCAAATAACACCCAATAGCTTTTTTTTTCCCCTCAAGCAGTCAAATTTTAAATCAATTCTAAGAATATTTTCCATAGAGACTAGTGAATCAGTAGAAAGTTTCAAACATCTTTATTGCACCACCAGAACAAGTGAATTGCAATGCTTTACGGTCGGTAGTGTTGCGGCATTTGCAGTGACAGAAGAAGAATAGTGAGGTATGTCAGAGTTCTAACACAGAAACGTTACTGTAACAGTGTAACCGTGAAGGTCCTTGTTGTACGAATCTTAGTGTGTTAGTGCACAGGGTAAGAAACTGAAAAATGTCAACATCTTATAAGAGCTGCACTGTTTTTGAATGGTTATACATGCACACACTGTTATATGCTGTTAGACTGGAAAAAAAAAACAGCCATGAAACCAGAAGCAAGTGATACACACCGAAGGACAATACAAATAAAGAAATAAATCTATAAAGCAGTCTGTGTAGTTATAACTAGTCAATTGAAAAACCTTTCGTTACACCATACCATTGAATTGCTTCCCATTCTGTTAATTCAGGCGCTCATGCATTTCTTTTGTAGCCTCCTGTTATAATGCAAGGCATCATTGCTCTCTGTACCACACAAGCTTGGAAATTAGAATGTTCTTGCTGAGGTGGAGCATAAATCCTAAAATATGTACAATCTTGTAGACATGCCTTAAGACACGGAACTTCGCCTTTACAGCAACGTTCTTCACTACACCACATTAAACTGGTCCGTCTGCATACCACGAGCACATGAACGTTTGTTCTCATCGAACGCGTGAGAGTACCTTCTCGCTGGCATAACGCCAAAAGTGCGGCAAAATCGCCACGATTGCTTACTTTCAGGTTACACTTCAGCATGCAATTTGATCTTTGGCTACTGCCGAGACAAAGAATGTTCAGCAGCCTTCTGCTCAGCGTGACTTCTGAGCACAGCCGTGCGCGCGCGCCCACGCGACCGGAGAATCACTCCCCGTTTTTCTCACCCCTCGCCCTGCTTCTCCGTCACGTCTTCTCTTGGAATCCAGCCTTGAAATCATAAGGTCGCACACATCGCAAGAAACAGCCCAGAGAAAGGAGGATCCCTCATATACCTACATCCACAGACAGTCGGCCACCCCCCAAGAGACAACAGTACGTGTAATATTGAACCAGTTAAAGTCAAGTTGCAAGAGTTCACCACTATAAATCTGGGGAACATAGAGGTATTGTGGTATACATACAACTCTAGTAACGGCACTTCACCCCATCACCGAGTATTCTGAGATTAAATAAGCAATAAATGGACAAACAGATGCTGGGCTGGACTGCAGCTAAGTAAGACTAGTAAACCTAACTCTATACTAATATATTCCTTGCAAGCTGAAGGAAAATTCCACACCAGAGAAAGGGTCAAAGATCAAAACAAATCTTCAAGGCAAATAATATTTTTAAAAAGCACTTGTTGCATAATGACACAATACATTGTATTGCCTTTCTTGGTGTCTGTGGGAGAGGAGAAAGCCTATGTCTAGCGTATGGCTACAGTCATGTACTGTCAAATATTGTGTCCTGTTTAACAGCATCATAAAACGTGAAAACAAGCTTTAAACTGAGGTCACGACGGTGCTTTCTTATGCCCTGAAGAAAAATGTATGTATAAACCATCTCAAGAATAAAATAGAAGATATTTACAAATTCTTTGTTAAAACCCTAAATATACTTTTCTTTGCAATTACCGTGGTTTATAATAATAATAGAAATAATAATAAATTGCCATCATCATCATATCAACATTCATTTGAAATAAAACATTGATTTTTTTTCCCCCTCAATTGAGAAGTCTATCAGTAGGTGTGTGAAAAAATGTATAAACAATGGAAAAGCTGTAAATTGAATATTTCTTTCGTTCTCATGAAATCTGTACATTTACGGTAAGGAAATAAGTTATTCACAGATTGTGCATATACATCTCACTCATATATTGGCTCTTCTGTGATTTTTAGGAACTGGCTGCTAAAATAGGTGAAAGAGCATGTTTTCAAAAAGTTAAAAAGGGTGGCAGACGAGAAAACCTGAGATACTATGCTAGCTTTAATTTTATTTCGTATTTTTCCATCCTTTTTTGGTGTAAGCTATATAGAAAATGAGGTTGCTTTTGGCTTTAGTTAGCTTTAGAAAAGTGTTGGGCGACATCGTTAAGGCGACGGGTTGGTGGAAGAGGATGAGGTAGGTGTACGGGGCACAGGCTGTGACCCGCTGCGCCTGCCAGGCGCTTTGTTGCTATTAGAACTCGATGTTCCAGAGGGGCCTGTTGGGGCTGCCCCTGCTGCCTGAGCAAAAAGCACACCTAAAAAAATAAATAATTAATTAAAGGATAGCACCATAATGATTAAAGCCTATAAGCCACACCATATACTCATACTTCTTGGTCATTTGGAAAGCCTGCTCATGTTGGTTTAGCATCAAATGATAAATTATGCATATTTTAGACAGCCTAAAATGTTTGTGTGGTTTGGCACATAGGAACCAAACTATTTTTTCTGAATAATAAATTAGAATTATGTTAGCGCATCACTGAACATTGTGCTGCAGCAATGCAAGATGCCGACAGGCAGTCACTCACCCGTGTAGACGACCCCATTGAGTTCCACAGACATGCTGATGCTACTCATACCATTAGTGCTAAGATTCAGGGCAGAGTCCTGTCTCCCATCTGCAGGAGGGACACAGAAATTGTGTCGGTGACAAAGCACATTGTTGCAGGAAGAAAACTCTGCAAACGTTCAGACTGAAACTATTACCCTATGCAACAATTTTTTTTACTTTTTCTTGTTCCTGGGCAGAAAGTGCTATTTCCCAACTGCTTATCCCTGAAGTAAATGGAAAAGACCTATTTTCCTCTCCAGACTTTGCTTTTGTGACCTGGGTAACTGGGGGCTGATACGCAAGAGTGAATTACATTACGTTTCATTATCCAGGTCACAAAAGCAATGTTTGAAGGGAATAACGGCCATTTTCGATAGTATTACATGAGCAGTTAAGAAATAACACGTAGCATCTAGGAACAAAATTTATGTTACATAGTGTTATCTGTGTGTGCCTGTGATGCATGGAGGATGAACTCCGTTACTTTTGGGGAAGCTATGTTTTTCTTTTTTACTCCTTGTTGTGCAAACACTTACACACCCATTGACCAAATGTCTGGTTATAACAGGATGTGCCTGAAAGGCCTACAAGTCCACATTATATCTCATATTATTTACACCTCAGATTACACTGAAATGAAAATCACCTATAGAATGGAGAACTAGCTGTGTTTCACATTACACCTGCCTTCAGTTGATGTCCTCTACCCCTTTGTGGAGCTACACTCCTTTTTATTGTCAATTCTCTGAAAGCCTTTGTGCTGCGCAGGCTTTTGAAATATGTCATGTCAAAATCCCCTGCTCACCTCTTTAAGCAACAGTCCCTGAGATATTGGCAACCAAGTAAGGAATTAACTTACATGCAACCCAGGGACTTCCCGAAACTTTAAAAAGAAGAGCATCTGCATGTTTATGCACCAATGACCTTCGTAAAGCACCATCACTTGTGCAGTGCAACCCTCATGCCATTAACAGGTGCTTGTATGCAGCAGCCGAAGACACGTCAAGCCTTAGCGAGCACGAAACAGGTCATAACCGATGCAGACACTGATCACTGTAGCTCGTGCATCCTTCCGATTAGAATAATTCTCTCTTTTAAACGAGCCAGCACTCCCACTGTGTAAAAATGTAGTCCCAACATCTGCCCAAAAGGGTTTGTCATGAATTCAGTCATTCCCTCCTTCAGAACTGCTTGTGAAAAATGGCATGACTCAGTAGCTACAGTACATGTAAGTGAGGAGATCATCAGTCAGATCTCGTCATTCCTGATGGATTCCTTCCATCGTTTTTAAATGGTATTTTATATCGTATTTAAACCTGCTCCAGGCCAATATCCTATTCCTGACATGTCACTTAACAGGAACAGAGCGTTATGAACTGAAAAATAGTGTTTGAATGTTTCTGTCAAAGCCGACCTGTTTGCATGTTTTAAAGGGGAGGGACTTTGATGGACCGAGATGATGTCACAAACTGGCAATACTGAATTAGTGTCCATGTCAATCCTGGTGAGTCAGAGGAAGCTCCTTTAAAAGAATAAATTCTAAAGGCACCTACACATACTTCAGGGGATCTGTTTACTATAGGATGAGTCTAAAGATCTGTTCTTCAGGATATACATGATATCCTAAGATCTGCTTTAGGATGAGGTTAACATCCTTACCCTGGTTATTGATGCGAATGTTCATGGGCATCTGTGCCGTCATGGCGAGCAGGTTCTGCTGCAGCGCCCTCTGCAGGAGCCTCTGATGCTCCTCGGCCGGCAGAGCCATCTTCTTCTCTGGCGGTTCGCCGGCCTCCAGCTTGTCCCTCAGCTGCTCCAGTGCAGCCACCTGAGCTGCCATGGCCGCCTGGGCCGCCGCCGCCTGGACAGCTACTGCCTGCGCCGCTACGACAGAGTGGCTGGCCAGAGAACTGGGCACCCGGCTCCCGCTTGTCTGGACCAGGCCTCCCTCATCTTCTACAAAGGAGCAGGGGCAGGGAATTAGCACAATGAATCAGACACCCTTGAAGAAGAATCCTTGGAAAAGGGTTATAGCTAAGCCCCCATTCCAGCTAAAAACAGCCATTGTCATTATCTTTTGTAGTTTGAATTAAGGCAATCTACAGGCATCCTATCCAGGGTGTTCCCTGCCTTGTGTCCTGTGCATTCTGGAAGAGGCTCCTGACTCACTGCAGCTCAGTGCTGGTTACGTTTGTCAAAGTTGGACTGATGGTTTGGCAGGCCAGAAATTAGAGTACTGAAGTACATTTTGCTCCACTTACCCAACCGGACAACTTGTTGCAGTTGACTAACCACGAAAACCATATTCTGCAGACACTACAGGTTAATCTACTTGAAATGTCTGCAGTGTAACGGGGTTCCCAGGCCTGATCCCAGGTCCATTACTGAACAAAGTTCCAGCTCCCCCCCCACTTACCTTTCTTAATCTTCTGGATGGGAGTGAGAGGGGCCCCATTGGTGCCCACAGCCATGCCCATGCTGGGGATGGCAAGCTTGGGGGAGGACAGCATGGTGGGTGTGCCGTTGGGTGAATATGTGAACAGAGAGCCCCCGAAGCCCTGACGTCGGCCCTCCCGTCGGTTGCTGTCGATAGCTGCCTGCAGCTCGTCCGGGTTGCTGAGTCCCCGCTTGTCACATTCGTAAGGGTACAGGTACTTCATGTATCTGTTCAGCGGTGAAGATCAAATCAGCGCTTGGCAAGGTATCCCATCTTCATGTTGTGTTCATGTTCGTACTAAAGGACAATGCAGCCATTCATTAACAACAGAGACACTTGATAAAAATCTGGACACAGAAACTCACTGTGTCCTGAGAGTGAAGGCAGCGCTGGTGATGGAGGTAGGAAGGTTCAGGCCTTTGGTGATCTCCCTCCACAGCTTTTTGTTGATGACCTCCACCAGCCCCCCTTTCTCCGTCACCAGCTGGTACAGCATGTACAGGTCCAGGACTTGTTTGGCCATGATGGGGATTCTGTTCACCGGGGTCCCTGTTCAGTGCATGGACGAGGTTACGTGGAATTTCCTTGCTAAGCAGAAGCACTACTGAACAAATACAGTATAGTGGAGAATTTGCTTTTCCTTAATTCTGTTTGAAGATGCCTTCTAATTAGATGGATGTTGCACTTTACAATGGGGAAAAAAGTCACAACACAATTCTGGGTCTTTGATTTGAAGAAGACCAGAGCTCGGTTTTAACTTTATAGAGAGAAATTCTGGTGCAAGGGCTGATCTTCACATTCCAGAAATCACAGCTGGGAAATCAGGTGCTTTCTCCCATGGCCTCTAGGGGGCAGTGGCTGACGTTTGAGACAATGGACAACTTCACCGATATACTTAAGCAAGGAGAAACCCACCCTCAGTTCATAGGGGTGGAAGGCTCACAATGTAGTTTTTAAAAGAAATGTTTCAAGTGCTGGGATGTTGGTGGTTTTCCAAATAATACATAATGAGGTACAGTAACTATTCATACATTTACAGAAATATGACAGAAGCTAGTCATGCTACATAGCTCCTCCAGCTAGAATCTATTATTTTTACAAAAAGGTTTTTTTTTTTTTAACTTTTTGCACAAATCACGCAAATCCTGTGGGCAACTGGTGCCAAAGTAATACATTGCGAATCTAAGTATGCAAATAAACTAAAATTAAAGTAGGAAAAAAACAATTTAAAACACATATCTGCAAATGCATGTAAGGCTAGATACGGGCAGTGAAATGTCACTGGTCTGACTTTTAAAATCTAAACAGTTAACATACCATTAAATCCAAATGCTAAGAGAAAATTGCCAGTCAAAGAGGGAAAATAAAGCAACAAAGTATTCAGGGAGCACAGATAGAGAAGAGGCAGGCCTGGAGTGCAGGACCTCCCACAATCCCACAACCCTCCATGAGAAGAAAGCAAACATCCACAGCTACTTCTGCTTACCTCTCTGTTGCATAAAGCTGAAGAGGTCATCCAGGAATTCCTTTCGATTTGGGTCTGAATCCAATTCATACAGCTGTGGGAGATAGAAAAGTATAGGCAGGAAGTCAAGGAAGAGCTTTAAAGCTGATGCCTTATACTAAGAGGGACAACTGATATTCACATAGAGAATCAAATCCAGGGGCTGACCGAGGCTGACGTGAGACAAACCCGAATTTCAGAGCCACAGCAGAGAAACAATAAGAGCAGAAGTGTGTCGGGAACAAGGCTGATTACTGAGATTTCCAGAGGAGGCGCTAAGCTCTGTGTACCAAAGTCTCGTACTGTGACATTAACATTAAAATAAAAGAACCTTCAGATTGGGCTTCTACTGAGAGGTGCAGCATTTAAAATAATTTAAATGCATAATATTTACCAATGTGTAAAACCGGTTAAAACATCATCATGTCATGTACGTCCTGGTCAACTGGCAACAGATGCAGGAGGAGGGTAAATACAGATACATTTCATGTAAGGAAGTTTCACAAGAAAACCACTCCTTTTGTGTTGTTCAAGGTTCATTAGTGACCGGAAGAAAGAAACCTTAAGATCTTATTATCAGAAGCACAGGGGGCAGCCGGCAGAGGGGGAGGGGGATTCAGCCAGGGGCAACTAAAGCCTTAATTACAGGATGCGTGCGAATCTGCAGGCTGCCACATTATAAATCTTTTAAACGACTCCCCTTGGCTTCTCTCACACAAGTCTGTAATAGAAGCGATGAAGACTCCGGCTCGTACTTCCTCTTCACCCATAATAGTACCATCATTGCCTTCCTTTTCTCCACCCACCTGCCAACTCACTGCCCCCTACCATGAGAAAAGTGGCCCACAACTGTGGACCTTCCTGACCAGTAGTAAAAAACAGAAAACAGGCAGCAAATAATTAACCCACTGGTCGTTTAACCTATTTAAATGAGTACTGGATTCACCCCTTGTTCATAGCTATTAAGATTAAATGCAGTGCGTCACCATAATTGAAGTGGAGTTGTAGGAGCAAATGTAATATTCTGCTCTTAACAATTTTGAATGGCTTATCAACAACTAACAAACTGCTTCACTCAATTTAAAACAACCCCCCCCCCCCCCCCCCCCACCCAAAAAACAAAAAAAACAAAAAAACACACCACGCAAAAAACAAAAAAACACACCACCCACACCCCCCCCACACCCTACCCCCAC
>JAACJT020000028.1:660346-703806 GCA_009936485.2 Gymnarchus niloticus | reverse complement strand
AATGTTCATCTGGGTAACCATCACATTACCGCAGTGTTAGCCACGGTGCCCCCTTCAGAATGTTCATCTGGGTAACCTTCACATTACCGCAGTGTTAATCACGGCACCCCCTGTCTTGTGCCCCATGCTTCCAGGGATAAGCTCCTGACTCACTGTGACCCTGGACTGTTTAAACGATTTTGGGAGATGGACAAATATATGGAACTACGTACATTGTTATTTCATCAGGCAGCAATCATTCTTTTTAATTAATTTACATTAACTGAGTCACTAACTGCATTACACTATAAGTGTACAACTTTGTACATATTTTAAATTTGCTTAAGTCTACTTGAACTTTACATTAAATAAAACAGTTGTATGCCTAAAATATGCCCAAGGACTGATGGTCCCACTAGTACATATTCATGAAAATTTATGAACCCAATAAAATGAGGCCCATTGACCACAGGGTTTATTGTATAATGAGAGTTCAAGTATAACACGTGGTTTTCTGTCAGACTAAAATATTTGCACGTCAACAGACCTGTTTCATACTTAAGTCAACAAAACCCAAAGGCTACAACTCTTCAACATAAATTTGTAGACATATTACTCCATTAACTTTATTTTACCATGCGTCATTGACACAGTGCTGCAGACCTGACAACATACATTTCTTTTCAAAGAGCTGTCTTTTTGTTTTTTTTTTTTTTTTTAAGGGTGAACAGTGGATATCATTGAAAGAAAATGTCTTACAGTTTTGATAGCTGTGGTAGGAGGCCCCTTCAGTACCACGTGTAAAGCCCCACCCAGCAGCCCCCATGTCAGTTACACCAGTGTTTGGTGCAGGGTTGCAATCATGCAGGCCCAAAGTGACAGGTGGACCCAGGGGGAAGTGTTCTGCGTAGCCCTTACATGTACCCCAAAAAGCTTCTGTTTACAGCCCCATCTCCAGCCTGACTGTGCAAATCAATCTTTAATGCTACATCCAGCACACGCAAACCAATAATACCAGGCTAAATTAATTTTTAAAGAGATTACTCCATCCATCTGGGCCCCATCTGCCTTTTTGCATTTAAAAAACAAACAGCAAATGAGAATTTTTTTTTTTTTTTTTTTACCTTGACAATGTAGTGGGAATACAGTAGGCCACTGCTGATTGAAGGGAATAGTTTGATTATCTGCTGTATTTTAACACTTGGGTCACGGCACAATAATGAGAAATGCCTGAACTGAATCACCTCAGCTATAAAAACTCGAGGGCTCTGCAGCATAACTGGCGCAATTATCAGCTGATCTACCCTTTGGCCCTTGGCAAAAGCAGGCATGCCGTTTTCCCTTAAGAGTATGATGAAAAGACGTGTTGAAAACAACGAGCATAAACAGCATGTGAGCGGCTTATTTTATGAGCCCTGCCATTGTGATTCAGCTGTCACTGCTGCACAAAAGCGCAGCTTGGCAGAAGTTTCAGAAACTGAATACCCATTCCCCAGTCTGCTGACCCCCCAAACACCATGCCTGTCGGGCCCAGTCTTCCTATCGTGTAAAGTTAATAAAAATAAACCCTGCAAAAAAACCAAATCTCCTCCACTTTACACTTGCTTTAGTCTAGAGAAACCTCTTTCAATTTTGGGTCATAAACAGACTAAAAGCAGAGTTTTGGGACCCTGCTTATTTCAGGTTTAACTGGTTGTCTGGCTGAACCGTCGCTCATTTCACATAAAGGCAGCTCGCCTGCAGCTGAACCGTACACCGTGATGGCGATAAGATTTTACTCTATTCCATCTCTTATCGGGAGTGACGCGTCAATTTACGATGCAGGTGGCATTTATTAAAAATCCGTCTCGAATGAGGGAAGCAGGACGAGTCAGATCACATATATCATTTTCATGTAACAAATAAAACAGCCGCAGGAATATCAAATAACAAGGAGCAGCTGTAACCACTGGCACCACAAATGCTTAAGATTTGTTTATCTGTATTTTCGTATTTGGCTCTGCCAAATACCACCCATAAATCTTATTTAATTCGGCATCAGGATTATTCCTGCAGTTGAGAGATAATGATATCAGAGTTTATAGGAAACTTGCCTTGAATGCGATTAAAAAAATAAACCGCATTCAAATGTGTGCCCATGATGTGCCTAAAGATAAAAACTGATTTATTTACATTTTTTAATTCTTCACAGTGAATTTTAAGCAGGAATCGCTTTGGCCAGCTGGAGAAAAACCACAATGGGCTGCTGCTCGGAGAAATGTTCACCTGAGGTTCTGGAATCTCTTTGGGCAA
The DNA here is from genome assembly GCA_009936485.2 of Gymnarchus niloticus. NCBI lineage: Eukaryota > Metazoa > Chordata > Actinopteri > Osteoglossiformes > Gymnarchidae > Gymnarchus > Gymnarchus niloticus. Next base: position 701,535 of record JAACJT020000028.1, on the reverse strand, counting down.
ACTTTCAGTTTGGAATTTTCACAAGTGATGTGAACCGATAGAGACTGATAGTTCTCCTGTGAAAGCCTCTGTCCAGCAAGTCCAGATTATCAGGCTGCCCCAGGCACATTCAGCCTGCCTCCACCCACCTGCCCAAAATAAACTCCCGGCCATTAACCTTTTCATCTCCGTCTTGTTTTCGTTAAGGGAAACAACACTGCTTTAAATTAAGGGCAATTTAAAGGCATTTAAGTCTACGTGTATTCCTGACCATTAAAAAAAAAATGGCATGTGCATGTTGCCAGTTTTTGAAAACGGTGCACTGCTGGGAGATACAGGTATTATGGAGTCAGCCATATATTAACTGATAATTATGTTACATTATCTCAGCTGACATGGTGCTGCTGCTATTGATAAGCTAACTGTCAGCAATTGTATAAGAGCCAGGCCATGATAACAACTTTTCCTTGCAGCTTTAAGATAAGTGATGAAAATTTGTTTGGATCAAAATGAACAATTAAAAATATACAGAACTGCTTAGAATTCTTAGGCAGACAACAAAGAGTATGTTTAAATCAAGGTCATATTGGTGTGAAACTATAACTTCATGTTGGTCAAAGTGTGTCAGCTGACAGGTTTCAAAACATCTCTTCATGTCACCCGAGAATTTAAGGTTAAAATCCAACATAACCATGTAATTGTGGAGCTCAACTAGGAGTGCACCTTGTTTGGCTAATCACTAACTGACTGAGTGAATTTACTAATTAAATGCACAAGTTAAATGAGCTGGCAGTGAAAATTATAAAATAGATGGAATGTATGAATGCTTTTGATGAGAGGTTTGGGAACCAAAGTTACTCAAAACATCCAACCAGATGTCAGTAATATTTTGGAGAATAGATGAAATAGTTTGTATTTTTTGTATTACCGTTTATTTGTCTATATTCTTCTGTTAAGTAGCATTTTTCCCAAGAGCAATTATACAGTAACTGATAAATGGCTTTAAACATTTGTTCAGCCTGCCCAAGACTTTTACACAATATTGTACAAGTCATGTCACACACATTCTTTGGGACAGAGAAATAGCAGACGTACATGCCTACTGACCATCAAACCAGCCTATTCAGAACACAGACAAAAAATTAGAAATAAAAAAAATTGTTTACCATTACCACAAAAATTTAATTTACTAAGGATACATCCCTGTTTATGCAAAATCCACTCCGTCAAAGAGAGCGAATGAATGTTATCATGTTAGTATTTTACCATGAATTGCATGCAGTTATTTTCTTCTCCGCTGAACCTTTTTACTCCAGAATTTCCATGAATTAATTCAACTAATTCCTACAGAATTTCTCTGCCTGCCAGCAGCAGTTTGTGACTCAAGACCCCCGAATGAACCATGTCAACAGTGGTCGACAACAGAGGGGAAAATCAATGGGATACTGGATGGAACAGAGAGAGGGACCCACCTGCCGGAACTGCTCCTCGTAGGTCCAGTCTCCATGGTCTTGGCCAGCCAGCTGACTGTGAGAGCCCTGGGGTGGCAGGCCAGACATCCGTGGCTCCTGGTCTAGGCTGGGCCGGACCTTGTGCAGCTGGGAGTGTGGGTTCAACTGGCGGTGGGGGAGTAGCAGGATGCCTTTTCCTGCAGTCAGCCTGTCCCTTCCCAATGTTATATTTTCCTCACCCAGGTCATCCTCGTAGTCTTCCATCTCCTTCTCAAAGTCATCTTCATCCCATTTTTGCTTTCTGTTAATTAATGTTTCCATTAGCTAAGACAACATCTCCAGGATGAAAATCAAGTCCATCCATCCAATGAATGCTCATCCTGGTCTGGGTCACAACAGAAGGCTTAGAACCTATCCCAGGCAGTACAAGGCAGGGAAGGGTAAACCCTGAATGGGACGCCAGTCCATTACAGGACAAAACATTCATTCACAGACAAAAGGCAATTTAGAGATGCCAAATCTCCTAACTGAGGAGACCAGAGTGAACATGCAAACTTCACACATACAGAAACAGGCTAGGGTTCAAACCCCCAACGCTGGTGTGGTTCTCACCTGAAGCACTGAGCTACCGTACACACAAATCAATACCCGGTAATGTTAATATCGACAATAACCCAGTATTTCTATTATGATGCTGAAAGCACACAATTAAAGTTTATCTTTGAACTAATCAGTACAGCAACAAATCTAAACAGATTCCATCTGTTTATCTCGATCCGAGCAGATGAAAATCTGAGATATGTGACTGCAACACACAAATCGAAGCATTCATCACAAGACTGGAGTAGCTGTTAAACACCACTAAAGGACCATGTTACTCACATGTGCTCTTCTTCATCAGAGCCCATCATGTCCTTGTAATGGCCCTCCCTTTCCTCCTCCTCCTCCTCCTCCTCCTCCTCATCTTCGTCATCCTCCCCCACACTGCTGTGTTCTGACATAGGGCTGTCAGGGGTCCTCTGTAAGCCGGCGGCCGCAGCCCGCATGGCCGCCAGTGCCGCCGTTTCGGACGGCTCTTGTTCGAAGCCAGGACTCCGCATCCCTTCTTCATCTAGTGAGAGGGTCTGGGAGGGGCCACGTGCCTGTGACTGGCTAGCCTGCTGCTGCTGCTCCAGGAGCAGCTTGGCCCTCTGCTGTCTGTGCAGGTTCTCCATCACTGCCTGCAACTTCATCTCCTGAGAATGTTGGTCACCACACCTCTGCCTCCTTCCTCCTCCTCCTCCTCCTCAAAAGCCAAAAATCACACACAGAAAAGTGGTTTCTTGCGATCAAGGGGGATGTAAAATTTTAATTCTAGAGGGAAAAAGAAATGGAGAAAATAAATAAATCCGATCCTCACAGTATTTTTTCCACCTGAAAAAAAAAAAAGTCTCAACCTGGAATGTAATCAGCTAGACACTGTAAATCCTTGGAAGTCAAAGGTGTCCTAAAATGTTTTGATTTCGCCTCCAGAGAGTCTATCCCAGTCCTTCTAGTCAAAAACACACGTAGTCATAAAACCCACAGCGTGGCAGGAGAATGGAGTTTGTAGAGGAGTCGCAGTACGCCCAGTGTTCAGCTCAGTCCCAAAGAACAGCCCGGCTAGATGTCGTCTGATAGAGATGATGTCACCATCTAGTGCCCCTCGAGCACTGGACCCCTTAGGCCCTGCCGGAGACAAAAGACAGCAGAACCAGTTCAGGAAATGATTTGGGCAATTGGTTTTTAAAAGTAATTACTTCTAAAAGGCTGCCATTTTCATACTTAAGCTACAGAAAATTAATCTACTACAGCATTCCGACTGTCGTGTTCCCTGGTGATCTCACCATCGTCATTAACACGGTGCACGCATGTCAACAGAAGACTACTGACCAATGAGCATGGTGGCATGACACCATAACTTAGAATGTGGTACATTGTGTACCAGTTTTGTTTGTTGGTTCTGCGCTTGGCAAACAAAGAGGGAAATCAGTTAATTATTTATGCGACACATAAAACGAAGTCGGTATATAAAAATCAAACTGGACAACATTTATTTTAGCAGTACAGCAGCAGGATAAGAGGATTCGGACTTCACTGAATCTAATAGACCAGTGCCTAGTGAGCTGGGTCTATTGGTGTGATGGCATCTGTCCACTGAGAGGACACAGCAAGGTGAAAAATTTAGATGCAATAAAACAAAACTACCATAGTAGAATGTAATGGCTCACAATCACTGGTTTCTGAAAGCAACAAGTTAGAGGTCATAAATAGATGGCTACCTCTTTCCTGCACAATAAAAGAAGCAAATATCAACATTTTCAGTTTTGTATTCAGCAAAACTGCTAAAGTCTAACATAACTTAAACCCCAAGTGTCCATTTTCTAATATTTGAATACGTAGAAAATAATGAACATAGACAGAATTATAAAACTACCAATGAAACATGAATTATTCAAGTGCTTATTATCAACATTTACTTTTTTCTTAAAAAAACTACATAAATTGTATAGCAATCTTTTATAGAAAAAAAGAAAGTCACTATTGGTTTGGAGGTTTGAAGGCTCCGCTGGTATAATGTGCTGAAACAAAACCCAGATTTGTAAAATATGGATGTTATTATTTATAGCATTGTCTGTGAATAGTATGTAAAGTCCACCACAGAAACAAACGAGAGGCATTATTATGAGGACAAAAATGTGAAATGTTTTATTTACATTGATTTTAACCTTCACAAAAAATTTTAATTGAATTTGACACCCCCCCCCCCAATTTTCAAAACTCTCATGACAGAAGGAACTAATAAAAACGGAAGAACTCCCCATTTGAAAAGTGAGAGTGACAACGAATGGGGAATGGTCATGGAAAATGGGAGCTAATGGGTTAATCCTTCATTCCCCATAGCCAGAGTGGGGGAGGGGCTACTCAGCCCACATTTCAAGGTCTTAACAAATAGGTCATGGTGATAAGGGAAGCAACGAGGGTCTAATTCCACACAGATAAGGAGACGTAATACTGCTTCGCATGCATACTTGGAGTGGGGCTCAAATGTTCTTGTCTCATCTTGCCTAGCCTCTGGCTTGAGAGTCTGACTTTGCAGAATATCGCAGGTCTTGTCTCACGTTGTGACCCCTAACCTTGGCAGGGTGATGCTCAAAGTAGCTGCAGCTCTGTAGACAGTACAAGGTTTTTATCAAATAACCAGCACTGCTTTAAGTCATAACTGTAAAAACAAAACACTACACTGTCAAAAAGGAATTCAAAAATATTTTGTTTCCATAACATTACAATGATATGACAATTTTAATATTTTGATTATGGTATTACTGGAATAGATGGGCAGATTCTTAAAAACATAGCACCGTGTTAGGATCACCCTGGATGCCTGTAATATCTTGTTGAAAGCAGTGAGAAAACTCACAGTAAACACCTGGTTTCAGACTGACTCCAGATCAGTGTATTACAGCCTGAACGACGGTTTTTAAAAGAGGGCCAGTTCTGAACTTCAAAATGATATACAATGTTATTTTTGTAAGCTACCACTTTACCCTGTGATCATTTCTTCTAGCTATCATACAGGAGACTCCCAGCAAGAATGCTGGTAGTGATTCAGTTTTCTTTATCAAAAAACTAGCAGTTGGGAAAATATGGAAAATGTTAATGGAGAACAGTAAATGTTGAAGTTCTGTGGACTTTATGTGCTAAAAAGTACTGCAGCATCTACAGATGTTCCCAAATACAGCTTCACCAGACCCTCCCAAGGATGAATCAGCCATTCATGATTTTTGTCTTAAGGCCACCAACAAACATTCCAGAAGAGTTCTGGGTTCTGAAGGACATGCTGTCATACAAAGAGGCTGCTTGACCACAATCCAAATATGGGCAGAGTACACCCGCCTGTGGTGGACCAGAGGAGGGGCTGCCATGGGCAGAGTACACCCACCCGTACCAGACCAGAGGGGGGCTACCACGGGCAGAGTACTCCCGCCTGTGCCTGAGCTTGAACTGGCCAGAAAACACCATTAAAAGGCCACTTTACTCACATGTGCTCCTCCTCATTGGGGCCCATTATGTCCTTGTAATGGCCCTCCCTTTCCTCCTCCTTACTCATAGTCATACATATAGTCCTCACTATATCCCCTCCTCTTTATGAACATTCACATCTGCTAGTCACCCACCAAATTCTCCCAAAACTGACAATATTAATCAGAACCCCAGAACAAACCAACAACCAAAACAGATTTTCAGCAAACATTTCAATGTTGTACGTTTTAGAAATTAGTTTTGGCTGTTGAACCGGATATCTGCTGACACCTGCCAACCCCAACTGTTTCTGTCAAGCATCCATCGTCTCAGCTCTATGACTGTACAACACTTCGTTCTGCTCTGAAGATCTGTGCTACTTGGTAAAATCTGCCAGGTGTTGCTGCAGTTCTGCTCCACACACTAAAATTTCCCTTTTTAGCTGCATCTTTTGAAACGAAGGGGAAAAAGCACAGGAGGCCACAGATTTCACAAGCTTAGACTTGGTGATGCAATCTTTTTAGAACTAAATCTAAAAACAACTGATAAAGATGTGACGTGTAAACCAAATGTAGGCATATATACAGTGTATTATATATGTATTTACATAAATATATTCCAGTCTCCTTCTGGAAAGCAAAACAAACAGATGGATTTATAGCTTAAGAAACATCATAAAATGGAGTCTTCACAAACAGGGGTTGATGGACACATCAGGGTAGCCTTTCATGTTTATCAAGAAACAATGCCAGGTCTCTCAGTCAGACCATGTCTCTGCCAAGGGCAATAAAAAAAAAAAAAGATGCCTTACACCACACACACACACACACACACACACACGTCTGTGGCACAATGGAATGCTTGGCAGTATTATGATGTAACTTCTTTGAGTCGGTCAGGATTCCATCATGGCCTGGCCCCAAAAAGTGAAATCACCACCTTTTTCCTTCCGTTTTTTTTTCTTAGCAATAGACACTGCAGAGTCTGCAAGCCAGGAGTACACTTTGGCATGTGGGTTTTGGCAGACACACAGCTGAAAGCATGCCAAACCACTAAACATTCCTGTAACCTCAGGAAACACCAGACGTCAAAAAGAGACTTATTCATACACCATGTTCTTACTTCTCTTTCTCCCTACTTATGATGACAATACTGCAGAAAATACCTTCAGTCAATATATGCCAAGTTATATATATTAATGGTGTTGTGCATGATATCTGGATCTGATCTAAATGCTAAAATCTCCCCTTTAAGTCCTGAAACCTTAATCTCAGTTTGTTAGTTACAAAAACTATTAAATATTACAAATTTTATGTAATGAATCACATAGACTAAGCATGATTTTTGTTTACATCATATTGGGGAAAATGTCAATAATGTTTCTATGCATAAATACGTCCTATATAAATAATAATTTTGAGAGAGAAAAACCCAGCACCGTTGGCAGGAATGTATTTAGTCAAACAGGAACCAGCACAAATATAAATTTTTAATGGAAGCCAGTGCGTGCTCTTGTACAATGATACTTATCCTCATAACAAAGTGTTGGTTTATAACAAACGCACATTGTCAGGTCTCACTGATTTTAAATGCAAAAATATGAATACTTCAAATATTAATAAAAGAATCTGATAAGAATAAAAATACCATTTAAAGCATACGGTATAAAAACATAAAATCGACCAAAAAAAAATTGAATTTTATTTACAGACATAAAAAATATAGTGTTAAAGATCAAATTTTGTCATTGGGTTGGGGAAACAAATTTTAAAGTTTAGTGTGGATTAGAAAAAAATAAATATAGGGTTTTGTAAAGCAATGCTGAATAAGCATCGACGTTTTTCTCCTCCTTTGTCTCTTTCAGATCAAAATTGCAACACTTTTCATGCAATGCAAAAAAAAGAGGAACAGTCACATTAGGGCACCTTTCTTGCTAATAAAAATACTTGTCTATGTGAAGCCTGTACACAGAAGAACAGTGGACACAGCCATTCAAATATCATAATAGACTGGGAGGTAATTATATGACGTTCGGATTTTGCTGCATAAATTACCTTTAATTGCAGTTCGTGTTTTAAAATGGATTCTAGACATTCAAATAGTTTGCAGCACCCATAAAGGGGGTATCAAACCTTAAAATGTAGAATTTTGACAAAAGTTTATATTAATACATTCCTAGCCAATGTACAAACAATTACTTTTTATGCAGCCTCACCTGCAGTTTCTGACAATGCATGTTATTCATTATCCAAGCTTCATTATGCAAAGACACCGGGTCTTTTAAGGGGGGACCTGATCACATGCCATACGTCTCTAATTCACAGAGGTCTGTCATAAAGAACCCCCCCCCAAATGGCCTTAACCAATCTCAATTTTTTCTGTCAAACCAGCTGATGCATCATATTATGGAGGAGTTGGAGTTTCAGAAAGCAATACAGTCAAGCAAAATATTTCACAACAGGCTGGAAACCAACCATGTTCAAGCTGGACCATTACATTTTTTAGTAAGGCAGAAAAATCTCTTCAAAACTCCAGATTTTGCAATTTTAGCATGAACTTAGAGAAGGTGTTGCAATGCGCTTTAATAAGTGTTGTATTGCCATGACTGCCTTAGCTGTGTGTTTGAGACTGCCCTACTGCAAAAGTGCAAAATCCTGTGGATGGCATCTGTGGCATTCAAGGAACGAGCTAACATTGCAGAATTGAAGGGTGTAGTCTCTGTACTTCATAACCTCTTTTTTATTTTGATAAATTGAAAATGTGTGGCCTTTATAGAATTGCTGTTATCAAGTGTGTTTTCTACCTCAAAAATAAAAAAAAGTTTACTTTTTTTTTTTTTTTAAACTAATTTCATATTTTATCATAGAGCCGAATGCTTGAATTACTGTTTTTAAAACCCAGGAACAGTGCCTTCAAGTAGGTTTTGTGTCTGAAAATATTTCCACAATGCTATTACTTACTAATGTAGACTCTCCAGGTTGTTAGGTAAATTCTAATAGAAGATATATCATGAACTTGATAAATTTTATTTGGTGTCAACATGATTAAAGGAGGGCAAGTATGTTTTAGAATCTGCATCACGTTAAATTCCATACCGAAAAATACACAACATTTATGATTTAAAATGTTTAGGCCAAATAAACTTAGACACCAGTAAAGAATATTTAAAATCTGAAAAAATATTTTTAAGACTATTGTATAAAACTAACAATACTAAAGAATGACTCTGTTCCTGCCAATACAATAAAGACTACGAGAAAACATTACATATAAACTTTTTTTTTTTTGCAATATCATTATATTTGTGTTCTCAGGAATATGCATTTGTAGATGTTATTTTTTCAAATTACAGGTGGCAAAGTGGCTACCACTACTGCCTCTATCCTCCATTTATAAGGGTTTGAAGCTCATCTCTTGTGTGGGGAGCATGTTCCGGTGTACCCAAGACTTCTGCTCAGTGCTGCCTGTGGTAGGTGAGCCTGGCCATATTTTTATTCAAACTAGGAATAATATTGCAATGTACAGTGTGATGACTTGCTTCCATAAACTGAACTGGTTGAATCTGAACGGATATCTTTGTACCCTGGAATTCCACAAAATACAAAACATCAAACACACACCAAAGAAAACAGCAGAAAAGGTTGATTAACAATGCCAAGTCCTTACTAAAAATACATTTATAAAAACTTTATGTTTTCTAATCTGGAAAGTTCGTGAATAACCACCGAAGCATCCTGAACACTTCAAGATAATCAGCAGTAAACCTGGAATGTGACCGTAGTATAGAAGACCGACGCTCATCGCCTAACACTTATAGGCATTTAAGACTAAACCATGAAAAATGGTTAATGATATATGTACATTTTCTTCCCTGAGGCAAATACTATTCAGATAACCACATGTCCTGTCGAGGCAAACCTTTTTAAATATAATAGAACATCGTGTTGAATCACTGTTACTGCCACTGTAAAAATACGGAAATGTTCTCAGGATAACTAATAAACTTCAGCGATTCGTTTCTCTCGCATGTCGCCTGAATATCTTACGGACGGGTCATGTTTAAACATCTTTAAGAATCGTGAGCTCACGGACAGATGCTAACACATTCAGACGTTGTTGCTCACCGATTTCATTTGTACTTTTATCATTATTCCCATTGCGCAAAACGGCTTTAACTGACATGTCACACTTGACAATGGAGTGTAAACCTACATGCTGAGTGAAACAAACGCGCATATTCCCTTCAGACTGGGCCAAGAGGTAGCTGTGGTTATATGTCGGTCCTCCACACACTGATGTGAGGTGGAAAAATCAATATGAGCAAAGACAGTGCGAAATGTGCATACAGCTAGAGTGTGTATGCTCTTCTCAAGATTCACCTCCACAAATGCTTCCCCACCCCCACCATGTTCGAAGGTTTCCTGATAGACAGCTCAGAATACTTCGCTTAATGTATCCCCTGCATTAATAAGTTTCTACGGACTACTGCGTATTTATCAAAATAATGTGAAGTGGAACTATTCATTTACTGTTTCTTCAATGCTAATATCAAACATTTGTGAACATTTAGGAGCGGATACAGCTGACGAAGACCTGCCTTTGGGTTGATAAGCTGGGTTGTAAATTGCTGAACAAGGCATTTGAAACGTCTAGTATCTGACGCAGATTATGGTTGATTTCGTCTTATTTAACCAGATAAACTGCGCAAATTTAATTTACCGAAGCGCAACAGTCTCTCAAGTAAGCTAAATGGCTTTTAAGGTGTTTATCAATGTAAAACAACTGATTTTCTACTTAACATTTGGATTCCCAAATCGCAGTTCATTCAAGTTTCGGATTGTACATTTATATTACGTGCTTTTCTCGAGCAAAAATGGTTAAAAACCCAGGAGAAAAGGCGAAGAAGCAGCAGGACCGAGTCGCCCATGCTTCGTGTCACCGGATGTAATGGAATAGCTAAATGTGGCTTACGTGGTGGACTTTCTGCTAATCTAATATACCTTTTATCAGTATTATTTACCCCAGAACTTTGATTCATATCCTTACCGTGTTAAAATTAGACAGGATACATTTTTGGCAAACTATATTTTGATGGCACACAGTTATTTCAAAAGCAGTCAATCATTGCATAAATCCAACAAACATCTTTAAATTGAAGTGATCTTATAGCTACCCTACAATTAACGTTACATGACGTATGAATCTGAAGTCTAAGCATATTTTGTGCGTGTGCCCTGCAAGGCGGGTAGCCCGTGTAAAAATCAGACTGAGCACATTCACGCTGGTTTATGTAAAGTAAAAATCACAAGATCTTTTATAAAAATTACGAAATCGTACAATAAGATGCTCGACTAAATCATCCGTAAATTATGGAATAAGATAATGGAACTTTTATAGGCATTAGCTCAAGAAGAAGACTGGAAGTAAATCAAACTGTTAAATGGACTGTTGTAATAAACAGAAAGAAAAAAAAACCTATCCCAGAATACGTATATTACAGAAATGATAACTTAGAAAATACCATCAAACCGATTAATAAATGAACTGAGAAGGCAGCTTAACGTCCATATGTCCTATGAAATTCCATTTCGGCCACTTTTAATGTGCATACGGATTGTAATTGGAATATGAATTCAGACGATTTTACTTATTCAGGATCATCGTACATCTTAAATACGACGGACGAGAGAGGCTCAGAAAGGCAAGAGTTGAAAAGAGTGTTAACTGTGCCTCTTTTTTTAAAACACGCCGTGTCTAACGTAAGGGCCGAGAGAGAGAGGAGAAAAAAAAAACTTACCAAAGCAGCTTCCGTTTTGTTTTTGTACTCTTGGGAACCGGAAGAAACATTCCTGATTTTTGCGTCAATGCAAGATGATTATTAAATGTATATTTTATGTGTGTCAACGAAGTGTAATTCTGCCCTGATTGTATTATTTATATTCGATTGCAATGATCTAATTCGATTTCAAAGTATGGCTCTATTTAGACGTAACATTGTATCCTTGCCTAATCTAAGGCGTGCTCACGATCCTGGAGTCAAATCATTGGTTGACAAACAGCGATCAGATGCAAATTCCTAACCTCTGAATCAGAGGGGCCAGCCTACCCCAACAAAAGGGATTATCATCAAACAACACAATTTTCCTCTACAGGCAAATGGTTAAAGATATAGTTGAAAGGTTTCAGTCGACGGTATTGCATTACAGGATATTTTTTTAATCAGAATATATATTTAAAAAGGTACTCTAATAATATTTTGTAGATATAAACGGTTGTTTTGATTACTTCCGAGTCGTCCTTGAACATACTTCACAATTTCACATACCCGGTACTTAAGAGACTATCCCTTGTTTGTAAGGCGTACATATCCGGTACGTAGCCCATGTTGAGCATTTGGCGACGGTCCCTGAGATGTGAACCCCTTTAACCTGACAGTGGCTGAGTGTCGCTAGTGTTATGTGCAGTAGTGTAAAGTACACGAAGTAACTGATGAATGAATGATTGAAGAGGTTACGTGCGCACGTTGTTGCGTTTTGCCTATCAAATTTCTCTGGTTATTTTGAGAAACTGTCTAATTTACAAACTTTTTAAAATCATCTGTCATTTTTAAATAAAAAAAATAACTGCAAAGCAATCATTTCCGTCAGCATGCATTGCCAGATAATATCAAATTATTATTCACTATCTACTAAAGGGAGGTTCAACGAGACTGCCATGCATCGCGTATTCCAGTGTACAACATTAGAATTTAACTCACAACCGAATATTCCGAGCGCGCTAATTCGGCTACGTATAACAGAGCTTTCAAATGAACATGTAAATGCCGGATTATTTTCAAACCGAATTGTACAAAAACTCGCAAGGATCAGTCAACGACGGTTTAGTGGATAAAGTGGGATGTTTTCAATGAACCGTGGTAAACCATTATTAATTCTTAGAAAGAAAACTGCTAAATATATCACTTTCGAGTTATACGAGATTAAAAATACATTTAAATAATCTGTAGTTTAACGACTCTGCTCAATGGATTAGAGGATCTACTCCTAGACTGTAGAAGGGACCAAAAGCGAATCCTGTTGCCGCCATGTGCTGCAAGCTTGCTTGTTTACACCGTTAGTGCTAATTTATACTTTGATAAACAGTGTTAATCAGTATTGTGTTTTCGAATTTTCTTATTTAACCTTTATATAGATATAAACTGAATTAAAGACAACGTGCGGTTAGATTAATTTGCAACGTCAGTTATTCGCTATGGCAATTTACTATAGCACATGAATATTACATAATATGCCAGTGACAAAATGCCATTATGTATTAGCTTGTCAATGAATCATAATATGTTAAACATTTTAATTATCCGTTCGAGTAATAACAATGTACAGGTTAAGACCTTTCATTTTAATGAGCTAAAACCATCTGAACTGAAAATTATGTATTGATATTCCAAGCCAAAGTGTGTGTGTGTGTGTGTGTGTGTGTGTGTGTGTGTGTGTGTGTGGTGGGGGGATATTAAACTAAATAAAATAAATGTCGTGGTTGAAACTTTAAAGTTTGCTTTAAATGAAAGGCTTCCTATTTGTACAACGCCACCTAGTTGGAAAATTAGAGAAACATCGTATATTCAATCCTGTTGCCCGTGGACACCGTGGTAGGCACTTAAACATCACGTATTGCATTTTTAAATTGTTCTACCCATATACACAAAAGGCATGAACATTGTAAATACATGACCTTAAATCAATTAAATATTGATTGATTTTTATATTGTGTGTATGACTTTTTTTGGGTGGGGCTGTGTACCTAATTATTTACACAGGCTTACACAGACAAAAAAAATAAATAAATAAATAGAAGAAGTTTTCAAGAAAATTGTACGAGTCTGCCCATCTGATACAGCATGAGCCTGCAGTTTTAGATTTAGCTGGTGACCAGCAGAAGCTGATACAGAGCCAGGAGTAGAGAAAGAAGACTTTTTTGATGATCATGCTGGGAGGGGTCTCAGTGCAGATTTGAGGTGTGTTTGTTCCTTCCGTGGTCCCACCTGTGGAAAAAGCTTCCGGTTATTATTATTATTATTTTGTTGTTGTTGTTGTTGTTTTGCAGTTGCTGGGTGCTCCATGAAGCGTGTCATTCCTGTGCACAGGAGTTGGCATGCTTAGAAAACGTTACTGATCTTCTCCAGTGGGAAATGTTGTCACTATGACAACTGACCTGACTGGTGTTAAATGTGGGGGAGGGGTATTGTTAGTGTTCAACGTCTCCTGTTCATCATACCGCAAGAAGGACTTTTAACATTTTTAATTACTGTAAAGTCAAACTGAGTTTATAGCACAACAAGGTGAAAATATCACTATAAATCCGGTGTCAGGCAATAAAAGGTACCAGACTGAACAAAGGTGATGTGACTTAGATTAAACAATTTGATGAACTAAAAAACTGAGCCGTTTATGAAGATTCAAAAATATTAATAAAAGTATTGAACTTTATAGTGAGATGCCTGTAGAACTAGTTAAATTACAAGAGACAAAATATTAAAGTTTTTCAACTAAGAGCAAAAGTAGAAAATGTTTTGTCTGAACGGCACTATACTCAGGTTTGTGACACTATACAAGATCCAAAAGTAAAATGCAACTTCAATTTCAGAGCCACTGCAAAGTCAACCCTGTAGAAATGTTAGCTGACACACACATGTAACCATATTAATCATATTGTGACAGAAAACTCCAGGAAAAAAAAGAAAAGAAAACTAGAACACAGAGCAGGCACATAACTGATGAAACATTTTAATATAGGCTTTCACATTTTGAATAGCATCTAATTACATTTGCCTTGCTGGACGTCACAGCCGACTGCCATGGCAACCTGAGGAATATGGCAGTACAATGAGGAGAGGATACAATATAACATACAATATTGTGACATATGGTCCACGTTCATTTCTCATGTTGCAAGTCGTTTTTGTGGAATCCTGTACTAAATATTTGTGGTCAGTGAACACCAGTCAGGTATATCACAGATACTAGGAAATACATCTCAAATTTTCTCATTACCAGGGGGAGGAATTTAACAAAACCTTTAGAAAAAATATTTTATTTATTATTTTCTTTGCTCTGAATGAATAACAGTGTATTTCCCTTACATATTTAGTGTTTGATCTACTGTACATACCCAGGTACTTCTAGTTGTTTTTTAAAGTGCAAACTATATACTTTCAGTGGTCCAATGGTCACTGGTACATATTGCAACCTGTTTGTTTGAGAATTCTTCTATCACGACATCTTAGTCATATTAGCTCTGGTTAATTACCAATAATTCTCAGTACATAGATTAGTTTCATGAAAACTCAGAACTTACTGGGCTATCATCATTTCAAGAAGTGTCCTTGCGCTGAACAATGACTGAAATAAGTCATATTTTGAAAACACAGCTCACTCCTAAGTCATCTTTCTGGGTTTGGTTATAGATCAGCTTATAGTGATATTGTGATTTAATGTTTTTCCTGTTTAGTGTTATTTTCAAAGTTCGCTGTCTCGGAATCAGTTCACCAGTGAAAGAAATGAGTCAAGTAAAGAGATTATGTGAAGGACTGAACCATGTCGTGATACACTGCTACAAAACTGGTTTTCAGCCTCTCTATATACACCCACATTCCTCCTTGTTTGCCTGAAATGCTTTAATGTAGGTGCTAGAATTTAATAATTTGAAACATACAGAACATGCGGCTCACATCAGTTCCTAATAACAAGCAGTTATTCATGCTGTTTTTACATTGATGAAAAGCCAAGCATAATCAATCCATCTCCTAAACGCTGATCCTGGTCATGGGCATGGAGGGCCTGGAGCCTGTTCCAGGTAGCATAGGACATAAGACAAGGGTACACCCCGGATGGGATAGCAGTCCTTCACAGGGCACCAGGCTGAGGTACACCCCGGATGGAATGGCAGTCCTTCACAGGACACCAGGCCGGGGTACACCTTGGATAGGATAACAGTCCTTCACAGGGAAATTTATAGATGTTAACTAGTCTAACTTCATGACTTTGGACTGCAGGAGGAAACTAGAGTAATTGGAGAAAAACCCACCACACAGGGGGAGAACAGGGGGCACCTGTGCCATCCAAATACAAACTCATCATTTTCTTTTGGCTGCTCCCATCAGAGGTCGCCACAGTGGACCAACAGTCTCCATCTCCTCCTGTGCTCCACATCCCACTCTGTCACACCAACCACCTGCATGTCCTCTCTCACCACATCCATAAACCTCCTCTTTGGACTTCCTCTTTTCCTCATGCCTAGCAGCTCCATCCTCAGCGTCCTTCTCCCAATATACCCAGCATCTCTCCTTTGCACGTCCAAACCAATGCAATCTCACCTCTCTGCCTTCGTCTCCAAACCATCCAACCTGAGGTGACACTCTAATATACTCATTCCTAATCCTGTCCATCCTCGTCACACCCAATGCAAATCTTAACATCTGTAACTCCGCCACCTTCAGCTCTGCCTCCTGTCATTTCGTCAGTGTCACCGTCTTCAGCCCATATAACATAGCTGGTCTCACTACCATCTTGTAGACCTTCCCTTTCACTCTTACTGGTACCTGTCTGTCACAAATCACTTGACACTCTTCTCCACCCACTCCACCCTGCCTGCACTCTCTTCTTCACCTGTTTTCCACACTCCCCGTTACTCTGAACTGTCAACCCCAAGTATTTAAACTCATCCACCTTCGCCAACTTTACTCCCTGCACCCTCACCCATCCGCTGTCCTCCCTCTCATTCACACACATGTATTCTTAGTCCTACTGACCTTTATTCCTCTCCTTTCTAGAGCATACCTCCACCTTTCCAGGGTCTCCTCAACCTGCTCTCTACTTTCACTACAGATCACAACGTCACCTGAAAACATCACAGTCCATAGGGGCTCCTGTCTGATCTCCTCTGTCAGCCTGTCCATCACCATCGCAAATAAGAAACGGGCCATCCAAATTCAAAGTATGGTTTGTAATTCAATTACATAAAACAGGGACTTCATTCCTATTTGATGTAGCTTACTATCCAAGTATAGGAGCTCAAGTAGTCAGTGGGGGTACTTGTAATTATAACCAAACTACTGCTCACGTTTTTATTACAGTAGCACCGGCTGCCACAGCTGGGTCAGGAGCCATTGCTTTAGCCTAATTTTTAGCTGCTCTTCATACAGTCCTTGGAATTTACATTTTGTTCCAAGCTGGTCATAATATGGCTGAGTCAAATGAAGCCATTAACTGTTTGAATCCCATGTTATTACAGGGCTGAAACAAAAACTTGCTGCCTTTCAAAGCACAAAGACTGTACTTGTAAATCTGGTCAGAATTATTTCAACATAATACACACTAGGTGGCACTATTTTTGAAATATTCAATATCAACTGTAAACTGGCATGTATAGTTATTTAAATTATACTGCATTCTGTAATATTTTTTAGATGGTTGAGCTTCCATTTTTCAGGATTTTATTTATTATTCTAATTTTTCCTGCCTTGGAGATTTTAGTTTTGTGCTAAAATTTCATGACTATCAAAAATAAAAAAAAATGTCAAAAGGACTACAATATTATAGTTGCACTTACAAAAATGTGCATATTCAGGTTGAGTTCATAATTAAAAACTCTACAATGACTACATCAGTGTACATGTAATCAAATGAAAACAAATCACATTAAAGAAAAACAGAAATGGATCATAATCATACACACTTCATAGCACGTCCTACATTGCATAGGACTTGATATTAATGACAATCCTAGTATTACAATCCTGTAACTTGCTGGATGTAGCTGACAAACTCACACATTCTGTAAAGAATTTTCTTGTAATTTGAAATTTTAAAATGGTCTATTAAAATGTGTATTATAATTACATAGAAAATACAAGTATTTATTTAAACTAAGGGCAAAATTACTTCCCTGATGTCCAGTTATGTTTGAAATACCAAGAGTATATTTATCCTGATCCTGACATGGAGAAGTGACAAAAAGCAGTTACCTTGAGTACCTTATCAACATTAAGAATGATAAGTGGCTTTGAGTGTAATGTTTGCTAAAATAAAGATAAAATTAATGAGAAACCTACATACATCTTCTACCCCCATACACAGTAGTCAACATGTTACTATAACCACCTATCAATAATTACGTTTACCGTGACATACTTAAAATGTAATTGGCTGAAATTTACTGACGTTTGAAATATTTTAATGATAACTTACGCAGGACAGATAAACATTTATCTACTAAAAAAACCACACCACCAACATTTGACAATACATTACAGTCTTATTTAATCACTGACACAAATTCATTCTGAGATCACTTAAGGTATGCTCACAGTAAATTAATACTGAGATCTTATTTCACACATAAAAGAAACTCTTTAATAGATGAATCAACAATGTTGATATTACATGGATGACTGTGCCATAATGCTTGGCAAAAAACTGCTAACTACAAAATGGCAGCATGCTTAAAGCTCATAAATGACAGAACCAGATAATTGACAGCCTCGCTATTAAAGGACAGAAATATGGCCTTAACCTAAAACTAAAATAAATCCACATCAAATTATGAAGTACATTCTGCAGTTTTAAACCCGATAAGCTTAAGGTAAAGTTGACACACCTGTAACTTTGGATACTTTGACCGAAGGCTGCTCACAGGTTCCACGCCCACATTTAATATTATCCTATCAAAAGTCATGGGACACTCACGATGGGACAAATGAGGTTTCAGAATCAATGCTGGTGATAGCCAGCTCCCCAGCACCGACTGGTAGTTTGGGATACTCCCACCCACCACAACTTTTGAAGCCTCATTTAGCAACTGCATTGATTGGTTAGTTCCAGATACTTCCACCCACCACGGGTTTTGAAAATCATTCATCCCATCACTATGGGGCACGTCACTAATGTCAGGCAAACAGGTGCAGCTGTGAAGTATTTTTGTTCGCTGAGAGCAAGAAGACAATCATAGGGCGATACAGAGCCTTGATATCAAACCTGCAGGACAATGTTGGGATTAACAGAAATAAGAACGAGATCAACTTAAAGAACATCAATTTACAGAAGATTTAAATGTGTAGAAGGCCTATATATTAATTCCAGCTTCACACTGAGTTTAGTATAGCACTTCTGAACTACAGTGTAGCAGTCATTAAGGCCACAGGGTCATCAAAACACCTAATGTGTAATCATAATCATGTGTCCCATTTCTTTTGGTAGGATAGTGTGTGCTTTATTTACATATGTAAGTACAGCTGCACCCATCTGTGTAAATAACATGCAGAATGTAAACAATACATTCGAGGGAGCTCAATAAACTGCTTACATGTAGAAGGTAAACTGCCAATGCAGAAGCTGGATATGAATTTTAGCATTTATTACTCCTCCAGGATAAGTGCTTTGTTTTTGCATTGGATTCCAAATACAGGATTACAGACCCAATAATGTAACACATGGAGCCATAAATGTCAGGCGTTTTAAAGAAAGAGAAGAACAAGCTGGTCACACAAAAAAAATCACCATGTAGATGGGAGGACCTACATAAACAACTCTGACAACTGTACAAATTTTACATTCGTTTCTATTAGGCCTATTACTGATAGATGGGTCCAAGGTCTGACCATGGCTGATTTCACTGAAACACAAATTTTTTCCCAGACATCCTGGTAGGATGCCAGTCTAAAAACAGCACCATAAGTCATGTCACAATGTTTTAAGGATTACTGCCTGAGAAGACACAGCTGTCTGCCAACAGAACCGAGATTCCAGTTATGAATGGAAACCAGGTTAACCTTACAAACTAATTTAGATTTTAGTTTATCATGTGATTATGCTTTAAGTGTACACTAACATTGTGTAACACTTGACAATTCATGATTACCTCCAAATTGCACTAAATTTACATGACAGTCATGCCCTGCTTAGTGCGACAATCAATAATGAAATTAATCTCATTAAAAGCATTTTAAATCAGTTTTGAAAATCACCAGTTATATTTTCTAAACTTTGAAACACAGCATATTTCTCCTGACAGAACTGTAACTGTGTAAAAAGACTGAACAGCACATAGCACAAGTGCATTACTCAAAAAAAAATCTCAACCTGACTGAAAAATAACCTTGGAACAAACTTGGATGTTTTCTACAAGTGGCATTATGTAAATTACACTTGACAAAAAGCATACATTCATTCTTATTTGGACAACAGTCACATCTGTGTGACTTAGTATGCATGGCTCCTCACCTCGAGAAATTTAATGAAAATGTTAAATTAATGTTTACTGGTGTAAAGTGACTTTACCCTTGTTTTTCCTCAATCTTTCACCGAGTACTCTTCTCAAACTGAGCAGACGCCATTTCTTTGCGCTATACACGTGACAAACGACTGCGGGTCAAGCAATCTGCAATGCCGGCATTTACGGTTAGACCCAGCACCACTCTCAGCTCATCTGTTCCAGGTAGGCAGACAGCAGGGGTCTTGGGGGGGAGAACTCCTCCTGTTTGTTGACTACTTTGGTCTGACGATCACCATTGTGGTTGGTACCTGGATTATACCATAAACGGGGGAAACGGGGGGGTTTACATATGAAGACCTTGGTGTGTTAAAGAAGGTACTTCCTAACAAAACGCAAGCCCAGCCCACAAAGAGTCCAGGAATGCATTTCAGGAGCACATCTGTTTAACAAACGACATATTAACTTACTACAATCGAATGTAACAATGCTTTCGGCATTCGCCAACATGGTCAAAGATTCTCCAATAAATGTTTGGGTTCGCACATTTCCTGGGGTGTATTCCCGAAAGTGGGTTAAGTGACTTACCCTGATATGTTAACTCAGAATTCATGAAAGTCTAGGGTTTTCTGTTCCAGAAATCGGGGTCAGATCAGGTTTAGGTTTGTAACTATGTCAACCTATGCTCTGAAGCTAACCTGCTCTCTGGCAGGTTAAACTGAGCCAACAGAGGGTGTTATTTTACTTAAACTACTTTGGAATATAGCATGCCATGGCCTAACCATGATGATCCACTGGATACTGAAGCCAAGATCATTTCCAGAGCGTGGTGTCGTGAAAAAGTAGTTAGGACACCCAATCATGGTCTGTCATTCCCTGACGAGGATCTAACTGAACGTTGATGGTTTTCAGCATAATCTCTAATTTATTTTGAGCAGCATTCTGCAGCTTCGTATAAAAACATTACACATGGAGGATCTGCACTAAGCTCGATTTAATACTTTCCACTGGACTAATATTGTTCAAGTGGCAGTTTCCTATTTAACACAGGAGACGTAGAACATTTAGGTAAAGCAACCGTATGCAAGGCAGTGCTGACCACACTGGACTGTATTTTTCCATTTAATTTTTACTTGCTGCCTAGTCTTTTTTATCCCACTGCGATCACCCCTGAATTATTGGGAATATCACATACAGCGAATTCTCTGTGTAATTCTGAAAATTTATTTAAACCATTACAGCTTAAATATAACAACTGATTATTACGTTAAAACATTTGTATTTATTTTAAAACTAGCTTACTAACGGCCATGGGCTGTATAATACGTTGCAGTTATAATTTATGCATTGACATGGTCAGCAATTTTTTGCCACCCTAACTTGTTTTGCCAAAACCGCTGTATTACTTCTTTTACGGAATGTGTCTTAATGGTAAGCATACGCACTCATCAAAACTTCCATCTCAAACGGAGTAGAGTGCAACGCCCTCCAACGGTGAATCTCATTTTACAGTACATTCACTATAAACATGCACTAACTCAGAGATGAGTGGCCCTACTTGCTGATATTCTCATTAGCTGTACTGGAACAGGAAACTAAGGATATGCTGTGGTGGGGTTACTCAACTCAGAATTCATGTTTGAGTTTAGAGTTTAACCCACTTTCTGGAATACCCCCCAGCTTTTAGGACAGTGGACACCTCATGTTTTTGATATCTAAAGTGTGGGGAAAAAGTGGAGAAAAATTATTAATCCCTAGAACACATCAACTGGTATGTTACTTGAAACAATGACGTGGTTCTATACCATACCAAGTAAAGCAACATGCCCTGTTTCAAAACTAGTAAATTCTATTAACAGGAAAATCCTGAAAGTCCTGTACACAAATGAAAACGATCAGTTTACAGAACTTACTTGCTGAGGCAAGGTCCATATACTGACAGACAGCGTGAAGCAGCAGTCGCTCATAGCTGGTTACAAATACCCAGAACAGTACTGTTAAACCACATTTATCGGCATGATTCAACTTTAAAATGGTGACATAACGATCCTTACAGACACAAGACATGCCAACCGACAGACGATGGCATCAAA
Source organism: Gymnarchus niloticus (assembly GCA_009936485.2). Taxonomy (NCBI): domain Eukaryota; kingdom Metazoa; phylum Chordata; class Actinopteri; order Osteoglossiformes; family Gymnarchidae; genus Gymnarchus; species Gymnarchus niloticus. The sequence continues at coordinate 679,706 of JAACJT020000028.1, read as the reverse complement.
ACACACCTGCTGGCCAGTTTAGTGGTGTAAACAGAGCGGGGTTGAGCCCTAAAAAACCGCAAAAGATCTTCTTCCAGTACCTCCAGCATTCCCTGTGCCGACCAAAAACATACACAATGTTAGAATTTAGTGAAGAAGCATTTATTTAAACTAGTGGTTGCCAAGATATTTTCTCTCAGACCCTCTTTGGCCTATATGAATATTTAAAGGCATCCCCCACACCTCCTCTGAAGATGCACATGCTTTAGATTATTGTACACATGATGCCCGCCAGTTTGGGAAACACCACTTTAAATGACATTAACGTTCATGATTAGGCCTATACATCATCTGCCAGATGCACAGAAATACTGACCATAGGAACGTGTCTCCTCCTCAGCGCAGCACGCAGCCTACGGTCAATCCTCTGGAAGCAATCTTGAGCAGTGTAGGCTGGATTCACTAAGATTTAGCCAATAACCTTTGATCACTTCACAGAAGACACTGCATTTGCTAACTCACTGCGTGCCACCTCATGCTAGGCTCATGTACCTGACAAGCCCTCTAATAAAGAGGGCGCGTCTCATTTATTCAAACCACCTGAAAGACAGTAAATACCGGGGCTCACATTCTCTCTGATCCTTGGCCAGCTTGTTGGTGCAGGCCCTCCCGGCCTTCTCCTCCAGAAGAGCCAGCAGCTTGTCCTGTTCCTCTCCGGAACGATTCATGAAATCATTCCATGACTGTGAGATGGAATAAAAGTAATGTCAGGTGCTTCAGCCAGAGCGTCACCAATTAGCACTTCAAAGCGGCATTTAAAAAACATTCATGTCCCATATACTGAAAGGAATCAGAACATGAAGGGAGGGTAAAAGTTAGGGACTGCCGGACTGAGCTTTTTGTAAGGGAGGTACCTACCTGGATGTAGCTGCTATTTGTACAGGCCTCCGTGAATATGGAGGGGGGGGCAGGGTCACTGCTCGTGTCCACTTCATCTTTAGAGCACTCATCCCGCTCTAGCAAATTAGCCAGATATCGTGCTGTTTGTTGTTACAGATAGAAGAGAGAAACATTATAGCCAGAATCATCATGCACAAGATCCAAAATCCTGCTGACAATGACAAAACTGTTGTTTTTTTTTTTTTTTTTTTTTTAAAAAAAGAAAAAACATGGACATCTTCCACACCTTGTTCAATACAAGGTCATAGGGGGACTGGAGCCTATCCCAGGCAGGGGAACACTCAATCATACACCATGAACAACTTAGAGCTGCCAGTCTTTAGAGGACACCAGAGTACCCAAGGGAACCCCATGTGACACGGGGAGAACATGCAAACCCCACCCACACGGTGGAGGTAGGATTCAAATTCGCTCAACCCCAATCTGTCATTCAACAGTGCTACCCACTGAGTCACCATGCCACCCATTTCCAAATGGATTACAATTCAACATGAAAAGAACCCAGTTTCAAAAAAACATTTTCTAGTCATATTACAAAACTTCAGGCACAGGCCAAAAGGCAATGGAAGCTTACAGTTCTCCTGTCGTTGTAAACTCTTCCTGCCTTTGGCTCGTGGGATGAGGTCAGAGTTGCGTATGGCCTGATTGATAAAGAACTGTTTTTTCTTGGATGGTGACACCCGTTTGGATGGTGAGCTGGGCAATGAGATGCTGTGTTCTGCTACAAGGCTGCGAGATACATTAAAAGCAAAATGTCACCTAAGCAGAAATGGTGTTCTCCAGTTTAACTGTACGGTGGGCAAATTACAGCATTAAGCAGTGTTACAAATTGCTTTGGGGATGACAATGACGGAGGAGGTATTAAACACACTTTAATTTATGTGTAATTTGATCTTCCATATAGGCCTACTTGACAATAGCAAAACTTATGTACTGTATAGCAGAGGAAGCTCAGGGTTTGTCATAAATAACTGCAATGACGAACAGGTACGGATAAGATATAGCCCATGCCTTCCCAGGGAACACAGTGCAAAAGACTAGTGGAGACACTTGCATAATGCCAGCTGATGCAATAGCTAATTATAATGTAAAACGAGATGTACCATGATAGTCACAGCTAAGCAGACAGTTTACTTACGGCTTTACGAGCTACCCACTCAAAACTGTCCTTCCATAATCCTGACATCTTAAAATTATAAAACTTCGAAGAAAAAAAAAATCAGTTTATCTAAATTCTAAAACTTCCGAGCAGTACATGTATGTATGTCGCTAGCTATCTCGGAGGCCTACAACCAGATCATTACAAAATGTCCGACATATAATATGATATCGCACGGCTAAGCGTTTTTATCATCTCCAACCCAAATGCAAAGCTTCTGTCGAGAGCTGCATACTCCAAACTGTAAATATGGTACAAATGCCACTAATAAAATAAAACATGAAACCCCGAGAAAGCCGGCTAATATTCGCTGACTGAAAGGTGTAGCAGCTAATCGTCGAGCAAATCAGCCAACTACCGACCAGACATCTTTTTTTATATCTCCACTCGGCAGCCAGCTAATACACTCTGCAACTAAATTAGCTTTCCAGCCAGACTAACACACATTTATTTTATATTCATTATTTTTTGTCACGGAGTCTGCATCTCCATACTCTTGGTAGTAGCTGTATCTGAGTCGCCTGAAATGGCGTCAGGGAGTCTCGTTTTACACACATCTCTAGCTATAGGTAACCAGGTCAATCATACTCGTATTATACGACAGCTAGTAAAATTACTGAGGAACAACGAGGGGACTTAAATAGACATGTACACCGACTCTGTAATGCATTTAGTAACAGATGCTCTTCCTTATTAGGAGTGATGTTTGTTGACCTACATATAGCTGGCTGGTTCACAAATATTCAGCTTACTAAACTAGAAAATAATAAAACTTGACAGTCGGCTAGTTTAACTTTTAATTCTCGAGACTATATGTAGCGTATGTTTTACTTAAAGGTTCCATCAGACTACCATTCATATTAATGTCACTTACATGTAATCCCGTCCATCATTGTTGTTACTGCAGGTAGCGTTGGTCAACACAACCATATTATTACTGTTTGCTCGATAACACTTAGGCTGGAACGTAAACACGTCTATAATAAAATAAAAATATATTATTTTCAAGACACCAGGCAAACAATCCTACGGTTGAATATTATTACAAGCGCACTACAGCTCGCCCACCAGAAAAAGTAGGCTGGAAAACCACGCCTGCCAACCAGCTATATAGCAACTCCTTTCTATTGCAACAATGGGGATATTACTTGTTTTATTATTGTGCTTGGCTTTCTTCTTAACCGCCCCTAAACATTATAAAATGGCGTTTTTCACTAAATGCGTACTTATACTTTCATTGCTAAACTTATACTACTGACTTGTGCAGTTATAATTTTAGATAATGTGGGTCTGTAGTTTACAATTATTCGTGATTTTACAATACAATTCAAGTAACTAAGTTTCATATGAAGTTCTGCGCATCTGAATTTTGGGGTGGATTACTCATCTCGTGTAATCAAGTGTATTTGTTTAGCTGAGAAACACCATGAAGTGTTGTATAACAACACTAGTTGGAAATAATAGCAGTAATAATAATATATTATTGTTTCTGTTGTTGTTGTTGCTGCTGCTGCTGTTATTATTATTATTATTTATCTATTTATCCATATTCTTCTCCTGAGGCCTGTTCCAGAAAGCGGGTTTAACATACTAGCCTATAGTTAAACTTGAATTCTGATTGGAGAAAACTGAAAATCTAGCTTCAATGTTTGTCGATTCTCCGAATTTCTCCAATCAAAATTCAGGATTGAATATAGGGTTTGTTAAACCCAATTTCTGAATTAGACCCTTGGTGAAAGTCACCTTGAACCTTTCTCAGGGTACACCCTGGACTGGATACCAGTCCATCACCAGTCCATCACCAGGTGCAAACACATAATCATAATCTATTTACAGTACTATTACTACTACTAATACTACTAATAATACACTGTACGCATTATGCCATTGTTTTTTTCTAAACTGACAATATCCTATTTCAATAGCCATATCTCAGTGATGCTGCAAAAAGTCTTGGAACCATAGGAAATTGGGACAACAAAGATTTGCAATGATGATGCTCAACATTTCAGGAGAACTAGTCATCAGTCACAACATATAACATGTTCATAAATGCAGAAAAAAGTAGTCATTTAACAAAATATGACAGTATACATTTAATTAATCTAGGCATGGGTAAATTAATCTAGGTACTTTTCAAACAATGATAAGGGTGTGTGGAATTTAAATTGTCATTCTTAAAAAAACAAACTATGATGTAAGCACTGTAGTGCTTTTGTGACTGAAACAATGTCATTTGTGTCATTCATCTTAGAATGAAACATAAGATCTCTGCTTGTCCATAGTAACACTGTTTGGCAACAAACTCTCTTTCAAAATCAGAAGTGGGCTGTAATGTATTTGAATGTGGGAAGCGAGCTACACAATGTTTTTTGTGTGTCAACTCCATTTTTTTGAAAGATATGTAAATCATGGTCAAGAAGAGGTAATTATGACTTCAGCAAAAAAAAAAAAATCTATGCGATGAGACTTGCTGACTTTTGGAGATGTGGTAAGATTACCAAAAGTTCATAAATATTTTAAATATGGCATAATTTGTTATTGGATTATATAAAGATATTGTAGAATATTTTAGATTGTTTATATATACATTATACAGTAAAAATAAATCTTGCATAAAAACAACACAAAGTGCTTGTCAACTGAAAATCTTAATGGAAAATAAAATACCGTTAAGACAACAGTGAATGTCTCAACATGTATAGTAATTAGTAGTCTGATCAGCAGCAAAATGATTCCCTTACTAACATATAACATTCAGTATCAAGGAGTTACAAAGGTTGATTGATCATACCCTTGAGAATTCTCTTCTATGCAATATCAAACAACACAAATGGGTGTTATATCAGTCTGGGAAAAAAGTGTCAGATAAGCTATATAGGTACTGTGTTATTTTTTTAAAATGATTCGCAACAAGGTTCCAGTTCTAGTTCTGGTGTTGTGAGATACCAAATACAAGTGGAGAATGTGGCTGGAGTTGAGAACAAAATGAAGAGAACAGAGTTGGGACAAAGGAAAAGAAAAATGTCTAATTTTGGGTGCAGCTTCAAGGCCTGAGCTCAAGGAAGACGTTGTCTGCCCTATTTTTTGTTTATGTGTATGCAGATATCAATGTGAGATTGACCAGGGTGAAACCAGGAAAATGAAAGAATAATTGTTTTGGTGTGTTATTTGCTGCAGAGAATCCTCATTGCCAGCTACTGTATACATAATTGTGGCCTCATTCCATCTGTCAGGTGAAGCACGACTTTCAGACCCAAGCTGTTGTCAGACATTTAAAGGATTTAAAGTGAAAGTGCACAGCTGAGTCCTTTCTGCTAGGATAATAACAGCACCTAGCTAGAGCTAACAGGACACAATGAATTCAGAAAGTATTCACACCCCTTCACATTTTCCCACATATTTTAAAGTTAGAACCTTATGCTAGAATCATTTAACCCCCTACCAAAAAAAAAAAAAAACTCCAATGACCTCACAAAACAGGATTTTAGTTAACTGAAAATAAAAAGCTCAAATATCACATTGACATAAGAATTTAGACCCTTTACTCGGTACTTACTTGAAGAACCTTTGGCAGTGATTACAGCCTTGAGACAAACTTTGCATCCCTCGATTTGGAGATTTTCTGCCAGTATATTCTGCAGATCCTCTCAAGCTCAGTTAGGTTTGATGGGGACTGTCAGAGTGAAGCTATTTTTAGCTCTCACCAGAGATGTCTGATTGGGCTTAAGTCCAGACTCTGGCTGGGCTACTCAAGGACGTTCCCAGAGTTGTGTCTAAACCATTCCTGTGCTGTCTTTGCTTTGGACTTAGCATCATTGCCCTGTTGGAAGCGAAACTTTCAGTGCAGTCTGAGGTCCACAGTGCTCTGGAACAGGTTTTCATTAAGGATACTTCTGTACTCTTTTTCATTTGGTTTTCCCTCGACCCTGACTAGTCTCCTACCATGCTTCAGCACTGGGATGGTATTGCACAGTTCATTCAACAGTTCACTCTTGTTTCTCTGAATCTGAGAGTCCTTTAGGTTCGTCTTAGCAAACTTCAAGCAGGCTTTCATGTGTTTCTTTACTTGTCCAATCATTTGAATTTACCACAGGTGAACCCAAAAATGGTGTTAAAACTTCTCAAAGATGATCAAAGGAGATGAGATACAATCGTGTTTTAACTTTCCCAATAATGGTGTATATTGACCATAGAATGATGAGGGGAAAAATGAATTATTTGGCATAAAGCCGCAACATAAAAAGTTGTGAAAAAGTGAAAGGTTCTGAATACTTTCTAAATATACTGTATGTCACGCCTAAAGGAAACTGCCCAAAACCCTAGTGTTTGAATTTATGCTTCACTGTTTAAACTCACCAGTTCCACGTAAAATTATGGTACATAAAATCAAGAATAACTTAAGAATGTTTTGAGAACAGCTTTAAAGGTATTTTACTGGGTTTTGAAATCTTTTCAAAAATATGTGCATTCAGCAAATAATAGATGAGTCTCCTTGCCAGGGTGATGGTTATCTGCAACAGTCCTTGAACTGTCATCCAGTTGTCCTATCTGGTTCAGTCTAACATACTCATTACGATTTCCTTTTTTGGTTTGCTCATTTTCGTATTTAACCTGGGAATGGTCAAGATGTGCCAAGACTGAGTCAATCATATGCAAAACAAACTCATATTTTATTGACAGGGGCCTGACCAACAATGCTAAGAAGCTCACTGATGGGGAAACTGAGCACTGAACCCTAAGCTTGTACAAGAGGTGTGAAACTCCTGCCAACTAAATACATTCTAGAAAAAAATAACGTTGAACAGTCTTGACATGTTAAGCTTGATTGCTAGTTAAGCTGTAGGACACGGGGTCCTAAACGCAAGATTACAGTCTTCTATATGCTGTACTACTATATTTGCCTTAGCACTTTGCCTAAACTGTAAGTCTTCTGGGATAAAGACATCAGGCTGAGGAAAACTCATGCTAATAATAATACATCTGAATGGGATATAGACCAGGAGTGCTAGTATTCCCCCTCATTAAATATTTATTGACTCTGTACAAGTGTACCATGAAGAATAAGAAACAGACAACTTCCACACGTTTATGGTGTGTAAGCCTGAGCAAGGTAGCCCTGGATTGTTTTTATAACACTGTGATTTAAAATGAATTACTTCCAATTTTACAGGTTATGAGTTTATGGGAAACCCTCACAATTTCTCTGAAAGTGCAATGCCCTACAAAAAACGTCATTCAGAAATATAAAAATACAGCACATACATTGTCTTGAGTCAGGTATCTTGTGTTTCGTATTGGTTAGCATTGTTTCTAATGCAAAAGAAACAAAAGAGACTGAAAAAGATTTTCATTTCAACTTGTTTTTCAATGTAACATTCCACTGAGAGCACCTTGTGCACTAAGTCCTCCCCAAGTGCACTTTCTTGACATTTGGGCCAGACTACAAGCGCCAAGGAAATGTGCTACATTTCAACGGCATGACATAAAAATAAACAAAAAAATAAACACGTAAATCGGAAAACAAAATCAGGGATGGCCACTGAATGCAGCATTAATGAAATGTACACTTATACATTTATAAAGTAAACCTAAAGGACCTTACAAGTACTTAAATGTTGCAGCAGTGTCGGAGAATGAACAAATTACCAAAGTGAGATGCCACCTCAGGGGTCATTAAGTCTTTGTCCCCGAGGAAGAGCAAAGGTTTGGGCAGGGCCTCAATTTTCAGCTGTATGCTCTAACACACCCGTGATGACTCATCGGCCTCATGAAGCTCACATCCTGCTTTCTTGTGTGCCCAGTGAGGAGAGAGCAGTGAGCTCCTCCGTGCTGGACATTATTCCTCCATTCACCACAGACTCCCTGATAGACTGACCCTTCCTGGTCATGACTGTCCCACCATCCAACAGCCCAGCCGGCTTTTTCGTTTCTGCTCTGGTGCCGGGCAGTTTCCTCAGCCCAGTTGGTTGTCCAGGCTGAGCCATCTCTGTGGCCTCGATTACAGAAACTTCCCTGAGCTGGTCATCATCAGTTTGGTCTTTCGCAAAATTCACAAATACCTGGGGGGGGGGCAAAAAACAGCTTCATGTTTTTTCAGCCAAATCTTAGCAGCTGAAGAATTCATTCACAAGCACCAAGATGGCCATTAAGCCCCAAACCTGGTCCAGAGTTGTCTGGGAGACAGAGTAATCTTCGACTGCCAACTCTTTGCATTTGCTTGATAGAACGCCGAAAACATGGGCCAGGGAGCAGACGTGTGATGGTAGATGGTACTGCAGGACATTCTGGTGCCGCTCTTTCAGCTCTATGCCAGGGAAGGAGGACTTAATGAAGGTGTCGACAGGGCAGGGCTCGTGGGACAGCTGTGTCAGCCGCAGGATGATGGTGTAGCCATCCCCAAATCTAAAAGTTTCCATAATATATTGTGAGTAATATTTCACAGCAACAAAAATTCAACTACTCTTTGGTTCCTGTGCTGAATGTAATATAACTATTACAATAATTCTAAATATCAGGAAACACCTCACATTTATATCCCTATTTATTAAATTAATCACTTGGAATTATTAAAACTATTTTCATGTGGCTCCCTGGGATACAGTCTGCCAATATTTACTAATAGAATTTGTTAAATTTGACATTATCCTTTGCCCCCATTAACACCTACACTATGGATTATCCCTTTTTCCTCAACTGGCAGCTTTAACCAATTCCAGCACTACCTGTTCTTCAGGTGCTGCACAGACCCCAGGCATCGGAACCTGCCATTCACCATAATGGCAATTCGAGTACACAGAGCTTCACATTCTTCCATACTGTGGAAGCGCACAGAGAACAGGGCATGTGATATTTTTCTTAACTTAAAATGTAAAATAAAATGACAAATAACTGTAATAATTGCATACTAATATATTAGCAATCCCATGATGATTGCATATTACTGAATTAGTGTAGTAAGATTAACTTTTGAATGCCTGCATAAACAGCAACCCCTACCTGTGGGAGGTGAGAATAACCGATCGGCCCTCCTTGATTACACTGAGAATACAGTTCCACAGGAAACGCTTGGCCTTTGGGTCCATGCCTGTTGTAGGCTCATCCTGTCAAAGCACATGGATATCAAGGGTAGGGAAATTATGATGGCAGGTGTGCGTTCCACCTGTCTGCCATCCGTCACACTCATCACTCTGCGCTCACCAGAAAGATAAGAGGCGGTGCGCCAATGAGGGAGATTGCAGTGGACAGTTTGCGTTTGTTGCCTCCGCTGTACCCTCCCGCTCGACGGTCAGAGTACTGCATCAGCCCAAGCTTTTCCACTCCCCACTGGGCTACCTGAGAAGAAGGGTGACCTTATAGCAGACATGCAGTTCCAGTAAACACATGATCTTATCTAGTGCTGTTTTTTTTCCCCACAAACAATTAGCCTCAAAAGTGAAATGAATCCCTAAAAATTAAAACAAGGAACAACAGAGGCTATACTTGATCACATACTTTTGCCACATTGTCTTCAGGGACCCCACGAAGGCGGGCGTAGAACTCCAGGTGCTCCCGACCCGTCAGCAGGTCATTGATGGCATCAAACTGTGGGCAGTAGCCCATGAGCTGGTGAACCTTGTCCAACTCAGTCAGCACACTGTTCAAAAGCAAGAAAAACATCACCAGCCTACAGCAGATCTGAGTAGAATGTTTCACAGATACCTCATCCACATCTAGAATAAATATATACACTTGAACATACCTCGTATGTATTTGCATTATTACACATGTAGATGCAATGCTCTCTGGAGAGCGAACACACTGACCTGTGGCCACTAAGGAATGCTGTCCCGTAGGTGACACAAGTGTCTCCAGTTAGCATACGGAATGTTGACGTTTTCCCAGCACCGTTGACCCCCAGCAGCCCAAAGCACTGGGCAAAAAAAAAAAAAGATCTGTGACCGCTTATTTAAGAGGCGGTACATTTCAATAACTAACATCCTGGGCCACACGTGTTTAGCATGCAGCATTTATGGTCATTAAATTTGAGGACGATTCTTTCTCACCTCTCCACGAGGAATTCCCAGGCACAGGCGATCTACTGCAGGCTTCCTGCCCAGCTTGTACACCTGCATTCTCCAGAGTCCATAGTTAATAAAGATTGTTTTAGTGCTATAGGTCTTTGTTTCAACATTTTTGGTAATAAACCTTTTTGCTACCTGACATAGCTTTGATATTCTTCCTCTTTCTCACCTTACTAAGGTCTTTCATGATCAACATCTCCCCCTGTGCTTTCCCAGACTTCACTCTCTCCCTCTCCTTTGCTACATCCTGGTCCTCAGGACCCAGAGGAGGCAGCGTAGGGTCTGACAGAGACCTAAGCACAAGGCTGATGTTAAGAAGTGGCTGCAAATCTGACTCGATTCAAAAGGTTCTAGAGTGTCTGTTGGCATAGCTTCTGTTTCATTGCTGCAGGTGTTACCAGAGCTCAAGGTGCCTCCAGCTCAAGAAAAACTTGTACTGCAGCAGTAGGGTGAAGAGAAAGAAGACCACACCCTCTGTTGCCATGGCGAACAGGTTCTTTCCCACAAAATCCCAGGAAAGAGGATCCAGGGTTTGCCTGGTGCCTGTCAACACCAAGAAGCAAAGTTACCACTGCATTACCACCCCAGTCTGAGGGCAACCATGGTTTTTCTTGGCATGCTTTAGATTCCATTTACACTGCAAAATTCCTGACAGCAGGGTGACTCAGTGGGTGGCTCTGTGGTCTTACATCTCCAGGGGTATTATTTCAATTCCTACCTCTGGCTCTGTGTATGCCAGGTTTCACCTGCCCAAAGGGGGTTCTACCCACACTCCAAAGACATGAACTTTGATGAATTGGCCTCACCTGCCCATGTTTTGTGAGTGTGTGTGTATCCTGTGATGGAACTACATTCCATTCAGGGTGTCCTCTCGGATGACCTTGTACTAGATAACTGGCTATAGAAAAATTAATGGATTTCTTATGTCACGTTTGCTGACCAAATAGAATAGAAAAGCTGCTAAATAGACACAAAAAACATTCACTACTTCTTTGAAAAGAACACGTAACATTCCAAAACAACTTCATCCATAAGGACCTGCGGCAATTAATACCATGACCTGAAGCTACAATCTTACTCCAAGCCGTGTGAAGCGTTATCTCCCTTAATCCTTGCTATTAAATTACTAATTACAGCTGCACAGGGTTTTACTCTGAACAGCTGCATGCACACAACAATCTTTTGGCACAGTATAATGGGCTTTTTCATACTTGTGACTTGAATGTCCCACATAAAAATTAAATGCAAGGCTACCTGTATTTATTACTTTTTCCGTTTTATGGTCTGAAATATTTTTTTTTTTTTTTTTAAGAAAGAAATTTGAAGAAGCCTTAAGTTCGCAGTGGTCATTGCTGTTTAGCTGACTGTTATGATCGGCTTCCTCGCCACCTGCATTTTTATTTATTCATTCATCCATTTTCCGAACTGCTCAGTCCTATTCAGGGTCACAGGGGGACCTGAAGCCTACCCTAGGCAGCATTAACATACGAGGCAGGGGACACCCTGAATGGGGTGTCAACCCATCGCTGGGCACAGTCACTGACATTTTAACGTAGTTGAAGTCCAATTTAATCAATGACTAGAAAAAATATGGCAACCTAAATACCATTTTCTGGTAATCACATATAGCACTACTATGCTTCATAAAAGAAGCACCATTTTAGTGCACTTTTGTTAGATAAAAGGTTATGGAAACACAGGAGTGGATGGAACCATTTTACAATTTGATTTATTTCACTCTATGATAACCACCCTTCATTTGTTCATATCTCAATTTTGCAAAGTTCAGTATCTCAATTCAGCTATTAATGTAACAAGTGAAAAAAAGTGAGTGATGCACAGAAAATGAAAATGTACAGCATGTGTGTAACTTATCTCCCTTTGCTGTTTTCAGCTAAACATACCCAGACGCTGAAAGGTGTCCACTAAAGCCTGGTTCTTCGCCATGTCAATGAGCCCACGGCCCAGACAGAAGTGCGGGAAAATTAGAAAGAGCTTCTTCAGAACCTTATTTATGTCATTCAGGTACTGCAAAGGACAAAAGACCACCAAACGGAGGAACATGTTATACATAAACTAGACAAAATAAAATAGGAAAGTATTTACACAATATAAACAAACGTACAGTAATGATGTATTTTAGTGAATACTGAAAATTAACTGTCAATGTTTCACAGATTAGACTGGGCCTCAAGCTTTTTAAATTTGTCAAATTTATTTATCCCAGAAAAAATCAGTTATACTATAAAAATATGATTTCTTTCTGTATACTAATCCCATTTAAAGCTTTTGTTTTTACCTTTATTTTTGGTAGTCACTTTAAAGTTAAGGTTACTTATTCCTAAACTTTTTGACATAAAAGGGTTTAATTTTTACTTTCAGCCTTTTTCTAAATAAATCAAATTTCCTAACTCTGCAAAGATGAGAAAACAAAAAGCCTAGGATGGAAAAAAAAAAAAAAAAAAAAAAAATGAATATTTTAAAATTATATTTGCTCTCTGGAAGAATGTGTAAGGGTGGCTCCTTCCAGAATGATGCCGTAAGATGAATATGCAGGAAGTGGGAAGCCCCCTGGCATGGTAGTATCTGCAGCACAAAGCCCCGGTTTAGCAGCAAAGCCGAGGTGAGCACCTGATCGGTGAAAAGCTCCAGGATGAAAGTGGCCATGCTGCCGTTGATGCCGACGAAGAGGTTGACAGATGTGAGAACCACGTAGGCAGTGCTGGGGACACTAAAGATGAAGGAGGCGGGGTACATGAGTGGTGTGATTGACCATCTACGAGGCAAAGAGAGAGGAGAACATTTCACTGAGAAGATTACGATTCCGACACTGAGTACATGTCATCCTTGAAAGTGTATACTGTGTGCTGATTGGACAAATAGAATAATATGACAGAGATTAAATGGAATTTTTTTTCATATACAAAAATGGGAGACCTCGGTTTGATCTTTGTATAATTAAATGATCTGCCAACCGCTTATCCAGGATGGGATCTTATGGATCCCAGGCAGGATAAGGCACAAGGCAGGGGAACATCCTGGATGGGATGGCAGTCAAAATAGGGCACACATACAAACATTCAAGGCAATTTACAGATGACAACTTACGAGTAAATCCACACAACACAAGGGGAACATGTACACTCTACCCAGAGAGCTGCGGTGGGACTCAAAGCCCCAACTCTGGAGACATTTGGCTACAGTAACACCCACTGAGTATCGGCGTCACCCCGTCAGAACTTTAGGTAATAATATGTACCTTAAGTGATACTCATCACCAGTTATGATGACCGAAACAATACAGTTCGGCAGCCCTTACCCATAGAGCATGAGCAGCAGGACCAATGCAGGCAGATTAGTTACAGAAACATACGACTGTTGCTGGAAGCAAATAAAGATGACCACCACCATGGTGGCTGGCACAGTGTAGTTCAACTGTGGCCAAGACAAAAGGAGAAAACAGCAATAATTACACATTACAACGTCATGTATTAACACAGCAAACAGCAGAACATGTATCCAAATCTACCAGCTGAAATTTTGTTTTATTATTTAAATTAATATGAAGTGTGTCACCCATAAAGGCCAAAGAGACTGAAGATGGGTCACAGGGTAACTGACCATGTCCCAGGTGAAGTTAGCCAGCCAGTAGAGCACAGGTTTGACCCCACTGACAAACTGAAGATGCTTGGCCTTGCTGACCCTCTCCTCAATGAGGAACAGAACGAAGCTGGCTGGCACGAAGGACATGGCAAACATCACACAGATAGACACCAGCACGTCCACCGACGTGGCCATCCTGATCGGCAAGACAAAGAGAGGGTAAATGGGGGTGGAGATGATGCTGGGAAGTTATACCTGACAGGGGAAAAAAAAAAAAAAAAAAAGATACATATACAGTAGATTCAAGTAAGAATCTAGACTCTTATGATCCAAAAATTGATTCAGAAATTGCAAAAATCTTTTTTTTTTTTTAACTTTTGTTTTTCCTCCATGGCAAATATAATGTATGCTAAGACAAAACTGTCATGCGGTGCAATTTCGGAAAGGAATGAGCATCGCTAGTTCATGAGTGAGTGAGACCACTGGGTAATGATGGCAAGTGTAACTACAATCTCCATCACTGGAAAAATCACCAGCTCCCCAAAACTGTAGAGAATCAAGAAACAATTTTGAGTCCAATTGTGACTCCAGGTATCCAAATAATATCAAATCGTGAGTTTCACCGAAAGTCACACCCCAACAGAATTCAGGCATTTCCCAAGCTTAAAAAAAGCACAGAGTCTTTGATCAGACAAAACTGTCAAAGGGCTTTCCTCACATTGCAACTTCTACAAATTGCTCCTTGGTGAGATTGAGCGGGTGGTTGTAGGCTGTTATGCCGTATTTTCTGCTCTCTGCTCCAGGTGGCAGGCTGGCACGGAGAAGCCCGTTGTTCATGATGTTGACAAAAGACACCATGGCGTGCCAGCCCTTGTTGTTGAACCAAACCTGGACAAGGGAAGCTATAGCTTGACCGTCACTCTTGGTAAATCAAGACTGTGTTAAGAAGACAGAGTTGTTTACGAAAGCAAAGTTATGTCCACCTCATCTACTCACTTTCACATTGTTCCGACTGTTTAGTCCATTGAGAAATCCAGGTAATCTATTCAGGAACCGATCCACCGAGCTGTTCTGTTATTTGCAGGGAGATTAGGCATTATCAATCCAAAACAGATTATTAAACTCATCATAACATGGTCAAATAAGATACAAAATGATGTACAAAAACTGAGTGAATCTCTCGATGGTTAAATGAGGTAGCCTTGCTTAAACCTGTTCTATTCCATAGCGGTTCCTTATTGCTAGAACAGATTCCTCCAAGTAATGGACTTCTGACATGGCCAGGGAACTGCTGCCACCTAGAGAGAAGCCACCATATCTGCAACACAAACAACATAACAAACATTGTATTTTATACATCTGTCCTTTTACACAGTTTGCACTGACCAGGGTTACAGTGAGGCCAAAAGGCTTAGGTACACCACGCACACAATCACAAACTTTGGAATATTTATTAATTTCATTAATTTCCCCTTGTGAGTCAATAAAGTTGATCTCATAGCTGTCCATCTCCTGAAGCTGGACTGGTGGGCAGTACAAATCCAGAGAACTCATTTCTTTTATACCATCCTGTTAGTGCTTTTGACTAATTTACCTGTACTCGTTGACCCATTTTTTGGTCTTCAAGCTGGATGGAGAACAGAGGGAGAGAAGAATGGTAAAAAACGGACAATTTAATACAGAGCAAGCCTCCAAGTGCCAAGATAATCTCAGACCTCTTGCGCAGAATCTGCGGGTATGTCTTGACTAGGTAGTCAGAGATGTTTCGCCCAGTCAAGTTCTGCAGGATATCTCCAGTGGCCCTCTTGATCTGCAGAGAGAATAAAGTGATTGATATCAACAACTGTTCATAAGGCTTTTGGTCAGAAATTACCAAACAAATTATGAACTGGAAACTATTAAAATGATTTGGAACAACAGAGTGGCTATGGATATAAAGTATTCCTAATGCACAAGTAGACTTCGGTGTCAATCCAGGTCATCCAATCGCAGGACAAGGAGAGACAAAAGAGGACTGCCCCGTCACCTGTGGGGGGGGCAGGCCCCCTGCTCCTTCAGGACACTCAGCCAACATCCTGCGGACCTCGCTGGTGCTGCACTGGCACTCGGGCGAGGGCTGCCCTGTGCTCCAGTTCCCAGAGTCAAAGAGTCTCCATGTTGAGTAGGGTAAAGGAGGCCTCATGAAAGGAGCACCCGCCTCCTCTGCACACTGGGTCTCCCTGCACCCAACATGAGGGACAGAGCAACACCGACACTGCGAACATGTCACGCGACTCCCAGATTTTGCTCAAGGACCCAAAGAGAACTCTACTTCAACTCAAGTCAAGTGGACCTCATTGTCATGCCATCCATATACAACTATACAGTGGTACAAGATAACGTTCCCCCCAGGATCACGGTGCAACAAACAGACAATGGCAGAAGTTCACAGTTATTCAAAGGTGCAAAACACAGGCCAGAAATAAACGAGGGTTGGACATACATACAGTATATGAACAATGTACTCAATGGATAGCGTGGTCAAACCAACAAATTACACAGAATAATTTGTTTAGTGCATGTCAGGTATGAGTCGAAAGTAAGAAGAAGGGGATCTGCTTTTTGAACAGAACAATAAGCTAAGGCTTACCCGTCTATCTCCATACACCTGGTTCCAAATCCAGGTGGATCCAGCAATGCATCTATCAGATTTTGGATGGCAGGGTCTCCAGGAGCATCATTGCTGAGGAGGTACATTCAGGTTAGGAAGGGGAACACAAAGAATAATGATGGGTTAATATTGAAGATTCGAGTCATGGAGGAGGAGTCCATACCTAAAAAAGGTATACTGTTCTCCGTACATCCAAGGCTGTAGCTCAAGAGGTGGATACTTTCCAAATGGAGGTACAATCAGGCTGAATAACAGGGCAATCAGCACAAACACAGCAGGCAGCACAATCTGATGCAAAGGTATAACAGCAATGACCATACGGAAAACTTCACTTTGCTTTACATGTCTATTTTCCACTTTGATGAATGCTACGTCTCCGCAATTCCACAGGGCACAAGGACGTTAGCGCACCTGTGCGAAGAAGCCCCTGCGACTGCGGCGAGCATACAGCCACCTCTTGATGAAGAGCGCCCGCAGCTGCTGCAGAGTAAGACCCCTCCCGGAACGGGGCGCACCACCCCGCCCGTCACACCTCAGAGGGTCTGTCTCTGGGGGGTCTGCATGGGATATGTGAGCACCGGTGTTGGAATACGGGAAGCAATGCGCCTGAAGGCTCAAGTCGGCCATCTTGCCATGGGAGTCTGACAGTTAAGGTCTTAGTACCTCTACTGGGCGCAGTTTCAGTAAGACACCGAAGGAGATCAGAAATCAGGAAATAGGACACAGACATACCTTCACAAAGTTACATGTACCTTGACTGCGCACCCCTTTCCTTTCTAGCAGCAGTGTGGGCGGACAAAGAACAGAGTCAAAAAACATGTAAAAAGAACAACGATAGAGGACCAACCATCTTCTCAGACTGAACCTGCAACATGGCAGCTTGAACAAAGGAGAAGAGGGATGGGGGACAGCAAAGGAGTACCGGTCTCTGTCTCCTCGGCGGGCTCCCTCTGCTGCCCAGGGCTGGTAGCATCCACCCCGGTCTCCTCTGCCACTTTCAGGAACACCTGGAAATGAAAGTAGAGTTCAGGAAACTCTGAGGTTCCAGCAGGGGACAGTGCAGAACCAGCAATCCAGCACCTCCTAGCAAATGCAAGCCCGGCGTCTATGGTCGTCATCTTAGAGGGATCATGGGAACTGCCCCGGTACAGATGAACCTTGACTCGACTGGTGTGACACTGACTCTGCTTTTAGCTTTAGAGAGGGCAGACCCACGCTCTCCATGTGCTTCGGCAACTCACCTCCTCCAGAGTGGTGTCTGAGAGGCCATAGCCAGCAGCACCAAACTCGTTCAGCCTCCCATCCAGCTCGCCCAGAAAGGCGGCCAGGCTGTTGTCCCCAGCGGCCGTGTGGGGGAAGCTGATCAACACCTCCCTACCCACGTCCTCCACCAGCTGTGCCTCTGGCATGTACCGCCTTGCCAGCGCCAGCAGAGCTGCCACACCTGCAGGATCGAGTGCCCAGGACAAGCTAATACAGAACGTCACTGATCACCCAGAGAGATTTTTTGTTGGCCAACAGTCTAACAGAGTAAATAAATCCCAATGCTATCACAACAGTTAGAGCAGTATTTCCAGTTATTTATTACAAGTATAAATATATGACAAGTACAGTACAGTGCAGATAGTACAAGTAAGGTAGTAACATGCTTGTAGTCATGGAAGGTTTGTATAAGTGGGTAAAAGAGTTTTGGGTGAGTCTCTATAGAGCTGGGTGAAGTTAGAGACCATAAAACCTAAAGAATAAATGTTACTGGGTACAAAGAGGTGTCTGAAGCACGCAGACATGCATCTCAGGTAGCTGAGCCTTGGCCTGCAGGGGCTCCAGGAGTAGTTAACATTCATGCGTAGTAAAAGCGCTCACCAGAGGTGCTCTCCCCTCCCAAACCCGTGTCGTTGCCTGGCGAGGAGTCACTATCCTGACAAACGGAGAGAATGGGCGGATCAACAAGGAAGGGACACTGGAGATGGGTGACCCAAATCTTCCCGTTGCCCGTACGAGGGAAATGAAAACTAAATGGAAGGCATTGTCTACCTTGCCAGAAGTTGGGGGTGTGAGCTTGCCCACGCAGGTGGACACATCCTCCACACGCTCATTATCCTCCTTCATGACAGTCAGGTAGTAGCCAGAACCTAGACGGGCCTTCAGGAAGAGGGAGGAGCCACAGCAGCAGAGCTGTCCCTTAGAGATGATGGCAATTCTGTCCCCAAGGAGGTCCGCCTCATCCATGTAATGGGTCGACAGGATGATGGTGCGGTCTGGGGACAAACAGAGTAGGAACCAGCATAGTCCCCTGTCCGGGGTGTACACTGCAACGAGTCTTTATTCCTCTCCACGGTGAAATGCATAACACAGGCAAAATATTTTTACCCTGTTGCCATAAAATTTTTTTAATTTAAGTACAAACAGACTATAAGCACTACTCTCCTGGTCTACATATCCTTACATATGGATATACTAATGAAAAAACACTTGCAAGAAGTTTATGCCTATAAGGAATTATCTGGATTTCTATATGAATGGTTCATAAATTGTGATGCAATCTTCAAGTCACAACAGAATCTTACTTATCTAATGCACACAACATTTAAGAATGCCTTTTTTTGAGCAAATGGCTTAAACTATCAAGGTCATGGGGGGGGGGGGGGGATATGTGAACCTCTGGGATAACGACTTCTTGAAAGAAGAGTAACTGGAGTCAGGTGATCCCATCAGTTCAGGTGTGGGTTTGACCCACAAAAAAAAAAAAAAAAGAATTCCAAATGATTCACAAACTTTTTCTCATCACTGTATTTGTACTCAATAACCCTCATATTCTCTATAGTAAATAGTATAGTCCCCTTCAATGGATCACTGCCTTGTCATGGCAAAGGGGCTTGCGTAGTTCAGTGAAACTATGAGCTAAGCCGTGTAGGGCCACCCAAGACGGACAGGTTGTAGTGGAGA
>JAACJT020000028.1:646825-660246 GCA_009936485.2 Gymnarchus niloticus | reverse complement strand
CCTGGCGTGCTGTGGTCCATGGAGTCACGAAGAGTCGGACACGACTGCGTGACTAAACAACAACAACAACAACAACAAAATATTATAGTTCAATATCATACATTCATGTAAAGTGCAAATGGCCAAATGGTAAGCTATCTTGCTTGCGGCCATATGGTGCCCTGACCTTTTCGGTATTTGAGTAAGAGATCCCAGATCCCCCTGCGGGAGTATGGGTCCACGCCGGCTGTGGGCTCATCCAGGATCACCACCGTGGACCCTCCCACAAACGCGATGGCCACAGACAGCTTCCTCTGCATGCCTCCTTCATAACGCATGGCCCATCATATAAAGTGTGAAGATCATGAAGAATTAAAGGCAAATTACGTCCGTTTAAAAACAAAAAGAAAAAATATCTCAATCCAAATCACCTATTCATCCATCCATCATTCAACAACAGGATTTTACAGAGTCTGAAGCCCATCCCAGGAAGCCCAGGGCAATTTCACATGATTTTCCCAAAAACATTGCTACTCCTTAACAATTAAATATTGCATGAGCTAACATAAACTTCTTTCTGTACAAGGTGTCAGAACCAATCAGAATAATATTATGCACGTGCCCATCCGATATTGAGTATCCGTGTTGTAATTATTCCTTCACGGGATTACAGAATTTTGTTTCACAATTTGAACAATTTTTTAGATGGCTCTATCACATATATCATACAACATGGCATAACAGTTGGTGAGGCTCAAAATAAAAGACTATCAGATTGGTATTGGCTGACATATATTTAAGGTTGTGTTATCAATACCGGATGTGAAAACTGCTGTCGAGCCACCCCTAAATATGCTCTGAGCGTTATGTATACCTGAGAGATTACTGATCTGCTCATGCCGTTTGTGCTCCAGGCCCATGTCCTCCAGGAGTTTGTCCATCTCATTTCTCACTTCAGCTCCTGTCAGACCCTTTAGGCATCCATAGAACCACACATGTTCCTCCACAGTTAGGCTGGGTGGAGACAAAAAGGGTGGTTACATATGCTTAAGGCAGAATTCTCCACAGATCATAGAACATGTTCATCAGAACAACAGCAGCAATGGATTTCAGAATCGGGGTGGCATGCTGGCCAATTGAGTAACTTAACACCTCCAGGGTTGGAGGTTTTAATCCCACCGGTGGCTCTGTGTGGAGTTTGCATATTCTCCGTTTGTGTATGTGTAGATTTCCTCCTACAGTTCAGAAACATGCAGTTACACAAACTGGTGCCCCTAAATTGCCCATCATGCGAGGGTGTGACCTATGGTGGACTTCCTTCCTATCCAGGCTGTTTCCCCTGCTTCCTGAGATAGAGTCCATACTTATATTCTAACACTGAACTGATTTACAGACTCTCAGGTTTAGAAGTGATTTAGGAGTACTGGAGAAATAAAACCCTGTGGTTCTGCTCAGGACAAGTTGGAAGACAGATAAATAGAGATTTAAGATTAATTAAGGAGTCAATTAAATTTTGCGTGAAATATGGTCATTGAAGGTCAAGCTTGCTGGATGGCTTTACATCTTACATGTCAAAAAGGACGTTATGCTGAGGACACATGCCAAGGGTCTTGCGGATGGCATCCATGTCCTTGCGAATGTCCATTCCTTTGATGTACACAGTGCCAGCTGTGGGGGGAAACAGGCCAGTCAAGATGGACCTGGACATAATGAGGAAAAACATTATTATGTGAAGCTATGTTTATAGGAGGATATTTGTTTTTACTTCCCATGCCTGATCATAATTCACGGAGTCCTCACATTGTGGTAGTCTTGCCAGCACCATTGTGACCCAGAAAAGAGGTAATCTGGCCTTCATAAAAATTGAGATTGAGGTTGTTGACAGCCATCTTGGCTCCTTGCTTGTAAATTTTGACCAGGTTCTGGATGGCCACTCCTAGGGGAAGGTTAGGGGGTTCGTCCTCCAGACAAACTGCAATGACAGGAAATGAGAGGAACATGCAATCCACCCAGTGTTACAGACGTTGAATAGAACAGAGAATGAAGAGTGAAAGGTCACAATTTAAGGGACTTAGTCAACTTCAAACTGTCCTGCACTCTAGGTGAAGTGTATGGATGGTGTGTGGAATGAACAAGGGTGGTGGAACCGTTCTGCAGGAATGCGGAAAGGATCTCAAAGGAGAAAGGAAATACTCAAATTACTCAGACTAGTGGTTCAGCATGTTTACACTGCTATTATAGATTAGGGCATGTTCAGAGAAAAAGCTATAAACTGTGGGCTATGTTTTCTTTATACCAAATTATTCACTGATGGCTTGAGCCTTGTTGTCATATGTGGGACAATCAGCCCAAACACCACTAATGGACTACTTCATTGCTCCAAAATGTCCATTCGTCCTTCTGTTAGTTTTTTTTTTAATTGCCCACTAGTGGGAGACAGTCCAATCACCTGTCATGAAATACTGAAATATTCTGGCAAACAATACTGCTTAAAGATTAAAGAGACTTATTATGAGATACACATTCCAAAGGCCGGTCATGCACGTCTAATGGATGCTTCAATTTAAATCCCCTAAAAAGCACAAGACAGTGTAAGATGCACAGGCATTAAATTCTCACTCTTGGACTGGTCCCTTGGAGGAGGTATGGGCATCCCAGCTTCTAGAGGCGCTCCACACCAGTAATTTAGCTGAAAGATGAAATACCAAGGCCTAGGAATCCCATAATTCCCTGTGGAAATGCAAGTGAAAATCTGGATGTAAAACTGCATTCTTCCATTGCCGTTCGATTCTCAGACCACGCCAAAGGTGTGGTCCGCTTACCTGGAAAAACTGCATCAATGTACCATGCGGCAATTCCATAGAGTAGTGCATCTATATACAGGAGTGCAATGACGGTGCCAAAATTGTAGGAATCTCCCTCCATTGGACTGGAAGCCCAGTTGTACCACTGGATGCCCACACCTTGTTCCTCATACAGGGAAACATACTCGCAACCAAAACCAAACGCCACTGGAGACAGCAAGCTCTGAAGGGGAGAAATTAAGGACTTTATTATTTGGTATGGCTGAAACAAAGTAAAACAGAACAATAACCAAAGACATACATATAGGTGTTGTGTACATTAATCTTCAACAATCCATTGGTGGTCCAGTAAATTTGAGGCAATAGTACAGAATCACTCCACGGAGAGAGAAGCAGCATCATTATCAACGATTAAAGCCAGGTATTTTATCCCCAGCTGTTTTCCGCATTAGTGTCTGCTAAAGACCAGTCAGATGCCTGCAGTTAAAAAGCGATGCTCAACGACTCTAAGTGGAACCTTCAGTGGGCAGAAACGCCAATTGCTTGGCGGTGAGTAAACTGCATAGCACAAACCTACAAAACCTGAGGTCACATGTCATTGGAGAGAAACAACAACATACTTGAAAAGACTCACAAAGATGCTGTGTTGTTAACCCTACCAACAGAAGGGGGTGAACAGTGATTTTGCCCATTATTGGATTTTTCACTCTATGATTTATAGCCGCAATAGATACACTTTTACAATAGAGACATGGCCAACGTTGGCAGCAATAAAAAGTTTCAGAGACAAAAATAGAACTCTTCAAATGGATTGCCGGCCATTCATATGTCTTTAAAGTCTCTCTGTGATCTGTGGTATAGATGTGGATATCCCCGGACAAGCTCAGCTAGCTTTTGCTTGTGGTCATTCATTTTGGTTGCAAAACTAGGGTTGGTTTGTGCAGCCCACTACATTACATGTTCACTAACTGTAGAGGGTGGATAATCCCAGCCAAAGAAATGGTGTTCACTGCAATAAACACTGCATTTCTTTTGGCAACACACACTGAATGTCGGACAAACAACATCTTTTTGTCTTTTTCATTAGAAGTATACCAGGTTGATAACAGAAACGGAAACAGTTCCACTCCCAGTTGCTGTTGGATCTTCAAGGTTTGTTTTTCTCGTCCCCCTTCAATAACTACTAAAGCACTTTGGTTCTTCTCCTGTGTTATCTCCTGGGTCCTACCCACTCAGATTTCAACAAGGAACTGCCATGCTGTCACTTTCTGACGCAGCTTTGTGAAGAGCAACTGTGTCAGGGAGGACACCACATTTAAAAAAAAAAAAACAACAAACTGAATTCAAATCTTCAGCTAGTTCAACTTACAGCAAAGATCTTCAGCTCAATGGTGAGGAGATCCCTCCAGGCAACACAGAGCACATAGGGCAGGTAGAGGGAGAAGTAGATGAGGCCTCCACAGGCTGCTGCCAGGTTGGCACGGGAGAAGAAGGTGCTGATCAGGAAGCACAGCATGATGGTGGCCGTGGCGAAGGCGGTAAGGAAGAAAAGCACCACCGCTGTGTTGCTGTAGGGCAGAATGTCCCCCCACTGAGGGTTTTAAAACAGGAGGTAAGATTATACTCTCTATCTGTGCACATAAATATATAAACCTACTCACCATAGGAGGACAGAATTAAAACACATTATACAGAAGCACAGTAGACCAGTGACCGGAGTAAAAAGCCCATCCTGTCCAAGGTGTCCCTTACGTCGCCTCCTGGGCTTTCTGAGGTAGGCTAAGGCCTGGGTTAGTGTTAGGAATGCAGCCCACCCAATTGTGAACTTGGACTACATCAAAGCTGGGTAAATCCCAACCAATCACAAAATTATTCATTTAATTACCATTGTAAATAGGAAGGAAACAAGCTAAATTCCTTTCTAAAGATGGACTTTTTAAACTCTTACACACAAACATGATAAACAGTCACGGAAGATGGAAGGATGGATGATGACTCGCCTTCAGCAGGGAAACAAGGAGAGCCGCACTGATGAGGAAAGGGACAAAGCTGATAATGAACCAGCTGGTCCACAGGGTACTCGTGCCCAGCCCCATTATGCGCATAGTCTCCTTCAGACGGGCTTCCTTCTCGTACACCACGCCTTTGATGATCATGGCCACTGAGTAGATCCAAGCCAGAGTCATGAAGAGAGGCAGGGAGCGGTTCAGCACGCGGAGGAAACTGGAAGCCAAGGAGAAGACAGTCAATGTGACAACAGTATGGTATTTAGGCAAAGGATGATGATGATGGTGAAGACTCATAAAAGAAAGACACACTACCAGACAAATTTAATGGATGTGAGTGTTGCAGGTACACTATATGGTCAAATGTATGTGGACACATGCCTGTGCGACATCTCATTCCAAAACGTGGGATATAAATAGGAATTTCATGTTTCATTTGATGCTATAATAGCCTCTACTCTTCTGGAAAGGCTTTTCATTAGCATGTTGGAATATTGTTGGTGGGAATTGCTGTAATTCAGCCATAACATCATTAGTGATTCTGGGTGATCAGATCCCTTTCTGTCTATGTGGCCTACCGCTTCAAAACTGACCTCTTGGTGCTTATAGAGATTTTCCCTTCACCATCACTTCACTTTGCAGTTAACCAGGGCAGTAATTTGACGAAGTGACTTGTTAGAAAGGTGGCATCCTTTGATGGTGCCACGCTGAAATTCACTAACTTCGTCAGTGTGACCCATTCCAATGCTTGTTACATCTGTGTCATCAATGCACGTAGTTTAATTTTCCAATTCCACTGATTAATAGCAGTGCCCAAATACTTCCAACCTCATCGTATAACTGATGTTCTCCCGCCATCATCATGTATAAGGTGAGCTGCAGCAGAAAACGACGTACACATCATCTACGTAGCACGGGTAGGGCATCTGCTGCAAGTAGATGCCGATGTCCTGCTTTGTGCCACTAAGGATGTGTGATAGACTCCGCTCCACGAGGTCCTGCACATACACGAAGCCTCCCCAAACGTAGCGCATGTCATCCATGGGATCTGCTGCTGGTCCGGGGTCCCAGAATCTTGGTGGGACAAATGGTAAAAGGTAAATCAAAATATCTGAATACATGCCAAAAAAACCTTCAAAAGCAGAAACAGAAATATTATAAGGCATCATACTAACAAATACTGACCAGCTACTACAAGGGAATTAAACAATGAAAATAATTCCCAGCACGTTGCCCATAATGTGTTGGCCCTTCAATGGACTATCATCCCATCCAGGATGTCACCATCACTTTCTGGGACTGGCTCCAGGCCCCCCGAGACCCAGGGCTGAATATGTAGTTCTAGGAGAAGGATGGATGGCTGTTACCAAGTGAGCTCACCTGTCCTTGATCTTATTAGTGCGGGTAACATCATCTATGTCCATTCGGATCTTATAGGAGATGTGTGAAGGCAGGGAGGAGGAATTGGGCAGAAGGAAAACTATGCCAGCCCAAAACTGTCGGCTCTCCAGGAGCTCCAAAGCCCTCTCCACCAGTTCACCCTCAGAGGCAGCACCCTCTAGCTTGTTCATGGAGAAGCACTGAGGTGCATTTGGAAGAAAGGTGAATGCATTCAATAGAAGTTGGTCTCAATGGGACAAAACATACATATAAATAGCACTGAAGGAGGCAAGGGGTGGCATGGTGGCTCACAGGATAGCACTGTTGTCTCACCCCTCCAGGCATGGGGGCTGAATCCTACCTCTGATGGGCATGTGAAGTTCACATGTTCTCCCCATGTTGAGCAAGTTTTCTTTGAGTACTCTGGTTTTATCCCACAGTCCAAAGACATGCAGTCATGTTAAGTGGCAGAAAAATCTAAGCTATCGCAAATCAAGGATTGGCCATGCAAATGTGACCCAATGTCTAGACTAGCCCATGGTGTAGCAGGTGCTATCGCAGTACGGGTACCTTGGTGAACTGCGAGAGTATGCCAACGGTGTTATTTATGTCCTGGAATACGTCTTGCCATGTTGGCAATGTCCCATCTCTCCTAGAAGTGTTCTCTGGGCGTGTGGACAAGAACTCTGTGATTCTCGCAGCCGTCCAGGAGCTGTTCTCCAAGCGCAGGTCCACAAGCACGGCCACATCGGGGCGTCCTAATAGATCCTGCCAACCAGAGCATAGACGGTGGAAAACGGTCATAAGACGATAATGGCATTTCAGTCAACCAGCCATTTTTGACTTGAGAGCAGATCAGCGAATACATGGTATAAAGAACGGCAATCAATTATAAAATTACAGTAAAGAAGTGGCCATCCTCAAACCCTACCCGCAGGACCTGAACTTCAGTGCTGCTCTCCATAAAAGTCCTGATTTGGGGTCCAAGCTCCAACCAGGCCTCTGCAACATCCTCCAGAATGTGCAGGTCCTGGAAGGTTTTATTCACCTACAAGACGGGGAAAATGTGGCTAGTCATGCACACTAGTCTCCTCACACGAACTGGCTAACGGGAGGCTTTTAAGGAAACCAGATGAAAATACAGACGAGAACCCGATCTTAAGATGATCTTCCACAAGCCTGCTTAGTGAGAACCGAAACAAAGTAACAGTACTTCAAAACGGCCAGCCACTAAATGTGGGAAAACGGAAGCTTGAATTAACATGGACGCAAAGAACGGTTCGGTATGTGGAGGACGCTACCTCTGCCATGACGCGGCGGGTGACTGGAGTGTCTGGCGTGTACAGCAGCTTGCCGACGAACAGTGGTTTGATCCCTCGCCATACAATGCGAGACAGTGCATTAGACTCCAGGCTCTGAATCAGACTCTTGCAGTATGGAGCTACGAGAAATTAAGCGACATCTGTGTAACACGTCAGCTTAATTTATAGACACTTTAAACCTTAAGGGTTGTCTAGGTTTTTTCTCCTACATCACAAAATACCAAACATGTTCTTGATTTGTTTAACACTAGGTTTATAACAATCTGAAAACTTGCAGATAAAATATCATGAGTATACCATCCTTTTAAATACATAAGTATTGTATACTCAGTACTTTGCTATAAACATATATGGAGGAACCCGTTAAGCAGAGGAAGGCAAACAATCAACATGTCCTGCTTACTAGTGTTGTGCTTCAGCATGTCTGTTTCCTCAGTGCTGTTTTTGCTCAGGAAGGACTTGATCTCATTGTCCTCATACCAGTTGAGTGAGGGGATCTGCATTCCACCTCCTTCTGGATGTCCGCACACAATTCGGGAGAAGGCCTTGAGGCTCTCGTGGGGCGAAGCGGGAGGGTTGTCAGAGGACAGGGCGTGCAGCTCCGCGCTTAGCTCTGAGAAGCTGGACATGGAGGCCACCTGGGGGAGGGGATGTTAGAGACAGCCAAGTTGTACCCAAATGTCAAAAGGTACAAGTGTTAATGTGTACACTTAGGTGAAGGGAATCAAGGCATGGAAACAGGTTTAGATAAAAGCGATGGTTCCTTTGAAGTGCCAAGGTCATTAATCCTTACTCACACTGTTCACGAGGAGTGCCATGTTTCCTGCAAAGGAGGAAACCTCCTCTGTAAGGACAGGCAGTCTGCTGGAATTTGATCCAAGCTGGTTCCTCTGCGAGCAGGAAAGGGGGGGCCGGTAAGACCGTACACTCACCAGTATGTTGCAGCGATGCCGATCAACTACTTTGGACTGACTGTACTCACGGGAGCCGAGAAGAGATGAAGAAGAGATGCTTTCTCTTTCCAAATGTGATAAGGACCACAACAGAACCCTTCTCTGTATAACTGAGTGTTTTGTTCTGGACTAGACTGGCGTTCAGCCAGATCCATACTAAACACTGTGAATCCTTCCCAACATACTGAGGTATCTGTTTACAACTAATAAGGACCACTTGTGTGTAAAGTGGAAAAGAAAAGCAGTCTAAAGATGAAGAGATGACAACAACAATGTTGTGTAGCTGTGACAGGACAATGTTGCACCATGAAAGAGAATCTGCATTGCGCAACAACCTGCCTCACCAGTTTGGTTTTCGTCGGCAAACCGTTTAACCATCTCTGTGCTGTGAGGCAATGTCAACATTGTGTTCTACAAGCTAAGCAAAAAAAAAAAAAAAAAATGGCTCTGGGACTTCATACTGACCATGAAGATCTTACTGTAGTCCAGCTGGGAGAGGAACATCTGCTCCGCCTCCTGCAGTGTGTCAGAGGGCATTGCACACAGGGATGCCTGCAGCTCTGCCAGAGACTCTCCTCCACCTACGGTCACATACTGACTCAGCAGGGTGGCGTTGCACACAATCTCCTTCAGTTGCAACCCTTCTCCTGCTAGTGACACCTACAAGTAGACAGTGGAGGCAGGAGTATACAAAGTTGAGGCATCCATCCATCCATTTGCCAAACCACTTATTCTAGGAGCCTATCCCAGTCAGCTTAGGGCACAAGGTGGGGGACACCCTGGATGGGGAGCTAACTTATTGCAGGGCAGAGTCACACATGCTCTCACACATCCAATCACACAGTTTGGTTAATGCAGACACACCAATTAGCCTACTTCACATGTCTTTGGACTGGAGAAGGAAATGTAAGTACCCAGTGGAAACCCACAATGCACAGGGAGAACATGCAAACTCCACACACACAGAGCAGAGGTGGGATTTGAACCCCCAACCCTGGAGGTACAAGACAACAGTGCTAAGCATTGAGCGGTCATGGCACGTGTTGTAAAAAATGTTTAATGTGTTTTAATCTGTCTCAACCACTTACATCAAACATGATGAATTAAGTGTATTAATGACAAGGAAGGTGATGTACCATGCGGAAATTGAGCTGTGCTCTCATAAGCTGGTCCAGCACAGCGGGAGGCAGGCTCCCATTGACTAGGAGGAAGGTGGAGAAGGTCTCATTTGGAAGAAGGTACTCTTCAACAGGCATATCTACCAACCACACAAGAAAACAATCTTTAAAAAAATAAACAAAACACCCTGTTCTTCACCAGTTCCTCAGCCAAACATATGGGTACATGCAGGTAATGTGTGTTACAGGTGACATTTTATGTTTAATAACTGGATTTCTGCATATTTCCTAAAAGGAAAACAGTCCACAGTTATAGGCCATAAATATTATATTATATTAAACTCATCTTCCCATCCATGTATTCTTGTACTGCTGATCCAATATCTGGAAGCGGTGAACCCAGAAGCTATCTCAAGCAGCACTAAGCAACAATGCACCTTGGATGGGATGTCAGTCCATTGCTGGGAATTTTATATAACCCAGCATTTCACAATAAGTGGTGGAATCAAGCAGAATGATTATTGCATAGTATTTTGATAATTGCAATAAATGTTCCTCTGTATCCCTGGATTTATTTATTTTTTACAAGTTGTCAACAAATGAGCAGCAATCACACTCAGTAGTTTGACGGTTCATAAGTTCAAGCCGACTGATTTCAATGTACAGGCAAAGTGCTTACCTGGCCAGATGTCTGGTCTTTCGCCAAATTTCCGTAGAGCCAAAAGTGTATCTTGGATCCCCGAAAGAGCTGACTGGTTACCACTGTACGACAGGATGGTTGTGATGTCAACAAAAAGTCGAGAGATTCTGCAATGGAGAGAATATGCAATTATACACAAATGTAAAAGGACATTACACAAAACATGTCAAAAAAGTACAGAAACAGCTCTTCTGTTAGCTCCCTGATGGCATTATTGTCTACCCACATGGATCCGTCAAAGTTGTCCACCCAACCTGGGCTCTCCCCCTTGGTGGGGTGCTGAAAGCAGGGATTGTTGATGTTGCATATGATCCCCTGCACCCAGGCCAGCGAGCCTGCTGACGGAAGAGCCTTGTTGGGAAAATGACCTGAAGTTCAAAGCAATACAAGGAGAAAAGCTGGCATATAATTTCAAGGTCAAGAACACAGCAGACGGCCATTAAACTTCACATAATACTAAGAAGTCCTTTCACTTAATCAGTTTATCCGAACAATTTGACACCACATTCAGCTAGGAAAAAAAAAAAAAGATTGCTGTGAATCAGACAGTTTTAACTCTCAGAATGAAGGTTCAAAACGCACTTACATTGACTTTGCTTGTAAGGAGGATGAGAGTGGCGCACTGAGATGAGGATGACAAACAGGAAGAGAGGCCAGAGCAGTTCGATGACAAGCTGGATCTGCATTAAAAAAAAAAAAAAAAAAAAATGAACTGACTCCAACCAGATCGTTCTTAGCTCAATCAAAGCTAAACAAAACAGGAGTTGCTGAGCTTTCTTTAAAATAACTGTACGCCATTTTCACAAATAAGAGATTTACTTGAGGAACATCGGTAAATGAAATACCACTCATTATATCAGAAGGTGTCTAGTCTAGCTCTGTGTGGGGAAGTGAGGGAGCAGCCGGTGCTTACGAGGTTCCTCCTGCGGTATGTCACATTCTTCCACAGCAGGAGCTTCAGATGTGTCCACACCCCCATGGTGTGCTGCACTGTGCTACAGGCTAACAGGCCGTGGCTGTGACAAAAAAAGAAAAAAAATGACAGACTGCGAGCAAACAAACTGACACATGTACCTAAAGCAAAAGAGAAGGTGTAATACTAATGGATTTATAAAAATGTGACAGTGCAAATTCTTTTGTATGGCTGCTCTTGTAAATATGTTATGTTCACAAAAATCTTAGATCAATTCTAAGATCTAAGAAGATAGTAAGGTACTAAAATTACTTTGAAATGACACTTGTAATTGTTTCCTTTTTGCATATGGCGAATAAGGATATGCAATATGATTCATTGAAGAGATCCTTCAAAATGAAGAGTAAATATTTTTTAATAACTGTATTATTAAATTAAGAAAATGTGGACCTTTAAAAGTGAAAAGAGTGAAGAAGAGGACATTCTTAGGCAAATATTCAGATTTAAATTTGCTCAGGACTTTCTGTGATGTACTGATTCTTTGAATTTTATACCAATTTAATTAAACAGGACATTTAAACATCACAAAGAATCTACTGTACATGGCCTGTATCGTCTAACAACACGGCATATTGCTGTATTTTTATTTCACACCACAAGACGCACTTGTCTATATTTCATTAAACCAACAGTACATTCATCTCACACACATTAAACTGGAAATGAAGGGAATATTTGCTCATAAAAGCTAAAAGATGCTTTTGACAGTCCTTCATAATACCTGCATTGTCACCCAAGAACTTTCCATTGAGCATTATATGTTCTCCAGGGTATGCAAAAGCTCAAATAACTGGAGTTCTCCTGGGACTTTCAGCCAGCCCTCACTCACTGTGCCATGTACGTCTTTCAAAGCTGGTCATGGCTTATTGATGCACTCACTCACCTCGATAACTCTTAATTACCTACTTTGTGTACATGAAACAAAACAGGTACAGTATGTCATAGCACAAATGGCTGGTAACTCATCTATTTCACATTAAGTTACCATTACCTGTCACCTTACACATAATTCGCCACAACATATACACTAGATAAGATCAGAAAACTTCCCATTACGAGTCTATTCAGGCATAGTCACTTGCAGTACGTATTTTCATGTTCCTCATCCGCTCGGTTTTCACAAACATCGCACAACATAAAGTAGGCTACCTTCTCTTCCTGTCGTCGGACTATGATGCTGCGGAAAGAGAGCTGGCTGTTATGAAATATTCATCAGAACTGTACACTGGATTTAAACTTAGTTCAAATACAGAAAACATTCTACTATGCTAATAACAAGTCCATTTCAGTTCACCTTTTATGTCTGCGGGAATGTTTCCATTTGAGATATCCAGAGTATTTAACTCTGTTCTTACTCTGCTCTCGGTGTTTCCGTAGGTCAGAGCGCTCTAGCAGACCTGTTTGGTCTGGGAAACGTGACAAAAGCCGGTGTCAACTCTGATTGGTCAGTTCGTGACATTCACAGCGTGTATTTCTAAATATTACCGAAGCCGATTGGCCGAAATTTTGAAGGCTTCTGACAATCATACAACGACGCCTAAGGTGCTAGCGCTACAAATCTTATCCATATACCGCACTGCGGTCCATGTTATTTCAGAAAGAAAAATGAACAATTGTAGGTTTAAGGTGTCAGAGGTACAATACCAGGAAGTGTATCCTTAATCACAGTGCTACCTACCTATTACATAGTAGTAAACGATTTCAAGGTTATATTTTCACACTGCAGCGAAATTATGACATTACGAATATAGCAGTGCTCAAGTTTCGGTGAGATTAAATATGATTAATGTCCTAGAAAATAAAGGACAAAAACAGAAGCAACCGCATGCAGCCAGGTGTGCGAAAGTATGAAGTCCACCATGTTTCAGTCGACGTTATCGTTTCTTTTTAAGTAGCTTAACCGGAGTTTTGTGTAGGTTTAACGCATCAAATGGTATAGGATTCGTAATAACCATACAGTCCTAATTCAAAGAAATAGACTCTGGTATTAACAAGCAAATCAAAGGATTTGTAACAAAAGTTTTTCGATGGCTCTTCATTGATGCAATACAATTTTACAGAACTTAATCATGATTCTCTTTCGGCTGCTCCCGTCAGAGGTCGCCACAGCGGATCAACCTTCTCCATCTCCTCCTGTCCTCCGCATCCTGCTCTGTCACACCAACCACCTGCATGTCCTCTCTCAC
>JAACJT020000028.1:590893-646513 GCA_009936485.2 Gymnarchus niloticus | reverse complement strand
CCTTCCCTTTCACTCTTACTGGTACCTGTCTGTCACAAATCACTCCTGACACTCTTCTCCACCCACTCCACCCTGCCAGCACTCTCTTCTTCACCTCTTTTCTGCACTCCCGATTACTCTGAACCGTTGACCCCAAGTATTTAAACTCATCCAGCTTCGTCAACTCTACTCCCTGCATCCATTCCCTTTCTAGCTGTCTCCCTTACCACTTCAGCTGTAGTTGCCCAGCTTTCTGGCAAATCTTCACTGCCACCCAGTGCCTGTCTTAACTCCTCCCTGAACACCACCTTAGTCTTCATTTTTCAACTTCCACCATTTGATCCTTGGATCTGCTCTCACTCTCCTCCTCTTCTTGATCTCCAAGGTCATCCTACAGACCACCATCCTATGCTGCCTAACTACGCTTTTCCCTGTCACCACTTTACAGTCCCTAATTTCCTTCAGACTGACCCTCCTGCACAGGATATAATCCACCTGTGTGCATCTTCCTCCACTCTTTTACATCACCCTGTGTTCCTCCCTCTTCATAAAATATGTATTCACCACAGCCATGTCCATTCTTTTCACAAAATCCACTACCATCTGAACTTCTGTATTCATCTCCTTGACACCATATCTACCCCTCACCTCCTCATCCCCTCTGTTCCCTTCAGCAACACACCCATTGAGATCAGCTCCAATCACCAGTCTCTCCCCCTTGGGTACACTCCCCACCACTTCATCCAACTCACTCCAGAATTTTTCCTTTCTCATCCATCTTGCAGGGCATGTGCACTAACAGCATTTATCATCACACCTTCAACTTTCCAGCATCATACTCTGTCTTCTGACACTCTCTTCACCTCCAAAACACTCAGCATACAGTTCCTTCAGGATAACCCCTACCCCATTTCTTCTCCCATCCACACCATGGTATAAGACAACTTTAAATAACTTAATACACATAACAAATCATACCACAATAGTAATGAATCCGTTTTGAATGCATGGTTTTTCCACTGGAAAGCTATGAATTGATACATTCCTATTCAAAAACTATTTTACTATACTGCCATGTGTAATTGTTCAGTCACACAGTCGGGGCCGACTTCGCGACTCCATGGACCACACCATGTGTAATACTATTTCATTAAACAAATTTGCATTAGTGGCTCAATCATTCAATGTCTTGGATACCAAATGTCATGCATTGAAATGCTCTCTAGATATTCTGTAATGCCTATTACTTTCAAGTCTACCACGTGGCAGCAATTTCATGACAGTGAGCCACATGGAAATGAGTTTGAGCAAATATGATCTTAAAGATCTGATTCCCATACTGTTAATGCCACTCAAGAAACTATTCCTAAAACTATTCATGAAGGTTCTCCAAATGCAAGCTTCAGAAACATGACCATTTACTCAGTACATATCCTAGCAGACAGGATTAAAGCAAAACCAGACACCAGTTATGTATAAACAATTTATTGCAATTCTGATATGCCAACAATTGATCAATCGCAAGCTTTGTACATGAAATGGTACACAATTCATGATATGGAACAAATACTGAAATACCAGGTAATACAGCTTCATTTTTCCTAGAGTCTGAAAGCTAATATTAAAGACACTTTATTCTTTGAGAGAATTTGGTCCAAGATGTCAAGCAATGCTGGCAAATTGGTCCCTTTATACAAAGTTTGCCAGCACACAATTTCAAATCCCTCCATTTTTAAAATATGAAGCATTTATTTTTATAAAACCTTCCATCAATCAAATAAGTCACACCAATTACCCTTGCATCGATGTCCGTATACATCAGCTTTCTGTGTCTCTGAACCCTGAATGCTCATTTGTGGAGAAAAACCCAGCATGACAGTAATTCTGAAGCTGCATAGGTAGAATTAAACAGCAATGCAACAGAATGGATATTAAGACAGCACCATCAATGACTGACTTAACTTTTAGTAACAATACTTGGTCATACGACCATTGCCTCAGACATTTAAAGCCTGTCTGTATTTGGTGCAGACAGCCAAATAAAAGGGAGCCTGTTAGAGTAAAAGTTACTATATGCCACTGGGGGGGGTCAATGTTTTCAGCGCCAAGTCTAAATCCAATATACCCGATCTGTGCTGTGTCCACCAAAAAAAAAAAAATTCGTGACAAAGGAATGCATTTTAGATGTTTCAAACATTAAAATCTGTCCAATATGAGGAGTCGGTTTCTTTAAATAAAGAAAAAGAAAAGACCACCTTTTAAAGTATAGTCACCCTAATGCTAAGCAGCTTGTTTCTCCACACCACTGATCTCACTAATAGTCTTGTCCCTCCTCTTGGTATCCCTGGTAACCCTGGTAACCCTCATCCTGGTACTCTTGGACATAGCTGCCACCCTCTTCGTTATCACCCTTGGGGCAGTACTTGGCATCGTAGATTTGGCGGCCGAGCCCAAAGTTCTGCCCACTCTGGTTGGCACCTTGGGCGTACCCCATCTGCAGTGACATAGTGCTGTTGTCACATTTATCAGTGCCCAGCTTTTGGTCATAAATGGCACGTCTGGTTCCAGGAGCAGTCATACCAGCCTGTAGGAAATAAAATGGTCATGTATTCACTGGTTTAAAAATCAGTTACTGCTCAAGATTAATTGGACGAGTTAAATTTTTCTTTAGGTGTAGCCAATTTCCAGTGGTTACCTGGCTTGCTCCCTTATTGGTACCCATCTGCAGACTGATGGTGGAGTTATCCATGGGAGGGAGGATGTGGGCCTTGGGGTCATACAGGTGTCTCCTTGTTCCATAGGCATTCATACCTGCCTGGCTAGCACACTTGTTTGTGCCCATCTTTTCCAAGAAAGAGCAAGTTGTCAGAATGTCAAGGCTTGATGAATGTAGTAACTTAGCATGGCTTTTTTTTTTTTATAAAAAAGGCAACAATAAACCATGTTTCACCACCACCATCCCTAGCCAATTGATTTATAGTTTGACAGGTTCTCCCGCTCTTCTCTTACCTGGAGCCCAATCACGCACTGTCCAGCTTTCATCTTCTCCTCGTCAAAGACCCTCTCCTGCTTGTCTGCATACTTGACCCCAATGTCCACCCGGGTCTGAAGGCCTTTAGTCTTAGCCTATAGAAATAACACCAAGAATGCAGCACCAGGACCACGTGGACAAGAGCCTTGTAATAAACTGACATCCTATCCAAGGTTAGCCTGCCTTATGTGACGTGCTTTCCCAGAAGAGGCATCCAGTTCATGACAGGATATGCAATTATTGGAAACAGATTACCAATTACAGGTGGCATTTTGAGGTACAAGTAGCATTCCACAAAGGAAACAATGATCCTGAAAGGTTTATTATGGACTGAACAGAGCAACAGTGAAAACAAACTTACCATGCCAGCGAGAGCCAGAAGTGTGGTCTGCACCTGAGTCATATTCCCATTCTCAAACAGGTCATTGGCTTCAAAAATATCATGAGGCTTCAGTCCATATGTGGTGATGGCTTTGATGAAATTTGTCAGGTTCTCCAGCTTTGAAAGGGGAAAAAAAAATGTAAATGGCAAAGTGAAAAATCATATGGGATGTAGCTGCTGAATTTTTTGGGAATCGGAGTTGGGGAATATTGTTAGGAGCAGGTTTAGGCAGTGCCGACACGAGGTGACTACAAAACCATTCTTTCTACGTTTGTGACTTTGGTCAAGGTCTTCAAGCTTGCAATTGCAGGTCAAGGGGTAAATGTACACCAAGAAAAAAAAAAAAAATTACATTTCTGCCACTGAAAAGCAGCTTTTGATTAAAGCTGTGTGTAAAATGTAGTCATCTTTAAAAGGAGGCACACAGAATTAACGTCATGGTCTGAAGGCATGGGGGACCCTTCTCTTAAGAGCTTTAATCCTTCTTGGAATGCTGTCATACATGTATCTCATGCCATACAGTTCAGGACAGGACTACTCAAGAAAAAAAAAGCCTCCAGTTCACTGAGGGATGAAGGCAGAAATTTACTTCACAGAAATACAATGACACCAAGATCCGGTAGAATTATGACTCATAATATTGCATTTTTCCATTGCTCAGGGGTACAGGTTTTGTGCATCTGAGAATCAGCCTTTGATACACCCCATTTACAAACGGCAGCCCTGGCATAGATTCCAAAATTCCGAAGTTTTTGTCAAGACTGAGTCACAGAGGTATCGATTAAGTTCCACACTAATCTTAGATTGTACTTTTGGGGCATCCACAAACATTCCTGTTAATTGCTCATCTAGCCCTATCAGTGCACTTCAACTTATAACCACCATTCCTCTGTCCATATTTGACCCATGCTGCCATTATCTTTGACAAACAGTACAAATTCCTGACCAATGCACTTGCAACTCAGGCACTGACTATTCAATTTGAGTTGCCTCATTTTGCTCTGAAAACACAAAATGCTGATCAAACAATTTTATAGCCACAGCACACTGCTAATCGGCATTCAACCCAATGTGACTCACCTTTGTGTATGTATTTGTGATTTTGTTACTTCAAGGTTAAAGTCCTTTGCATTGTGGTGTTCGTGTCATTTTGTCCACCTCCTGTATGATACCAATTCATCTTCCTCATCCATGCTCTTTGTGCCTCCTTCACATAAAATGACCATTTTGCACTTCCTGTGCAGTCTGTACAACAAGTTGGAATTTCATCCCTCTAATTATGTAGGGCAGTAAAAACTAGAATAACTCGCATGCAGTCAACCTCAAGCCAAATGACCACACCCATTCAAAATTACAAGCAAGGCTTACAATCAAACACAGACCATAGAGCAAATTCTTCAGCTCTATGGGCTTTAGCTGGAGAGGGTGAAACTTAAAACCATATAAAAAGTGATCTCCCCACTCTGAGCAGTCTGTTCTAAATCTACCACAAGAGAAGAGATTAAGGTCACGCTACACAACCAAACAAACTTCCCACAATTCACCAACAGCAAGCCTTTCAAGACACAGCTGGAGAGGCTTAGCACTCTGCAAGAGACATTCCATGCGAAAGGCTTATTGGGTTTCTACTTAGCCTTTCACTTCGCTCCTCAAGCATGCATTTCAGTTATGCAATTCAGGAAGCAGGGGCATTGTTCTTAAGGCCTGGCCCTTCCCACTGTTTGGAATCCTGTGGCAAGTCTGCTCATGTCAGAAGTGCACACGCTTCTTCAAGCTGGCGAGCAATGAGGGGACCTCACCTGGTGCCAGTTTTGAGACGACTGGTTGATCTTCTTCACGGAGCCAGGCTGCAATTTATTGATCAGCCTGAAAAGATAATAGATTCCTATTAAATATTATCAGCAAGAAAAGTCAGTCACGTTAGCCGTGTGATATTTCTACACATGGGAAGTTTGGTATGAAAGATGTGTAGTGTGATACTCACTCGCACAGGATGACACCGTTCTTTAGGCCTTTCTGAAAGTCATCCCCAATACTGCGTCCTGTCACATCTTCAATCCAAATCTGTAGTTCCTCTTCCTTCTGAGGGTCATACTTCTGGGCAATCTATGAACGGGGGGGGGGCACAGAGGGCCAAGAGCCACGAATCAGGTTGATGATAGCCAACAACCTTTTCACCCAT
The DNA here is from genome assembly GCA_009936485.2 of Gymnarchus niloticus. Taxonomy (NCBI): domain Eukaryota; kingdom Metazoa; phylum Chordata; class Actinopteri; order Osteoglossiformes; family Gymnarchidae; genus Gymnarchus; species Gymnarchus niloticus. The sequence continues at coordinate 640,939 of JAACJT020000028.1, read as the reverse complement.
TGATTCCACCCTGAATTAAAATTTGATCATTTTATAAATTCCCTTTAAGCCAACTCTTCTACCAGCAGGAAGATAGTTACAAGTCACTTAAAACACCTGGCTATTACACACCACAATAGACTGTGGGTTGCCAGTTCCAGCTAGTTTTTGGATATTGTCAGTTCATGATGCTGCATGAACCAAATTCAAGAGCTGTGCAAGTCCATGCTGAGGAGCCCAGCAAGTAAGAGCCACTAGAAATTCTGCTGGGTAGACCCCTGCAGCAATGCCTACTGTTAACCAGGTACCACAGGGACTGTGGACAGAACAGAGCATACCACTGTGCAAAAGACAGATCAAGACATCAATGAAAAGCAGGTGCCTGACAGCACACATGTTCAGGAAGATGGGTACAAGTTCCATCCAGAACTGACATGAGCACTGAGGAGTCAACCTAGGATGGAAGTTAAACGGACTTTCAGGACTCACTCAGATGTACAGCAGAACCTCAGTTAACTGATTGTCAATCATTTGAACCGCTAAGAAAACAGCATATCTGCTTTCAGTGTACTGGTTGCTATACTGAGGTATTATTCCTGACACTTAATGCATTCATGCCAGATTATTCCAAGATATAGGCAGTGTAGCATAGGACGTCTTAATTTGTTATAGAACCTAAAAAAGGTTGGCTTTAGCTACCGTGTGGCCTCAGGACAGTCTCCCACGACCCTGATGCGTCATCTGCCACACATCATGAGCACAGGAGAGAGGTGGCTAACTTTTAACCTTTGCATAAACCAGGGATTTTTGAGCACATTTGATCATCTTGACTATTCAACCAAACAAGCCCTAGCCATAATTACTATAGATAATTCAACCTTCTTCTGTACTAAGTTTCTTCTGCTTAGCATTGTTTACCAGTATATAATTTCTACAACCCATCTTAAGCAATACAATGACTGCATTAAGGGGAACAAAAGATTAAAAATCCTCCATTGTATGAGGGCCTGTCATTGATTAACTCACACCATTATTCCTTTCATGGAAGCATTCTACAAACATTGACTCATTCGCATCAAAGCAATTTGCTTAATAAATTTTTACAGAAGTGCAAGATAAATGGAAAAGCAGTGGACTTGTCTTTCACAATTTCAGCTGTGCCATTTGATTATTCAGTAGTTCAAACATGTTCCAACTAGAAAATCCTCTGGACCACCAGTCCTTAAGTTGACCTTCCTGATGTAGATCAGGACTTTGTTGCAATTCAGCCAAGCCTCATTAATCAAGAATATGAACACCAAAAAAAAAAAACCCCACCTCATACAGCAGGATCCACAGACCATGGGTGAATATGTACATTATAGGTCTCCAATCCTATACTTTACATGCAGATTCAAAGACTTTGTCCCAAATTAAACTTTGCATTTAGTCACAAATCCTGCCACAGAACACTTGCTTAATAAAAAAAAAAAATTAAAAAAGTAAAAGCACGTGTTGATTTTATGAAAGAAGCTATAGCTTAATTTCTCAACATTTGCCTAGAATTGTCAGTGACTTTTAAAGAAGTAAAATGAGAAGGAGTTGTTTAGGGTAAACATAACACGGATGCTTATCTCTAAGTTTGTCAAAGGTAGAAAACATTGATTGTTAAAAAAGGTTACTTAACCACACCGTGCAAACATCCCAAAATGCATTACCATTAGCTTGCACATTTTCAGTGTCAAACACACATCCTGTTACACCGCTAGGTGTATGAAGTATATGCCCTTGGGCACAGGAAAGGGAAGAGCAGAAGGTGGTGGTTCAGTATGAGGCAACACAGCACAGAATAATCTAGACCATGGTCACATGATATCTTCAGTGCACAAATAGAAAAAAAAAAAGCCAATATCAGACCTGACAGATGCACCCAAACCTTGAAATGAAACATCTAACACTAAACATTTCTTCCTGATGCTATTGAAATGCTGGGTAGTAAAAGGTGTACAAGCAAAATGCCTGTACATTAATATTGGCTTGTATTACAGTAAAACCTAAATATGGTATTTGAAAGCAATATGCAAAGCTTTGAGAAAGAACATGCATAATGCAACGCTTTTTAGCACATGCTGAAAGTGTTGCATTTGCCTTAGACGAGAGAGTTTTATTATGAGCATGCAGCAGGAAGCACAACATGCTGGTTTCAGTTTAAAACCGAAATTCAAGACTTGCACTTATTTTAGTCATAGTTAAATATTCCCCATCCAACATAGATTCAAGGGTCAGCATGTTTTCTGAAGATCAGACCCTTACACCGATACTGAAGTGTTGGGAATGCAATCAATTAAATATAAAAGCACATGACCCTTGGAATATGTACTACACCGCAGTCAGTGAGTCCAAAAATACTTGGATAAAAGGGTTTTCCTGAGGATGTCCAGTATGAGAAGCTGGAGGCCTCTGACCAAGAAGAAACTAGAATGTCAAGGCCACAGTGTTTAGTCTCTGGGGACAGAATTGTGTTTTGACAATCTGTTTATTTAAGGCGATGAGGGTGTGTACTCAATTCAGAGCATGACCATAATCTAATCGTGCTTCTGTTTTGTGACTACAGTTTTGATAGCCCCATCCTTCAAAATAAGCAAGGGCAGATAATCTAACTTAGATGATGTTCTTGAAGAGGTGCTTAAAAGGTATAGGTTATAATGGAGAAAGAGCTAATCGCCCTCTGCATTCAACCCTCTGTAAATCAACCCAGTGTTTTAAAAACAGGACCTGATAACTAAATGGATTTTGCTTTTCAGTTTTGTGGTTCGAATCATGACACCCACCGATGTTTCAAATGGATGTTAGAGATCAGACTAGCGGTGATCTCGTACAGGGGAAGAAAAAAAAAAAAAACTGTACAAGAAATTTTATCAGTTTCATCGCGGAAAGACAACGGTTAACCCTTAACTTCTCGGCCTGCCATATCATAACATTCCACAATGACTCCTTACCAAGATAAGGCATTTCGAAAATCCCTGTCGTAAGGTAGAGTGGATGGTTGTGTGTACCGTAGCAATTTACACTTCTTAGGACACGGCATCAAAAAGTGGTTTTGTCTTCGCCTCATCATCATCATCATATAAAAGCCGCAGACTAAGGAGTCCGCAATGCCTCATATTTCAGTAATACGAGTTCAGATTTCACGCGTGTGTGCCGGGACAGCCCCAGACACCCCTTCCCTTCACTGTTTTCACAGAACCTTTTCCAATTCAAGCCAAGCTTTAGGAGTTTCACTTTAATCAGCGGGTGGCCTTAAGTCAGATAAGGAAGTAAGATCGCATCTAACTGCGCCAACATATACATTACTAAAAAAAAAATAATAATCACTAAAAAAAAAAAAAAAGTCTACTTGCTAAAGCATGATAAAGTCATGGTAGACTTTACACTCAGGCATGTAGCCCACCTAAACTGTAACAAATAAGCAATATCCTTTATGATCAATGCCAAAATTGGCTTCTCTGGGTGACGCCCAAACGTCAATGGTTTTTAAGTTAAGCTACGTTCAGTGCTGCAGAACAACAAGTCAAATCACTAATGCTTATAGACAGAAAGAGTAAATATGTCTATGAAGGTACCATTTAATTCCAGACAAGAAGCCGTTTAAAACCTTAAAATGCAACGAGGCAGTATCCATCGACGTATGAGACCACATCTCACCGTGGTTTTTAGTTCACCTTACCTAACGATTACCAAGATAAATATAAAACTTAGAGAACACAACGTGATTAGTGCTCGCATATGTTTAACTTGCCGTTGACGTCACTCGCGAGATAACGTTTAAGAACGCTTTAGCATGCATTAAAACACACTTAGTAAACGATAATTCTTTATATAAACACCTACCTTGCTTTTGACTTCTGCTGAAAATCCATAGGCAGGTCCTCTGTTAAACTGTGTGCTAGACATGATGTATACTCCTTTTTCTTGCTTACTATTCAAGGGCCAGAAACGTGGAGCTCCTTTCTCTAGGATATAATAAAGCCCGCTCTCTTAAGCCAGAGCGGTAACTTCCTCTACTGCGTTCTCGTCTTCAGTCTTTCATAATGGGCGCTGCGAGCTCAGTTTAACTCAAGCTCCTCCTCTCCCCTTTTAAACCGTGATTGATATCAAAAAGTCCTTATATGGCTAGAAAGAGGCGAATTCCTTCAGGATGGGAGTTTCCGCCGTGGAGTCACCGGCTACAGTTCGGCACCTAAGTGGCTCGGTAACACTTGAGGAATTCAGTAACTTTAGTCCCCCACGTTTCTGCCTGCTGACAGACGCCATTTCTCGCATCCCCAAACACGTGTGATTTAGCGCATTACAGCAATGAGAAACTTCTCGGTATTCAATAAACCGGAAAGGTCTGACATTCCAGAAATCCCCAGCGCAACGTGGACGTCTCATGTCAGCAGGATTCACTTCTCATTATGCAACAACAACGCTGGACTGAGGACGGAAATTCATATTATTGGCATAATATGAATGAGCCTAAATTGCATTGACTTGGGGCCGCTGCCTGTGCTGTCACTCCGAGCACACGAAGTTAGATCATCTTTATGAAAATATTTAGCCCATATTTTGTTTCCAGATGCTGTGCACTGATTGCCGGAACCAGATAAGTTTATCGAAAACGAATTTATAGTGACTTCAGATTTGATATGTAAATAAGCCCAATCTGAAGCCATAATGGAAAGAAACCTAAAGTAGTAGCTGTTCAGGAATTATTGCGGAATATTTATAACCAAAAGCATTATTACTCATTACAAACCAATTTACGGAAAGCAGTATACTTTTCATAAATGAATAACCGATTTATATCGATGATGAGACATTAAAAACCAGAAATATAGCTTATACAAGAATAAAACAACTATAAAATTAAACAGCCCATAAACAGCATTTCAACTTTGTCTTATGTTGCATTCTGTGGATTTAGTTGAAATATGTTGAAAAGCATATTTAATTACTGAATATGCTGGGTTAAACAGGCCTGTGGAAAGTCATGCACCAGAAACTGCATCATGACCTTGACTGTTCCTTACCTTTACCTGGTCACAGATTAGGCCTGTGTTGCACTTTGTTAGAGAAAATGCCTGTGCCATGATTTGTCTGTATGCAAAATGCAATTTGCAGCATAGATTTTGTTGTATTTGGCAAGTTTGCTTGCATCAGGGGTGGGCCGTCATTATGAAACTGTTAAGGCATAGACACATAGGCATTTGCTGAAAATATAAAATACTTAAGATATAGCCTGATAAATGCTTCTTATATGATCTCAACATCTGATAGAATTGCTTTAAGAGAGATTTTGAACAGCATTCCTATGCTTTGCATCGTGAACAAACAAGGTTAAGATTTTGAGAATTTGGCTGATAGAAATAAACATTCAGCTTAGAGCAGAGATACATTTTTGAAATCCATGACTTACAAAACCATGGGGGGCAAATAGTAAAGGACACACTATTGCTCTGTTGTTTTATTTCTTCATCATCCATCCATATAACTGTGTTAGCCTGGAGCCCATCCCAGGTAGCAGGGAGTATCGATATCAAACTGAAATTTGTAATATATATACAAACCACATGGGCAGAGTCATGAAGGATGCACTTTGACATCACTATGGTAGATTCCGCTAATCTGCCCACGTGACCCGGTTGCCCTGGAGAACCGGCATCTGGTTAACTTTTTTTTTCTCCAGTGATAAAATCATGCTGATTTGCATCTTCTGTGCTTTGAAAAGACTGCTTTAGTAAATATGAATGCTGATAATTTAAATGCATCTGAAAAAAGGAAGTTAATCTTCGAATGGCATTATCAGTTTCTATTTCTTAACCTGCAAAGATGTGAACCATTGGAACTGACTACAAATCGAGCCACTGCTGGTTTGCTATTGCATTATAGTAGGATTGACATTAGGTATATGTATTGAATGCTGTTTTGCGGTTATATTTTTCTTATATGAATTGTTTAACATTTCAACAATAAATGAAAATGCAAAGTGAAGTACTGTAGTATCACAGGGATCTTCATATTACTGCCTGTAAAAACTCGGATGGCTTTTGCACATTTTACTGATTATGACATTTGATCTTCACAATCTTTGCATATATTGTGTGGCTGCAGAACTACATAAAGGGAGCCATTTGAAAATGACCAAATATGTTTTTTTATCAGAAATAAAGGAACAGTTGGGTTCAGCTGAATGACTTCCTTGACAAACAATCAGGCCTGACAGAGCCTGCCCTCCTCAGTCTGGCTGGCCCATACCATTAGAGTGAAACTGTCAGCATACAGGTTCACCTCATGCTGTGATCAAAAGAAATTCCCGAAAACCACTGGAACGCTTGCTGTGGAGCTGTGAATGGCTCCCGGCATGGAGAGAGTTACAAGGCCATTTATAGCATTCTGGGAATCCATTTGGCCACACCCACATTCTCCAAATGGAGTTCAGGACAGTAGCAAACCTTAGAAGGGGTGGCCATCTTTTATCTATAAGTGCAAATGAAGCCCAGACGGATGTCTAAGGAGCTGCAGGACTGTCTCTCTTCTGCTACGATCAGTGTTTATGCCTCCAGTATCAGAAGGCAAAACTGTGTCATCCAGTGTCAACACATGGGAACATATTCACTCTTCAAATGGCATGACAGTTCTGTTTTTTCACTGGGGGAAAGAAAACGTTGATTTTAGATTTCAGAGAAGAAATGGGGTGCAAATAAAATTACATAGCAAGCTATGTGGTCAGTTTCAGGAAACCGGCAGAGTGAAAAGGCAACATTTTATGCTTCCCTTTTCACGCCAACTAATGCTATCATAGCCTGCAAGATGCTTTGACATATCACAGCATTGGTAAGAAGGAATGAATAACTTGATATATTTTCATTTATATAACTTCATATGTAAGCCTCCACCAATTTTCCAGCGGCTATTTAAAGTGAATTTTGAGCCTTATTATGACTGGAAAGGCTTTTTTGATTCTAAGATGGAGGGCCAAATTCAAAAACTGCTGGGTCTTCTCGGGAATCTGACCTGCCTGACCACTATTCCAAAACTCAATTCTACACAAATGAAATCTTTCATTGAAGCAAGTAGATGTACATCATTGACTCATGTGGGCCAGCTTGCCTGATAAATACATTAAATTATGCATTGGTACCAAATTTTATTCCCTGCACATGCATGTAAATACCATTTTCTCATTAAAACCTAATGACAACTGGTATTTTGTGCGCAAATGTATTTCAGATCCATTTCCTCTAAAACTTAACATACCTCCCATGTAAACATTAAAAATAAATTACCATCCATCCTGTAACCACTTCTCCTGGTCAGAGTCAAAGTGGGAACTGGAGCCTATCCCAGGCAGCACAGGGCACAAAGCTGACGTATGCCCTGGATAGGATGCCAGTTTCATCACGAGGCTCAAGCACTCATGCAACCACACACTATGGGTTATGCTGAGATGCTAGTTAGCCTAAATTGCATGTCATTGACCTGCGGGAGGGAACCAGAGTACCCTGAGGAAACACGCAACGCACAGGGAGAACATGCAAACTCCACACACAAAGTGGAAGTGCGAGGCAACAGTGCTAACCAGAGCACCACCATGCTTCAAAATTAATTACCAGCTGCAGTTTGGAGGGTAATTTCCACAGAATTGATAGAAATGCTCATTGTAACAGCTCCAATGCTTATCATTCTTAAAGTGTTTATAACTAAAACAGATTTAGTCAGTGTCAAATGAGTTTCAACATTTCTTACAAATGGAAATGGAGTCACAAACCTCAAAAGAAAATAGCACAAGTTTGTCAATGACTAACTACACAGTACTGAATGAAAACCAAGCAGCAGACAATTTTTAACCCCATAAACGTCTGGGCCTCTCAGAGTGACGTTTACCTGCTTTGGCAATTATTAGTCCAAAGAATTTCACTCAACATTTTTACTTGTGTAAATTGTGACATGACAATAAATCCACGATCATTACCCAAACAGTTCTCTCTACCCACTGCCATATTTTTTAGGGATGTCAATTTTTATGCTGCTGCTTGTCATATGTGTTGAATCATTTCCAAGCCCTGCCTGGTTAGGCCCATGATACAATGTATACATCAGCACATTTAAAAAAAAATTACATGTTCATGTAATCTACCAGCCACTGCTTAGCCTTGTTTTATCATGTATACTGACTCATCTGATCAAATCTGAGGCAAAATCGTTCTTAATTAGTGGTTGCTCAAAACAAGTACTTTTTATACCCGGCACCCATCTGGTTTTGCAGTCTGTTGCAATGAGTACAGAAGCAGTAAATAGTCACTTATTTTCATTTCTTATTTTTGTTCCCTGTCTTTTAAAATAAACTTGTATGAAAGTCAAGTTCTGTTTCGTGTTGAAAATTCAACTGTTATTTTTTTTACTTGCAAGTGGGAAAAATGGTCCCTCCTAAGTTTAAAATAGCTTCTAATTGCATTAATATGTTTAGATTTTTAATTTTCATTAAGCTGACCCCCATTTGTTGAACATTTTTGGTTAATTCAGCAATGAAGTGTCATTTTGAGCGACCTCTAGGTTGCATCTAAATCACTTGAAACTTTGCACGCAAGTCATGTATCATCAATGTAAGAAAAGAATCCTGTTCTCTATGGTATACGCAGACTCTTTATACTGTGTACATGTGAAGCACACTAGTATACATGTGTCTGCCAAACACACGCATGACAGTCACAAAGACTTCAAACTCTGTCAGCTATTAAGCTACACAGGAACATGAACAGGCTCCTGGGTGAAATTCAACCACCACAGCAAGCTGCCAAGCACCCCAGTCTGCATATACTGGTAGAATCTTCACACTCGTTCTGCTTTTCCACCTGAGGGTTACAGTAGCAGTATGCTAAACAGGTCAGACCAGACCTTTCTCCCAACCCTACAGACGTTGGCTCCTTCTAGGGCATCCCCAGATTTTCCCAAGCCAGAAGGGTTGTATAATCTCTCTTGCATGTCCTGGGTCCACCCTCAAGCCTGCCTGTGAGGACACAGATCACCTCCCTTACACAGAGACTTACCGCTAATAATTTTCTCGGGTAATTATTTTGTATTTTTTAATATTATTATGGATTTATATAACATTATGTATATCAGGATAAAACAGATACTGTAAACAGGGTGTGGGAAATCAGCATCGCCAAAATGAAGTACAAAAAAAAAAGGCTTTTGATCTGACCCTTATGGTAATATGGATCATAATAATACTCTCCTAGTAACACTATACTACACTTCCCATAACCTAAGTAAACCAAGAAAGCGCCTTGACTTCCATGTTTTTACAAGCACTGAGGATCCTCAGGTGACAGGAGACGTCTGAGTGAGCAGAAAGCAAGCAGTGTTTATTTGTGCAGCTCAGACATAATGCTTAGGCACACTATGTGATCTCTGTTAAGGTATAAGAACTAACTGTACAGCATAGTTCCTCTTATATCACAGCCTCAAATTAGACTCCCTTTCAAAGTTCAGATCATTTCAATGCACTGCTAGTCGAGGCACATTGGCAATGCAGAAGGAATAAAGCACTATATTGCCGACACCCCTGTTTATCCTTCAAATAAACTACCCAGCCAACTGCATTTTCACATGAAAAATATAATGAGTCAATCTATCTACTGTTTAAAACCAGATTTAAAAGATACCTTAACAATAAACTAGAAACCGTTACGATGCCTCCAAGTGTGTCAGATGTGACTCCGGGTAATACGGTGAATTATTTACTAGTGTATTGTGGAGACAATCGCCAGCGTAAACATTTCATAAAAAGCAGGCAGAGAGGCATCCTGGCATTGTGAGTTGCCTGTGTGGCCAGTGGTTTCCTCTCGCCCTGTTCTCAAAGATAAAGGGGCTGCTCTTGTCCGGTCAACAGACGATATGTAGAGGCAGGCATAGTCTTCAAGTGAATCTGCAACCAGAAGTTAGCAGGTGTAGCTGGGCAGATTACAACAACGAGGAATAGCAAAACTATATGTCCGAATTATGTGTGGATGCCAAATTGCATTATTTTGAGAAGCACAATTTACACTAAATTCAAATTTGTGCAGCATGCATATTTAAACAATATGGAGGGGCAAAATGTATCCGTTTTTAAATTTTCTCCTTACCCTTACACAAACAAACACACACAAAAGGACATGACTGCAGTACAGGTTCCGCTGCCGGTCTTTCTGATAAAGCCCGAACTGACAGCGTGTTGCAAGTGCGTGACCTACCTCACCCACAGCGTGCGTGAGAATGTGAATGATTTTCTCATGGGCTGTGGCCACCACGCTCTGGCCATTGATCTCGATGATGCGATGACCGACGCGGATGCCCCCCCTCTCAGCAATGCCCCCTCTCATCAAACTGCAGATCTGTTCCGAAACAAAGGAAGGTAAACCGATGAACAGATAAGGGAATGAGTAGTGTTTTAAAATCAGGTGTTTCAGTGTACACACAGGGACTGTCCCTTATTTAGAGAACCCAGTGTTCAATGAGACAGACGGGAGACTCACGATGCCGTCTTCCACGCTGAAGCCCAGCTGATGTTTTGGATCAGGTCGTTTGATTATTGCCATGGTTACAGGGGGACAGTGAACAATGCTGAGTTTTACTTCTGTCTTGTTTTTAAGATCCTGCGAGGGGAGAGAAAAGCAGTGAGTCTTGTGTAGTTTTGGGTGCACTAACTGTACAAGAGAAAGTGTGTACTAGGTGCACCCCTACCATAAAAGGGTGTCAGAGTTTATTCACAAATTGGGGCAGGGTGTCTTAAATGATGTTTTGGTAAAAATATTGACAGTTCTCGCATCTAGTTCTGTCTCTTATGGCAAGATAACAGGGCAATATTACAGACAGGCTGGTGAAAGCAATCCGAGGAAGAAAGAAATGCCAGATGACAGCCATGGGAGTGAGGGGGAAAAACGGTGAGGGACCGATGTTAAGCTCACACCACTCTATATAACATTCAGCTCCTTGCACACTGTCACTCTCAGCCTACAGACCCCCTCTGCCAACTCACCCTGATTATATCGTGGCATGTGGTGATGGGCAGGCCCACTAGGCTTGTACCGTTGACCGACATGATCCGGTCCCCGATACTTAGCTCCCCGCTGCGCTCTGCAGGCCCCCCCTGCAACAGATTGGCCACCACCACCGTGGGTAGGATGGACCCCCAGCCCGATTCCACAACAGCAATCCCCAAGATCTCCCCGGGTCTCTTGGTAATAGACACCTGCCCAGGGACACAGCAGAGAAACAGTGCAGGTATCTGAGCTTTTTAAAGAAGCTTATGTTACATGACACAGTACTGCAGAGGAGAATGGAAGGACTTGCACTATACAGCCAAAAGTATGTACTGAAATGCGTGTGCATCTTACTCCCAAACCAAGGTTGTAAGTGGGTCCTTCCTTTGCTGCTATAATGGCCTCCATTGTTCTGGGAATGCTTTCCATTATGTTACTGGTATCTGCTGGCATTCAGCCACAACAGCACGAGTGAGGTTAGGTATTGATTATGGTAGATCAGGCTCCTCTCAGTCTGTGTGGCCTACCACTTCACAACTTAGCGCTTGCTGCTTATAGAGGTTTTGACTTTACAATCGCTTGACTTGTAGTTGACTTGTTGGAAAGGCAGAAACTTATGGATCTCTTCGGCACGGCAGACTCCGCTCCTGGAGATAGCATGGCTGAGTGCTCAGTTACATACCAGTGTCAGCAATAGGTGTGCCACATTTAAGCATATTTCACAAATTAATAGGGATGTTCACATACTTTTGGCCATATAGTGCATATACTTCCATTCATTTTTGGCTGTCCATGAACAGACAGGATGTGTGATCCTATTCAGACAAAAAACTTCTATAAAAAACCCATTTCCTGTGTTACTATATGCAGTTTCTAATAAATATCAGTATACAGTAAAAAGGTAGTATAATGAAGTCCATATCACTGTTGGGCACCTGAGCAAGGCCCTTAACCCCAATTTCTCCGGGGGTGATAAACACTGGCTGATCTTGACCCTAGGCTCTTAACTTATAGAACAAGATGAGAAAATGCAAAAACTACTCATAACCGTGGAGAAATCTGTAAAGTCAACTCACCTCCCTCATGTTCTCAGAGCAGGAGAAGTGCACCAGGTCTCCATTGTAGAGCTCCTGAGTACCTAGGTAGTCACTGTACTCGCCTGGATGCAGCTCGCTGGCTTTGATGCCATTGGCCTGCAGAAACTGCTGGTAGGCCACTCCAAAAGCCTGGCCAATGGCCTGGGCGATGATCTGCGCCTGTGGTGAGATCGAGGACATGATTGTAGCGGGTTAGATGGGTAAGGAATCCATATCAGCCACTCCGTGACTTATGTTAAAACAGTGAAGGTCACTTGAGCTTATCTTTCTCCAAAACTAAACCAAATTACTGGTTTAAGATTAAATAAGCTTTTCTAGGGAAAGATGTGTTGTTTTTAACTTTAGATGAGGAGGTCACACAGTGTTTTGAAAAAGGTGACATGATAACTGCCTTCACTGAACTATAAACATATATACAGGTAACTACAATTCAAATTTAGCAAGTCCTACATTTACTGGTCATACATTTTCTGATAATGTCTGCTGGGGAACGGGGAGAATGTGTTTGTGTGACATGCTGATAAATGTTTTGTCACACAGTATGGCTAAATGAAAGACCCCTCTCCTGCAACTGCCTTAGTTCTGACATCACCAAAAGTCTAGACTCGCCTTCAAGGTAGCAGGGTGACCACCTGTACAGCCTGATCTAATCCAGCACCACAGGGCATTCTTTTTTGTTGTAAGACTTTGATCAGCAAACCACTTTCAAAGCTCTTTTCTTTGAACTGTCACTTTAAAACCGCCAACAATGCATATGACACATCACACACCATGGACCACATCAGTGTCTGTGTAAATTGACTCACATCTTCAGAGGAGAACACATGGCAGATCATGCAGCAGTTCTTGCGAGGCCCCGGGGAGCTCGATTCTGGCCCATCACCTGCCACCTTCCGGCCTGGCAGCTTCCTGCGTGCCATCAGGACCACAATGGCACCGATATCTGCGATGTATGAGATCATCTGGAGTGGATGGTCCATCATGGCTTCCTGTGGAGCAAGAAAGTCATTTAGTCCCAGGGTTTTCTAGGGCTCCACTATCGTGGGTGTATTGAGGCATCTGGCTGAATGTGTACAGTTACTGAAATGTGGTCAGTCCGTCCGTCCGTCGGTCCGTCCGTCCGGTCCAAGCACTTCTTCCTGTCAGGGTGGTCGGGAGCCTGTAGCCTATCCCAGGCAGCAAAGGGCCCAAGCCAGGAACAATTATATGGATGGGATGCCAGTCCATCACAGGGAAACCACAGACACACTCACATACAATCTTAATCTATGGACACCAATTAGCCTAACTGCATGTCTTTGGGCTGCGGGAGGAAACTGGAGTACCTAGTGGAAACCTGTGCATCATGGGGAAAGCAAGGAAACTCCACACACAGAGAAGAGGTGGGATTTGAACCTTCAAACCTGAGACATGAGGCACTGTGCCACCCACAGAAATATGACACGTATATCAAGTGACCCTCACTGTGCACCTGTGTGTCGGCACTCAGCACTTTGACTCGCTGGGTGGAAATGAAGAGATCCACTTCTGTCATGGGCTGGGACTCGCCTTCTGGCGCCTGAGCGGGAGACGAGCACAGAAATACGCTGCACTTCACTTGAAACTCAACAAGTAGCACTAATGGGGGCACAGCAAAAGCAGCGGATGCCTTTCCTTGATCCTGTCGACGGCCTCCTGCGCTTGGGCCATACGGACATTGGTGGAAGGGTTCCTCTCAGACATCAGCTGGGTGGAGCCCAAGTATTTGGCCCCAAAAAGAACTCCATCCAGAAGGTCCTCTGGGTCACAGGGGCCAGGAACTGTGCACAGGTACCAAAAAGGGAATAAACAATAATCATCCTTCTTGATCAAAAGACAAGTAAATTTTGGCTCAAAGAAATTTCTACTCATTACACTGGATGTCACAAGGCAAAACAAACTCATGCAATGAACGTACATTTCCAAGAGCCTTTAACTCAAGGTTGTGAAACATGCTATACTGTTGATCACCACGACTATAAAAACCATTTGTAAAAATGAGGTAGCATGATGTTTTAAATTAAAAACTTTTGAGAAGGTTTTGTGGTAGGAGGAAGGATAAGACCCTTCAATTTCACCTAAGCCTTTGAATGGAACACACATGACATTTTCCCAATGATAACCTTTCAGTTGATTCATAAAAATGTAGTGTGAATACATTGCAGTGAAAGTTTCACTGAAATGTTGGGCCAGTAAAAATCTTGACCCAAAGGTTTATAAATTCCACTGGATGGATGTGTGGCCACCCTCATTTTGTTAATTTCCTTACCATCTTTATAGGTTGGGTGACACTCGGAATTCTGCAATCAAATAAAATACCAGGAAATCAACAGGTGAAAGCAGCAAAATAAATGTCTCCTGGGAGACTGAAAAAATGTATGCAGATCCAAGATGTGGAAAATTAAACAAGTATCTTTCATTGTTTTGGTTGTCATGAGCAATAAGGTGCCAGAAACTGACCAGACTGTTGATACCGGCAGCTGCTGTCTCTTCCTCTAAGGAGGCCCTCTCAACAGTCTTTGAGTTCAGGCACTCTGGGACCTCATTTGCAGGCTCATCACTCCCTCTTTCCTGGCTACTTGCAAAATATTCCCAAAATCTCTCTCCTTCCTCTTCACAATAAGAGACTGACGCCACTGCATCGATCCCGCCTCTGTGTGCTTTGTACTCTGAAATGGTTGGCACTTGTAATGGTGCCTCCCTCTCCTCAAACTCTAGAAGCCCCAAAAGATCTTTCTGATGGCTTTCAGAGAACAGTAGCCCACTGTACTGGTACTCCTCTGACCCAGGATGCATGCTAACTTCTGAAGTGTTAAGAGTTCGCTCAACTGATGAACAAGATATTGGACATGAAATGTTACTGGTGCATGTGTTGAAATTGGGCATCACACTGAAGTGCTGTAACTGGCCCAGTAATTCCTGAATTTGAATGTGGTCATCTTCACCATGGGGTCTACACTCCTCCTCATCCTCACTCTCTTCAACATTTCTCCTGACTGTACTATCTGGGTGGCCTTCTAGGTCAAGCCCTGACTCTTGTGCATAGGCTCTGGTCTCCGGAGGAAGCCATGTGTCATCAACTCTGTCTTCAGGAGCGTCAACCAAGCTTGGTGGTAGATAATTGCCATCATCCATGTCAGCCACTGAGCCACCATCACTGGATATATCAGACTTCCAGTCCAGAGGTGGGGGCTCTATCGGGTTAAAGGAATCCAGATCCTCCATGTCTGGGTTTCTGAAGTCTTCCTTACTGAGAACTTTGATGGTGTGTTTGCACAGTTCATCTGCCATGAAGGCTTCAGCCACACCAATAATCTTCTCCACTGACTCAATTGCAGAGATTTCTTCAGACTTTTCATGATCTACTTTTTCTCTCCCAAGTAAAGCATCATGGCATGAGGGAGCTGCTGCGGCTGTTTCATCTGTCTCAGGAGACTGAGGCCTACTTGTCAACCCGCTCAGCAGCGGGGACTCCACATCTCCTTCAAAGATGGCGTCCTCCAGTCTATCCATCCACCTTCAGAGATAGAATCAAGTCTTCACCTGTCACCAGGAAGCATCGAGCCATCCATGCACCAGTGAAGGGAATAAATAAATAAATAAATAAATAAAAATTAAAATCACAGCTTTGGTCATTTTGTCACACGTTTCCTCATTCCAACGACATGAACATCTGTGGTATTCAGGAAAGAATATGGCTAATCATTACATTTATGTGCACACTAATATACTAACATCATTCCACATTAAGGCATATTCCAAAAAAATGGCATAAACTACGAAAGTACTTTGCCCACAATATCAAAGCAGATTACTGGTTACAAAATTTCCTAATAACAAAAGGAAAACATTTATTTATATAAATGTAATAATGCAGAAATGATAGAATACGTAAATACCCTAAGTAGAATGTTTCTTTGCTGAAAATGTCAAGCCCTTCCAAACAACACCATGTAAAGAAATTCATGATTATAAATTACACAGCTTTAACTATGGCTCCCTGCTAGACAGGTGATCATTAAAAAACTTAAGGGTCACATTTTTGCATCTAGAAGAATATATTTTTGGTTAAATGAAGAAAAATACAGAATGCAGGGTTTGCCAAACAGATTTTTTAAAAATACTTAAGATCGACACGACAGAAATATCAGACTAAAAATGCTACTTCCACAGGCTAAATGGGATGTTGTATAGGCCTAGTTTAAAACATTGTTCAGTAAACAAACTGAAAAATAATATTCATGAAAAAAGACATGCGGCTGTTGCAAATTGTCACTTAAAAAGACAGCTTCCGCAGAAGTACTTAAGATACGTGGTTGAAATAGCTATTTCATTACAGCAAGTATACCATTTAAGTCATATGTGCATTTACAGGTAGAAATACGTTGCAGTTGCCATTGCTTAAATATATATATATAATACAAAGTAACAAAGTATCCAATAACTGTTCTCAAAGTAATTAAAGCAGATGATACGTATAGTTTTAAGCCATTTTAAATGCAAATTTACAATACACTTCCTATGCCTAGCGACAATATGAAATTTTAAAACGTATAGGTCCCTGAACTTTAAACTCCACTAATAAAAAGTTGACGTATTTGGGAATGATCCAGCGAACTAGCCAGCTAGCCAGAAAAACGGCACACCAGCTACTGATGTAACGACAAGGCATTTTAAAAACGTCCACTACGCTGGCAGGGGGTGGGGAAAAAAAATTCATCACGATATCAACTTACATTTTTTTATGATAACTTAGCCGTCAAAGCAACACACCGGCTGCTCGCTCCATTGTGCGTCTGAAGTGGCTTCAACTAGACGGTCTGCGCAGGCGCCTCAGAACTTCCAGTCCAGTGCAATCCATTGCCGAATCGTCAAACGCGACGCTTAACGATCCACTGCATTGACAGGATTCAATCGGGTCATTAATGATCTGATGCACTTCGACAGATTCACAGAAAATTACAACTTCTGGAAAAAAAAAAGCTTTTATTTTCAGGTAAATATAAATAAAATCGACAAAGCACAACTTATCATTAAACACGATTAAATTGCTATACGTAATGTCTACACATATTTGAACAGCCAAAGATTTACATTGTAACCATTAAGTAAATACTCCAGATCCAAAACATATCAGTTGTTTCAAATGCGTTACATACGAATAAATTAAATGCAATCCCAAATGAGTTTGATATGTCTTCATTTGGAGAGCTATACATTTAAACCAACTCACGTACACAGACATTTGCATAATAATACAGGATTATCATACAATTTACAACTGATTATTTCATCAAAAAATAAAATGACTGCAACTTCAATAGAAATAAAAATACAAGAAAACTAAAGAGAAAATTAGGCATTTTCAATGAGAAAATGAAAAGAATTTACAATGTCTACAATGTTTTCTTGTTAAGTCCATGGTATTAATCCTCTGGAATCTAAAAGAACCCTAGACAAGGGTAACCTAAAACATTCTATTACAGTAAAGGCAGCTCTTACTATTGAGATACAAATATTAACTGTCATGTTTGTACAAGCCAATCAGGGAGGAGACGGTGCCCAGAAGTCCTACTAGCCAATTAGGGAAGCGGCCAGACCATAGGACACCAGAGGGTATCCAATGGATTGCATTGATCAAGTCAGCCAAACAGGACAGCATAGTGATGGCTTCCCTGTGCATTTGCTGCCGGACCTCAGTGCTCCTGTTCCCTCCAGCCTCACTGAAACAGAAGGTCCGTCGACAGTTCAAACATCCAAAAATATGATGCACATTCCAAATCAGCATTACAAAGGCCTGCTTTGTCTGTTGGAGAAGTGTACTAGCTTTACCTCATAGCAGAAAATATTACCCAAGCATAAATTTGTATTTCATATAAATCACATTATGCATAGTTAAGTAGTATCATAGAACTGTTTTAATAATTTATTCAAAAAATTGTTCCATTTTTGAATAATTTTTACAAACAATAAAAACTAAAATAACATATTAATGAAAGATAAATAAGGCTCCTGCAGTGGACTGAAATCCCATCCAAGGTGTACCCCAGCACCTCAGGCTATCTACTTGGCATTGCATCTTTTGGTGCCAAACTGACACAATAACACGTTCAGTATGTTGTGTTTCTGAATGTTTCTTCCCAACACATCAGAATGCAAAAATCACTGAGAGACCAAAACCCAGATGGAGTCACTGAGTACGTGTGTGATTCCTCTCTGAATGTCACCAGGAGTGTCATCAGTCTCCTAAGTGTCAGAATGTCAGCTTTTAGAAATGTCAGCACTGTCCAGTACCCTGTCACTGAGTTTTGTGTGGATTCAATCCCTGGATGGTGCTGTGTAGTGCTGGAGTAATTAGTCTTTGTATTTTTAGCATTGATTGACATCGCATTGAGGGTGTTCCCTAGCCATGTGACCTGTACTTTCTGGGACAGGCGCCAAGCCCCCAATGACCCTGACCAGGATGAGCCATTGAGTGATAGATTGATAAATACAAGCTTAAAAGCCAGCAATGTTAACTACCGAGTGTTTGATTTGGTAACTTCAGCAATTTTAGTTTGAATAAAACAATTCATATCAGGTGAATAAACAAGTAAATAATCAACTTTAAATAACTAAGCTAGTCCTGCCAGTTTATGTTCAAGACCAGGTGTATTTGTTTAAAGTTTTTTTTTAGTTTGTGCATCACTCAAGTGTGAAACTCACCTTCCTTTCCCCTGGCCATTTCTCCCATTTTTCCTCTGCTTCCTCCTCAGCAGTAGGAGAACTCTGACAGACCTACAGTGAGCAGCACACCATATGAAGGTTGTGACAGATTCGTGCGGGTCCCCTGTTTCAGCGTGCTGCAACTCGCCGTAGGTGGAATCTTCACCTGAGAATGCTGAGCAGCAACGATATGGCCCACATCAAAGTGCTCAGGGTCCACCACCTCCCAGACTTGACATTGATCAGCTGAGCATCAGCTGCCCACGCGATGTGCTCCAAAGGGTAGTACAGCTGATCAGCTACATTGTTCAACACACATATCCACCGCACACCGGCATCCGTTTCCTAGGTGGCCAAGGATCACATGCAGCAAAACCAAAAGCAGTCAGTTATGTTAATGATTAACATTTTCCATGTGCAGTTTTTCCAAATATAAGGAATGTCAGCGCTACAATATTTTTTACTTACAGATCCCCCCAAGCCATAACTTAAGGTGTAAGCAAACATGGAGAGGTCATCGAAGAGCCGCAGCACCGTGCGACAGTCGCTGAGCTGAGATGAAAGCAGCAGCAATCTGCTTCCCAGCTCTGCGGTTTTGGATGTTTTCCGGGAAAGGATCCCACCAGCCAAGAGGGATGCATAGCAAACAGTTCTAATCTAACATTCAAACAGAAATAATGTGTTGACATGTGCGTTTTTTCTGTCGATTAGGTGGAACTTTAACATGCTCCAAATTATTATAATATTTGCAAACCCTGTTCTCTTCCACTGCTTTCGTCAGATGAAACTGTTCTTGAATTAAAATACTTACCACCTTGTCTCTTCCTCTATAAGACTCAAGTAAATTCACTAACGATTGCAAGGAATCCTGCATTTTCACCTGCTTTATTTACTCAGCTAATGTTGCTTACTTCTTCAAATAAATGAACAATATCTATCGATTGAATACTATAGTTGAAAAGTCACGCTATTCTCCGGCGACTGTACTTTGAAACTAGGTGCAAAAAGAAGAATCGGTAACACTTCCTGACAACGGTGGAGCCGTTTCAAAATAAAAGTCAAGCTGCTTGCTTTACTCAAGTTGATATTAATTCACACGAATAATTGATTGCTTAGAGAATTGTTAATATCTTAAGTAAATCATGTTTACTAATATTTAAAACATAATTTTCGAGTATATCTAACGTCTAAAACCCGGTACATGCAACATAGTAATATTTAACCAGAGACGTGTGATCTTTACACTACCCACTGAAGACCATTTTTAAAAATTGTTATCGTTGTCACAGTAGAGATCGGCGGGTGCCCTGTGAGTATTAATGGACTGAGTGCTAAAAATTAACTGACTTTGTACTTAAATAAGGTTGAATTTATATTGTGACTCATTCTGAAATAGGGCAGCATTCGTTCACTTCACCTTTACTTTGTTTCAGAAATCTAAAATGTCAATCTCACGTTACCTTGGCTAACTTGAGTATGGATGGTGGCCACACAAGAGATTTGATCCTCACCGAAACCACCACGGATATTCTGAGGATCGTAAGGCCATTAAAATGTCTGTTAAAACTTTAATTTAAAAAGACTTTGTATTATTGTAATTATTATCCGCATATCGGTACGCTGACAAAGTCAGTAGGGGGCGCCGTGAACACGAATTTAAATTTTTCTCACGGTAAAAATCATATAATTTGCAGGTTCACGTGAAACAACACTTGGTATCCTCTATTAGGTTATTTGAAGAATTTGCCAGTGCTCACCGCAGTGGAGTATAAACTTTGTTGTCAGCGCCACACTAACAAGCTTCTAAAACTTAACATGCATTGCTAGCGCCACACTAATATGATTCTACGATGATAATAATCACAACCAAATGACAGAACAACATACTACTCTTGACCGACGCTACTCTCACGTGATTGGTTATCCTACATCTGACCTCTGACGTTATTACGTTTCCGGTCAAAGCTTTGCGAAATAAAAGTAGCCGTTTTAACCGGAAAGAATTCTCAACCTTTTTTCGCGGGAGTATGCCCACTTTTGGAATTGGACGCGTCGGCGGACTATTTCGTGTACTGTAGCGAAGCTAGCAGCTTGAAACACGGAAGGTAGTTTTACTTTTTGACTTCAGGAATGATCTAAATTCAGATGTTCAAAGGTCTTTCCTATTCTGTTGGTAAGTTTGACGAAACAAGACCTAAGTAAATACAAATTCCTCTGGGTGCTCTGGTGTCATTCTGCAGTTAAAAGTAAAGCGACATGGTTAATTATTGGATGTGTGTGTGTATATATATATATATATATATATATATATATATATGCCCTGTGAATCTATGTAGTGTATACCTAGTATAGGCTTGCCCTTTGCCCCTCATGACCCTGTCCAGCATAAGTAATTTAAAGATGACAAATGGAGCATCAAATCAAAAAAACTTGGAATTTATCCACTCCAGGATGAAGCAATGTGTTATGCATTTAGCGCCAGCATTGATATTTAGAACAAAAATGAACAACATAATACCCATTTGAAATTTATATATATATATATATGACACACACACATATAGAGGATACACACTTCATATTATAATATTATACCACACATATGGTAATTTAATTTGTTTAAAACACATACATAAAAAATTTACACAATACTTGATTGATGGATGCAGCTAAAAAAAGCAATTCAGATATAAGATATGGACCAACTCCAGCTATTGTGGACAAAAATTCATAAAATAAATTATGTATATCTGAAATGGTCTTATGTTATGGACTGGCTTTTGTTAGCAATTAGGCTACACTGATCATTATTCTGTACAAAAGATGTTTCATACTGTATAAAAAATAAAGCAAAACATTTATTATTCACATGTTTTACAAGTATGAACTGCTGGCCGTGTGTAGTTTGTTTGTTAATCCAAAGCCTTCTCAGATTCCATTACTTAACAAATAATTAATCTCAGGTTGCAGCAAAAATGATCCATCATCGTGGGTCTCTTCAGAGGGAATATTCATGTGGTGTTGGAATCATTGTCATAGACATCTGTGATGCAGAGAGAGAAATACAGACAGATATAACAGAATAAAACTTAGAGATTTCTCTCATTTTTTCTCATTTCCCAGTGATCTCATGTCATGTTGGAAGTGCTTTGGTAATCTTGCAGAAAAGAAAGTTTAATAATATAATATTTTTTGTAAAACTTATATTCTCTAATATTAATCAGCAATATAAAATTACATACCTTTTTTATTATCGACATCATCATAAATGTCCCCTTCTCTGCAAAATAACACGAAACATTTCACATTAAAAATTACACACCACAACTAAACTTCATGTTACATATCGCTCCCTCCGCCATCTTGCTATATGTGAATTGAGAGCCGGTTTGGTTCCTATTGTTTTTTCATCATAGAAATGTCTATTTTTTATGATGGTGTAGAAGATCCACAAAATTACATGCAAAGAGCCACATGTGGCGTGCAAGCCTCATGTCGGCCACCCCATACTAAGGCCATGATGTGACTGACTGGGGAATACAGTCAGTTTATGCCCAGTCATGGCTTTCTATATGTATATGCGATGTAAAGCCTGAGTATTGTGCCTGATTTGGTAGACCCTTGTATGAAAATATGTACTTACTCTTGTAGTAGGAGCATTTTTGGTACATATCCATCTTCAAAAAAAGAAAACATTCTATAAGAATTTTTTTTTTTTACACAAGCGGTGAACTGATTCAAGCTCATACAGGACTAACTTTTAAGCAATATACAACTTACAATATACTGTATGTCAGGAAATTATCATCATTACAGCTTCAGCTTGTTTAGCTTGTTTAGTTTGCTTGTAATTTATGAACACGTATGATTGAATTAAAGCCATTTCCCAGAATGTGCAAATTATTTTGGTATAAAGTCATAAATATTCAGCATATTGTTTTACTGCATTCATTTATGCCTAATATTCAATATTTCAGCCACCAAAAGAATATTATTGACTGCCTTGTGAGGACACACTGGGTACGTACATTTCCCCTGTCCATTACGACACAGAGCTTTCTTTTCGTTGACAAACTGAATCACTTCTAGGATTTCACCAGGAACCAGCGGTAGATCCTTTCCACTTCCTTTCTTCATGTTGGTGCTCGGGTCAACCATCACCTGACACATCACATGTATGGGTCCTTCAAACTGGCAACAAATGAAAATGGGGATTTTGGAAATTAACCTCATTTTCAACAATTTGGCTTGATGTAATAGATCAATATAGAATGTAATGAAACTTGTTACTATTATTTCTAACCAAGCAGCTCTTGAAAATGTACTGTTAACTGCTTCAAATGCAAATTTTTCCAGCCCATAATTAACTGAATCTTGTGAGCTGCAGGCAATACAAATATATGGTAATCAAACCTTGTTTACCAAGCAACACTATTAAGGGTTAATACTTTCAGATTGTGGTCTCACTAATGAGTTTGTTAAACAAACATAACCCATTTACTCTACCTGAACAAAGGCTAATGATGAACTTTTTATAAGTTTATAGGCATGATATATAGCTATAGATTGAGCTTTGTGACAGTGTTTTGTGTTAAAAGCGCTATGTAAGTAAAATTAAACTGAATTGCATTGATTTGTCAATAGCCTATGCTTACAGTCATGCAGAATCTTTTACAAGGCACAGACATTAGAAAATAAGGGTGATCTGGGCAGAGTATTCTGCTGCATAAAATTTCCTTCTGATGCTGATGGCTTGTTGGCTGTACTTTTCCAAAAAAATGGCATAATTACATATTAGTTACATACAAATGTCTTGTAATACACTTTTTTTGACACAGGTTTCATTTATACCACATTGAACGACTGAGTACAACAAAGCACATCATTCCCTTTTTCTTTGATTTTTCTAAGTAAAAATTTTCAACAGAACTCACTTTAAACTTTTTTCTAAATTCTTTTTCTTCCTTCTCCTGTTTCTTGCTTTTCTTTAAGTCCAGACTAGAACGAAAAGTAAAAAAAAAAAAATCAAGCCTTAATACATACGCTACCATTCAAAGGTTTATAATTATGAAGAATGTTTTTGAAATAAATGGAATGTGTTATTTAACAATCTATCATTAAGTTGACCAAAATGGACTCATAATATGTCTGTTTTAGTTTCTATTGTTGAAATGTTTCATTTTGAATTAGCAACCTATTGTATAGTGACTGTACTCTGAGTACCTAAAAAAAAATCTGCACCTGTTAGATTTTAGTCCTGTGGCTTTGGTTCCAATCTGTACCATAGCAGGATAAGATGATGGGTGCATAGATTATTGCTTAATAGTATTGGATGAACATAAAGCTAAATTTATGGTTAGTAATAGTAAGAGTGATGTAATACTTTTAACGTAATTAGCTGGTGTTTATCTGTTTAAAAGTACAGATTTTTAGTTCTCTGTCTTGTATTTGTTCCTGCTCAACTTGTTATGACCAGTTAGTTTATAATCTGATTATCCAGCATATATGTGTTTCTTACAGAGGCCAAACTGTCTGATTATTTATAATAAGTGTTTTGCTACATGGTGAAGGAACTGTGAATGTGTCTGATGTACCTGATTTCTGGTGGGGGTGGGGGAAATTCTTCTGATATTTGTGGAGGTGCTGGTAAGGGATCCACATCATCATACACCTCTGACAGGGGTGGGGAAAAAACACCATCTTGACATCCATTCAAATACAGTACATAATGATGGGACAAATGAGGCTTCAAAACCCGTTGCAGGTGGGATTATCCTGAACTAAAATCAATTCTGGTGCTAAATGAGGCTTCAAAACCTGTGGCGGGTGGGAGTATTCCGAACTTAAAAAAAAAAAAATCAATGCTGGTGCTAAGTGAGGCTTCAAAACCTGTGGTGGGTAGGAGTATCCTGAACTAACCAGTCAATGCTGGTGCTAAATCAGGCTTCAGAATCTTTGGTGGGTGGGAGTATCCTAAACTAACCAATCAATGCCGGTGATAGTTTAGGATACTCCCACCCACCACACGTTTTGAAGTCTCATTTGTCCAATCACTATTTAAACATGTATTTTTCAGTATGTTCAAGCCAAAAATCAATAAATTCTCACACTTACCATCATCTAGATTTACACTGCTGTAAAGACAGAAAGAAAAAAAAAACAAGTTTTACAACCTTGTATAATCTGCAGTGGTCTTCTTAAACTAGGTACATTGGCAGCTAAATTCAGGTATGAGCTGTATCCATAAATGTACCCTTACAATCTGGAGTTATTAATTATTGCAGGATTGCAGAATGTAATGATGATGCGTGAAAGTGTTTGTAGGTGACCTGTCCCTTTGATCCGAGGAGCCCACGTCATAGTATAGGTCATCCATCTCAGCAGGGGGCGGTGGAGGGAAAGAAGAATCACTGGGTTTGCACAGGAGTCTTCGTTTCACTTCCTCATAATCCACTTCCACACAGGTGTTGCTTATGTAACCATCTGCAAAAAGAGGTCCACAGGCATTCTTGAGGGGTTCTTTACATCTTCTCTACATGACAAGGGGCAAAGCACAGAAATAAGGAATTAGTATATCAAGAGTTTCATTTCAAGATTGCTTAAATGCGGAATATCATACCTTCAATACTCTCACTCTAAATACTCTTTCAGAGTAACAATATTTATACAACCGGTTTTCATTATAGCTACATCTAACTGGAGTAAATATACAGCATTCATAAAAAAATAATTACCGTTGTGTACTTTACAATACAAATCTAAAAAATAAGTGCAAACTTATGTCATATGTCTATCAAGAGTTGCCAGAAAAAAAACCCACACAGGTGGAGCTTCACCTAACATTTTCATTAATTTGATTTTGATGTTTCATACAAGCAGCAATCTAAAAATGAGCTGCCACAAGGACTACAAAACCAAACTTTGCCTATAGAAAGTAGTAGCAGTTTGACGCAGACTCCAGTGCTGTCTGGAGGAACTTATAAAAATTGACCAAGTAGAAATAGCTGCCTCTTCCTCTATATGATGACAATCCAGACCTTCCTGCTAGACTCAACCTTTTTGAGGCACACTATGACAACCTGGGGGTCCCTTCCTCTTCACGACAATGCGACTCTCTCATTTTCCAAGTGGTGAGAACTGTTTTCATAAAACAAAACTAGACAAAAGTGGCAGAACTGGACCTTCTAAGCCCTGCTGTGCTTAGCCACTGCTTCTACCAAATAGCTCCCTCAGCTTATGTACAGTCCCACCATACTCCAAAACAGACCTGTTACCCTAACCTCAGTGGTGCTGTATGCATTCAAATAACTAACTGCTGCTGATCTCCTAAACTGCCCCACTCCAATGCTGGACCTGCTCCAGCGTATCAGACAAAGAGGTCCGTGGAAGATGTGTCAGCCTTGCCCTTCCCTACACAAAGCACATCTTGAAGTCTTCTAGCATGTACACCTATATCCTGTTCATCGGTTTCTTCCCTGCCTTCAATACAAGCAATCTTCTCGATATGTTCAGCGTCCTAATGGACACAAACAACAACTAAGTCATGTGATGCTGGTTACCGGACTTCCAGACACCATGGTAGTCAGTCTGGGTGAATGCGCATCAGGCCAACAGAAATCTATGTCCACTCCCAAATCCTCTTCATTCTGTTTATGAATGGCCTCATAAACAAACAACTCTGTCAAAAACACCATATATGCAGATGACGACAACGTTATTGGTCTTATCTCAAATTATGCGAATCAAAGTACCAAATACCTATTGGAAGTGGACAGAATCATCACTTAATGTACTAGTAATTACCCCCTAGTCAACACAACCAAAACATAAGACATCTTCACTGACTTCAAGAATATACACAAGCCAACGTCCTTATCCAGCTTAATGGACAGCAATATAGCCTTTACAAGCTCATTCAAATTGCTTGGAACGTACATTTGCAACTCTTTGAAATGGCACATTAACACAAACCATATTGTCAGGAAAGCACAACAAATGTCATACTTTCTCAGGCAGTTAATGAAGTTCAGAGTCAACAAGTATCTCTTAATTGAGACTATACACATTTAGTACAGAAAGCATTCCTGCATCTTCCCTTACTAGTTAATAAGGTAATATGGACAACCAGACTAGGTTAAACCTCAGGTGCATTATTTTCCAAAGCCTAAAAATGACTACCAATGAGCTGAGAAAATTTCAGATGCTTCTGTTTAGAAATTACAGAGAAGCACAGTCAGCTAGACAATATAAATCTCAGAAAAATGGATTAAACTTTCAGGTGAAATAAAGAAATAGCTGAGGCTGGGAAATTAATCTGTGCTCAGGTGGGGTCTAAACAATTATCTAGCCAGGCAGTGATTGTGGGACCCACACTTAAAGGAACAGTCAACTATTCCATCTACTTATCTAGCAAAAGTAGCACTTACCTACAGAGCACATTTAATTAATGTCCACTAAATAATGTTCACTTTCACAGACTGGAATGAAGGGTCTGCTTTAGTCACACTACCAAGCCTCTTAATAACATCATGTAGTAATAATATTCAGAAAGCCAGTTTGTTCAGCTTCTCTTGTATGATATTGTACTAAGCAAGAAGCTTCTATACAAGGCAGCATGTTAAATTATCATTCCTGTAGTATTGTGACAGAAGTTGAAGCTGAATGTAAATACCGCTGAAAAACATATTGATAGCTCCATAAATAGTTCTGGTAATGATAACAGAAATTAAATGCAATATTCATATTTTTGTTTATTAGCTAGCTAAATATAATAGAGAGTCCAAAAAAAGAAAGACGCCTCATCTGTATGTGTCAGTTACTGATAATGTCGTTCTGGAAACAGAGATGTGGTTACTGCACAAGCCAGCTGTGATTCGTTATATACCTTCATCATGTGCAAACTGTGTGTAAGTCAGCAACTTTGATCCAATGTAGACAAACTTCTCTCGTTGACTTACAGGTGCCGGTCATAGTCCGGGCTAGCCACTTGCCCTCAGGGTTGTTCTTGACCCGAATGATCTCCACTCTGTCACCCTGCCTCACACTCAGGTCATTCTTCTTCCCCTGCCAGTCGCGCTGTACCCTGGCTACATGAAGTACCTCTATGTTCTTTGGGAGCTAAGAGCAGAACAGAGAAGAACATTTCCTCAGGACGGTGTTAATAGCATGCGTACAGACAAGGGTGTGCCCAACGGAGGAAATGAGAAATTTTACAGGTCGTGACGATGAAAACCACAAACATCAGGTACAGTATGCATGCGCTCATAGTGAAGAAAGCCAAACCAGCAAATACAATGTGATTTATGCCACTCTCATACTGGCGTGCGTAAATGAGACCTTAAATTTCTTCCGATACTCATTCTCTCTCTTCTGCCTCTCCTTCTCTTCTTTTATTTCCTGCTCACGCTGCTGCCTCACGTCCTTCGGTGTCTTCTGTTTAAAAGGGACCACTTCTAAAACGTCTTCTTGTCTGTGGGCAGTGATGATTAAGCTTCATTGTGACTCACTGACGCTCCGTGCCCAGTGGGACGGATTTTACGTTCAGTGCCATGGGTCCCGTATTTCTGATTGCCTTGGACACGCTGCCGTATGACAATAAATTCACTGTACTATGTGTATATACCCTACTCAAACACGAGTCACAGTTTTCACTGACCAAAAGTACTGGCCAAATGACCAAAGAGATAACTATAAACAAACAAACATTTTCATAAATTTTTAGTTTGTGGTTTTAAAACTTCGACTCACTCATCAGCTGCCTCGTAGACTTCCCCATCGCTATCCTGGATATAAAAAAAGAATACATTCACCATTAACTCTACAGCTGCACAGTAACAAAATGGTGGTTAAGCCACTGCTTTCCATCGAAACGATATTACGATACTAGAAAATACTGACGGCTGGTAGAACCCACACGCTAATTTTAATCCCCATTGTGAAAAGAGCATCAGAGACTAAAAAGGGCTTGAAAAGAACTGTTGAAATACCAGAAACATGGAGTACATTTAACAGGGTTTGTACCCGTAAATTTGAGGTCAATAAATGTGATAAACCATCCAAGGCAGTAGCAGTGATCACAGTGTGTTACGACTATTTACAGTTGATGCTGTATGATCTACGGAATGAAGCAGATGCAGACTTACCTCAAATCCTTGTGTAGAGCTGTGGTCAGCCCAGGAGTCTGCCAATGCAAAAACATTCAACATGTACAAAGTACAGGTACTTTTATGTGAAGAAACTTCATGCTTTTGAGACAAAACTCCACGTAGTACAGAGGTGGAAAGATCTGGTCTCTGGAGCCTACAAAAATATTACTGCCAAAATCTGTTTTATTTATTCATCAGAAAATGAGATTGCTCGTTTTAAAATCTTAATTGTTCAAATCACGATTCCTAACATTGCTAGAGGAAAACAACGCTATAAGGAGAATCAAAGGATTTGTCAGAAAGTTAAATGAAAAATAATTTGGATTTCAGGCTGGTAAATAAATGGATGCTGGCAGTCAGGATAAGAAGCACTTAAGAACTTACTGTAATCTAATTTCAAGGCTGTAATAAAGATAATGTGAGGCTTCTCCAATATTCCAAAGAAGCGACTCTGACACTTTTACTGTACTGAACGAGATGGCTGGATGAATGGATATTAGAGTTAGGAGTATAATGTAAACAATATAATCTTCTGAGAAAGCTGTGTCCAAAAATATCAGTTTTTGGTTTAAGACCTAATACCAAGTATAGAAGGAAAAATATATGCAGATTTTAACATTGTAATTGGAAGTGAAACTTACTCTATATACACTGAGATCCAAATGGTTCTTAAAAACATAACGTGTGCTTCCAAAGTAACAATCTCGCATAATGGCTTTCAAAAGACTTAAGAAAACAGGATATTGCAAATGCTACACAAGACGACACACAGTACAGGTAGATGTAGGAAATACTATATTTACAGTGAGTACCTCACACTGACATGCAATTATTATTATAACAGTATTGCATGAGATTTTTAATCACTGCTCATATATATTATATATATACTGTATATATATGACTAGAGGACATAGTAGAAATCCTAAAAATGGAAATGTGACTTGGAGACATTGCTTCAACAATCATTTTTATAAACCTCTAGATACTGTAGGGATTTACAGGAATCAAGGAGATTTTCAGTCTAGAGGATGAAATGTACATCTTCAGTCACTTTGCTTCAGTAATGAATACACATCATGCTTTTCTAAGAGTGAACTTTGCATCCCTCGTAGAGCAGCCAGGCGAGGTAAAGGAACTCGGTGTGCAATCTGCATGCTTTAACAGCATGAATACACATTATGCTTTTACTGCGTGAAATCTTTTAAAAATGGTCGATATTTGAGTTTGAACTTTGCATTTTCTGGCACATACTGTATATGGTTACTGAGGAATTATGATCACGTATATGACAATATAATGTCTTCCTTTATCTAAGGAAGGGTTTAACCATTTGTTTTCTGAACAGAGAGTTTCTATGCTCTTCTGTCTTTACCTTTGTAAGGTGTGTTTATGGGAGGAGGCAGTGGGGGTGGTGGAAGCAGATCAATGTCGTTGTAGGTCTCCTGGTCGTCCTCTGCATGCCTACGTAGGGAAGAGGGGAAAGGGAGAAATCGATCTACAAATAGGGTCCTGATATCTACAGATGTCTGAATACAAATCTCCACATGATAGCTGAAAAAAGGGAAATTCAGCAGTCAGTAATTATTTGCAAAAGAAGGCTAGGTAAATAGCTGGAATACAGAAAGTATTGAGTCCCAATTAAATGCATCCTTCAACTATATCTTTCAAATAATCAATTCTTCTAAGAAGCCCTTCCTCTTTTCTGTATTAATTTCCCACAGTACTGCAAGGTGAGGTAAGGTCACTTTCTATCCAATATCCCCCCCCCACCCCATTGTTAATTTCACAGTACTGTTCTGTCATCTCAGTACTTCTTGGATCTTTTTATAGGCTCAGTGGCATCCTGCACTAGAAACCATGCAAACCAATGCAAAGCTTACTCTTAGAGAAGGGAAAAAAATGCAAAGAAATGAAGGGATGCCCAACTCTGTAGCTCACGCCATCCCAAAATAAAAAGACATGCACGCGATACATGCAACTGCTCTGCAGATGCAGTAAGACTGCTTTAGAGCTTTCAGTATACACACGCATCCAGAGACAGTTTTAGACTTTTAGTCAAGTACACGGTGGAGTGAAACATCTCGCTCAGGTTTACCGCAGCAGGTCCCCCCTCCCTCAGAGATTTCTCGTTCCCAGTAGTTTCGAGAAGATTTGCTATGGCAACGACAAGACCTCAACTTCCTTCATAGAAAGTGAATCCAAATGATGGGGAGACAGGCAATGTGAAAGGTATGAAGATATAGCACCGTACAAAGATGGATTCATGCTGAGTATCTGTCAGGGGAAATCAGCAGTCTGTGCAATGACAACATGCTATGCCAGAGTAGCCCTGAACATAAACTGCCCAAAGATCAAAAGCCTCCAGCTTCCTTCCCAGAAAGCCCAGTACAGAATATACTAACATGGTAGATTGCTGCTGCGTCAGGATGCTTGGCTTAAACTGAGGCCTTGGTGGACCTGAAGGACTGCTACTTCCAGAGGTGACTGGACTGCTGCCTCCTGCCAAGAAAATGGAACAACGGAGAGTCGGACCAGCATAAGAAATACATCAGTATACTTTTTTAACCTGATCTTCCTCAAAGCCTGTGTTGCTTGACTATTATCCTG
The DNA here is from genome assembly GCA_009936485.2 of Gymnarchus niloticus. Classification (NCBI taxonomy): domain Eukaryota; kingdom Metazoa; phylum Chordata; class Actinopteri; order Osteoglossiformes; family Gymnarchidae; genus Gymnarchus; species Gymnarchus niloticus. Next base: position 609,337 of record JAACJT020000028.1, on the reverse strand, counting down.
TAACTGCATTATTTGTTTAGTAATTGCCATTGTTTCAACCATAATTTCTCCTCAGGAATGAATGAAGTTTATCGGTCTACCTAAACTGGGAATAATGTAGTAGTTTTTGAAGAGTTGTCCTAATTACAAGTTTCAATACGTAATGAAAGGTAAATTTTAAAAATTACGATCACATTGAAACCACACCTCAGTTTCTTCAAGTGATGCTTACATTTCTGCATGTAAAAACATCACATTCAGGAAAATATTTTTCATTTTTCCCACTGCATTTAAATGCATTACGCTCTTGTTTGGTGAAAATTTCGGCAAAAACATATGGTGTAACGGGTGAAATGTAACAAAAACATAACGTGGCATATCAGTGAAGTGAAGTAAAAGAGAATAAAACTTTGAAACACAGATCGGTCTCGTTTACAGTGGGGTGAAAGAGTAGATAGTATTTGTCTGCTGATAGAACAAACAACAGAACAGCTTGGCATTAGAGAGAGAAAGGCATACCGCCTGTATGTTCCAGGGTTCGCCGTCTAGGAAGCGGGGGTCCTGAAGACCCCCCTCTCCGGTAAACATCCAAGTTGACGCTAGGAGGCCGTTTGGGTTTGAGAGGCCTCGGTCCTTCAGGGGGCAGGGTCCTCAGGAGGGGGGGCACTTCCGCCATGCGCCTCTGGCTTCGCAGTGATGATGGAGGAGGTACCACCAGTTTGGTGGCCAGTCCATCCAGAAGGGGAGGCTGCTTCAGGGTCATGTTCTGGAGCAGTTCCCCAGCGGCTTTGACTTTCTCTGACTGCCTCTCCTGGGGTACCGGGACGGTCCGGTGGGAAGGGGGCGGCCTTGGAAAGACACCAATCGGCGGTACTGGCCGTGCGGCACCCTGGCATTCAGGTTCCGCCACAGGTTGCCTGAGCTGAGCCACCGGAGAAAGACGAGGTCCCGGCACCATGGTTGGAAGAGTGGGTGTCGGTATAAGTTTGGCAGGTCCATTAGCTGGAGGGCTGGGTACCACCGGCATGGCTACTCTCGGAAACCTTTGCAGGGGTGGTCTCTGGGGCTCAGCACTTTTGACGTCAGCCATTTCTGCCTTTGCGAGAAACTTGTCCCTCAAGGTTTTGACGTCCACACTCTCCTCCTGTCGGAGACGAGTCAGAAACTGAGCTGCTCTACCACAGAGCGGAAAAATACGACACAGGGAGAGGCAGTCAGGCCTGCCCCTTCCCTTCATAGAGATTTTCACACAAACATCTACAGTCAGAACATAAAATGAAACTCATCCCACGCAAACATTGAATCAAAAAACCCCAGATCCTTGTTGATCTTATGGCTGTTCTACATTTCTCTGCATTCACAGCAAAGATCTAAAAAATGACACAGACAATTTCCCTAGAAAACAATTACATTTGGCCTGATACCGAGGCTTGTTTCAATTTTGGGTCTGTATATATGGGTATTTTTCTTGAGGTTTTATTTGCCAGAGTCAATATTATATGTTTTTACTGTTGTTTCAGGATCTCTCAGCAGCTAGAAGCATTCACTTAGCTAGCTCGGTGGGTCAGGACTGTGTACCAGTGTCTGGCAGCTCATGGGTTCAAATCCCACACTGGGTAACATAATCATATGACCGCTGGTCCTCTGAGCAAGGCCTGTAACTCTCCACGGATGCCGATTGACTGTGCTTGCTCTCCCCCTAGAGTTCCTCACACCACTCTGGACAAAAGCATTTTCTACATAAAATTAAAATGACACTGAGGTGCGGCTCTGAAATGAAGTCGACATCTATGAACACCTCAATGTGCTGTTAGAAACACAACAGGAACAACTATTTTGACATCAATGGCACCAGCTGTTGACTCTAACTGTGGAGAGAGAGGTAAAAAGATACGGTTCCTCTGAAAAAATGAGGTCATTGCCACAGTCATAAAGAGGGCACCTACACTCTGGTAACTCGAGTAACGGAGCCACATATGAAGACTGGTGCAAGTGTGTTTGTAACAGAGCAATGTGAGAAGAAAGTTAATAACTGGTTAAATGTAAACTCTGAACAATGCATATAGGCAGGAAATGCCAGCAACCACACAGAAAAATGTGCACAACTAGGAACTTCAACAATGGTAGCCATAGAGACAGTAGTCAGGTTTTCCAGTCAACCTATCACAAGCATGCATTAGCTACTCTGAATTGTTCAAAGACACAGGAAATAGGTACTCTCCTTTGTGCATCACAAATTATTGCATTGTGCATAGCTTTGCAAGCAATTGCCTGCTCCCCAAACATTTTTAATGCATTTGAATTTGAAAAGGCTAACAGTACCACTGCAATTTGAATTTGATACAAGATGCACTACATCTGTTTGTATAAGAAAGCAGTTATCAGATTTTCCCAAACAAATCAGCAAACAGGTAATCTATTAAGACAATCACGCATAAAATAAATGGAATAGATTGAGTTGCCAAAAATGTACAAGGAAATTTTAAAAGTGGTACAGCATATTATTCCTTTAAACAAATAAAGGAATAAGGAACCAGCACACTTGGTAAACCTGATTAGCATAATCAGATAGAAGACGGATGGATGGACGCGTTGATGGAGAGATGGATGGAACTAACACAATGAAAAATATGTCTATACTTTTTGCAATATTTTCAAACATTCCCATTCAATTTACTGCTAAGTGTAAATGCGGTAAATATAGTTGCTTTTTTCTTGAAGGCTTCCTTTGGCAGTCTGGGAGAAATTTCCATTTTCTCAGCCCTTTTAATTCACAAAACCTTCACTGCACTCATACCGTTGCGTAAAGAACCGTACAGCAATCGGCTCAAAAGCCACGAGGCCCTCCGTGAACACTGGGGAACCGAGTGGCCAGTTTTTCATAAGTGGCATTAAAGTTAATCAGGGCACACGAACAAATGGAAGGCCACTTGAGTGGCCGACCCTGCATTCAGCACCACACCATCAAACGTAACATAGATGGATGTCTGTCACAGATCGTGACCTAGCTTACATCATGACTGTCTGTTTTTTCTGCCCGTGGTTTCACCACTGTAGCTGATGAAGACTAATCTCACTCTTCAATATAAAGTGTAGTATAAAGGGTATGAGTCAGATAGCTGAAACCACATTTATTCTCATTTACTCTAAAATTCTTTCTGTTGCAGTTCACCTCAATTTATATTTATCTAAACATACTGTCAACCACATACACTAAAGCTGCTAAACTCTCTTACCTGAAGGCTGCAGTGCACGCAGGCCATGCTATTGGTTAGTCATACATTTTATTTAACAAAAAATAAGATGAATGCGCAATTCCGTAAATGTGTTACATTTTCCATAAATTATGAAAAGTAATTCTTTAAGGGGCTCAGCATGGGGTCTCAGTGGGTAGTGCTAACCTTACATGGCTCTGGATGATGGTTTGAATTCTGTTTACAGCTCTCAGTGTGTTGAGTTTCCGTGTTCTCCCTGTATTTGCAGGGTTTCCAAATACATGCATTTAGATGAACAAGTGTCTAAAATGACCCACTATGAATGTTCGTCCCACATTAGACTGGCATCCTGTCCAAGGTGTTCTTTGCCTTGGGCTTTGTGTATCCTGGGACAGGTTCTAGGATCACCATATCCTACCTAGTGGCTATGTAACCTGGGGCCTATTCCAAGTAGCACAGGGCACAAGCCTGGGGAAGACCTAGAACAGGATGCCAGTCCATCACAGGGCAGATTCACACATGTACTTACACAATCAAGGGCATAGAAGTGAGTTCAGCGTTTGGGGGACATGACCATATATCAATTCAGTTTTAGTGTTTTAAATGAAGCCTAATGAAAGTATAATAAAATAATGAGGGGGCACATCCCCTCCATCCCCCTGGTTATTACGCTCCTGCACACAATCATACACTACAGTCAAATCATACCCACCAGTTAGCCTAATAGCATGTCTTTGGATTGTGAGAGACAACTGGAGAATGTGGAGGAAACCCGTGCTACACACAGAGTGGTGGTAGGACTCGAACCCCTATTCCTGAAGGTATGAGCCACTGGGGCCCCACAACCTTTTAATCTGGATGGATAATCCTTCAGAAAGGTCCACATACAACAGGGGTCCTGGGACATGAAGCTTGGTTTTGCTCTAACACGTCCTGTAAAAGTTTTAAATTTCACTCCTGTCATTCCTCAGTCTAACTGTTGTTTCCCCTTCTCAGAATGGTACAGGGAGCTATTTCTATATATTTATTAATACATTAAGGCATACAACTAAAGCAAAAATATAATTATATACATACACGTTATGACAATAAACATATACTTAAACTATTGTCATATGTTTACAGGTATTTGTAACAATAAACAACATGATAAAGCCAAAACGAGTCATATGTAGTAATAAAACTCACATTTAACAAGAAGGCACAAATCACACTTTGCAAATGTCCTGCATATTTAGATTGGATTTTCCTCAGATGAGCATCAGAAATGATTTTAGTTTCGTACCATGTCTTTAGACTGTGCTTCTACAGTTGTTTATAAAATATTTTACGTTAGTACAGCTAATACAACAGTTATCAAAGACGTTTGCAATTTATTTTTAATCTGAAGGCTCCCTAAAATACATTTATCAACCTACAGCACTGCCCAAGAAACTGCTAATGATATAGCTTTTTAATATAAATATATATCAAATGGCGTAAAAATGTATAAATATGTTTAAAACGGCAAACGCATCCCTGAAGTTTGTAATTATATTTTATGTATTTATGATTAGGTTTACGCGTGGTAACCTGGAGATGCAAAATAACGTTTCATGTGTGTGTGCCAGCATTATAGCAAGAAGAACTGATTGGGTTCATGTCCTGGAACACATTAAACTATACTGTAATAACTTGTTTGGGACCACATTTTGTCAGCCTGCATCGTTCTCGTCATGATACAGCGGTCTCTCGAGCACCAATCTAGTCACAGGTGTATAAATTTAACATTAAATCCGAAGCCTCGGGAAATTCCTCGACTAAACGAGTGTTCTTTAGACACACCGAGCTGCTTTAACAGCGAGGAATAGCGGCGAACGTTTAAAAGGGAGTCGTGAAAAAGATCATTTTAAGAAATGCATTACTTTACACCACCAACAGATAAACAATCGGAAAGCTGGTACGCCTCTTCGTCATATCATCGTTTGTTCTGAAACAGCCCGGAGTTACCTAACGTGATGATAACGTCGCAGGTACATCACGAGAAACAATGTAGTATCTTACCATCTTTTAAAGAGTCGTTTTACAGTCCAAGGTGCAAACTCGACACGTTAGAATTAGACGTAACTATGCTTTTCGGAAGTTATTCTCCCAGGTGCTATACTGTGCCGACGGTGGTTCCGCTTTTCTCGTAAAGCCTGTCACCTCAGTCATATCACAGCCTGTGGCCACGGTGGCAGAGACGCCAGGAAACGCAGCAGGAACGGTGCCATTATTTCAAGGTCCCTGCATGCTTAATAAAACTTAATCAAACGAGGGGAGAGAATACGTTTAACAAACGTGCTTTATTGAGACGTTTACTTTCACATCTGCATTACCTGCGAAAATTACGGGGTAAGTTGGACATGGTTTCACATGAATCCGAAAAGAATAAGCAAATTGATCATTAAAACACCAACTGTATTGCTCTATGGATTTTTTAAAGAAAAACAAGTCTTTCTTCAATACGTGTCTTCTTTTATGGCAATGAGTGTTATCTCACAAACATCCAGTCACGGAATGAAGGTGCTTATTTACTTATAAACAAGGCAACTAGTAAGAACTATATTCATATTAAAAGCTTTAATGCACAGTCACATGTTAAATTGGTTGTCGCTATAATTTGCACAGAATGCATTTTTTGTATAGCTATTACTGTATGTTTATATTAATGTATACGTTTTGTTCATAAACAGCTAATGATGACACCATTGGAGAGAACACAAAATTGAAAAACTGCACTGTTACCGCCAAGCATTTTTTTATTCTCTGATGTCTATTTCAGAACTTCTCTCCATAGTTTGAAACTGTATCACTTCACTTTAAATAACTAAATCAACTGACTTTAAATGGGTCATCTGATAAAAAAATCAAACTGCTATTTTGTTCACTCTTGTATGTGTCTGTGTTTTTAATTTTTGAAATGTCTGAAATATTTTCACATTAATAGGTCATAGTTTTTCAAATTTTTACATGGATAAGAATGTTAGGTGTACATGTAGACTGTTTTGTTCACTTTCAATGTTGACACAATTTAAATCCAGCTTCCAACAAGGCCCAAATGGCGAACAGGTAGAATACAAAATGACTATGAAATGTCACGTTGTGAAGTGGTAATCAGTTTGTGGTTCTTGTATTTGGCTTACTGCTTATGTAGTTGATTTAAGTGATGCTTTAATTACCCTAATACAAATTCAATAACATATTAGAGAGCTGAGATGGAAACAAAAGCAAAATTTTTAGCGGAACTTTTATACAGAGTTTCACACCTTAGTTTGGCTTTACGAGTGATCGTACTTTTTCTACATCTTCACATTCCTCTCCTGAAATCTATATGAAGGAATTTTGGCTGTTCTGCAAAGTCTAAGAGACAGTTTCCCCATACATCTTAGAAATGGTCATTTTATTTTTGTCTTGTTAAACACAAAGCTTGACAGGAGATCTGAAAATGTCTTTGAAAGACTGCTCCTTATGACCACAAGCCAGCTTTTGTTTCACTTAAAATTTAAATGGTTAATTGCCTCCAGTTAAGGTCTTCCAATCAGATGACAGGTGTTAGAATGGAATTCTGTCCCATACTGCACATCAAACAGCACATCACTTTATTAATCTTTAAAGACTGTGGATTGATTTGCAACCTTACTAAATTACATGTGTCAAAAAAAATAGGAAATGTATTCAGATCATCATTGCATCAGCCTGATACATATAGTCTAACAAATCCAAATTTTATCCTGTAATTGCTATTTAAATCAGCATACATTCATTTTAGCATCAGCAAAATTTTCTGATCATATTATTTTTGTAATTTGTACCCAAAAATACAAAATTTTGTACGTTCCATCCATCCATAGTTTCATTTCCCCAACTGTTTATATAGGTAGAGATCATATTTACATTATTTCTATTTCAGTTTAATTCTGTGTAGTCCATAGGAAAAGTACCCACTATATGGAAAATGAGGTTTTGAAATAGAATGAACTTCATCCCAACCCATCTTGAAATGAAAAATTCCATAATTACAGGGCAGAGTCTATCCTAGTCACCTAAACCCACAAGACGGGGTCTTTGGACCAAGCCAAGAATCCCATAGTCATTGAGAGAACATGCAAATTCCACACTTCCTGCACAGGAGTCGAACCCCCAACCCTGGAGGTATGAGGCTATAATGCCACCCACTGAGGCACCATGCTACCCTGCTCTAGATAATAAAAACATTCATTTGGAACTGAATATCCATCCAAAATGTAATTCCTCCTACTGTATGCATCAAATAGTATAAGGCAAAGAGCAGGTTACATTAACAGCTGTACGTAATTAATTGCACTTTCGTAAACTGGAGTTGGGAAAAAATTAGACAATGGAAACCCAGAAATTTATAGTTACTTGTGTCATTTCTATCCATTTTTATTTTTATTTCATGAATTTGGTCTCTGAGACTGTGACAAGGATAAGAAGATGGATGGATGGACTTTGATCCATTTAGTCAATAAATGCAAATACTGTACTGTACATTTTCATTCATTACCATTATATTTCCCCTTCTTATTTTCTATGCTGTTTTACTTCTCAAAAGGACTTGTGTTGAAGACATTAGACACCTGCAATGAAAAGAGGACAAACAAAGCAGCTTTAATTCAATGGCATATTACATTTAAAATGGAATCTATGCTAACATCAGTACATTAAAAACCTTTTTAAATCTCTGTATAAACGTGTATCTTCCTGGTTGACTAGAGATGTAAACAGTGTGGAGTGCATGCAGACATATTTGGTGCATATTCATTTTTGCTGGATTGCTTTGCAGCGGAGCATGCTGGTGCGATACCGAGCCTGAAGTGAGCTGTGGGAACATCATTTCTCCAAAGACGGGGGTGTGGCCAGCTGTAGCAGGGTAACCAGGTGCTGCCTGGCAGATGAATCCACCTGGCTGAGTCCACGTGCCGACTGCCACCTGTGGTCCCATGCTGGGTTGACCCCATCCCAACACAGTCTGCTGATAATCCCAAGGTCCTGCACTGCCCCAGGGGCCAAGAGAGGATGGGGATGGGGTACCAGGCTGCCCTGCTGGGCACCAGGAACTTGGACTGGGAAGGCTATATGGTCCAGCTACTGCTGCCTGGCCAAACAAGGCAGCGGGTGTGCAGGAGGCCCAAGGAGTTTGTAGTGGCGAGCCTTGAAACAACAGAAGAAACATTTTAGCATCTGAAGACTCCAATCAAAACCTTATTTATTTATACACAGTAAATTGAAAAAAAACCTTGGTACAACCCAAATCATTTATTTAACTGACGGATTGTTGTTGCCAGTTGTCACACTTATATTTCATGTGCCATTCCATATAACACAGCCATTTTAGACTTTAGATAATTACTGAATAAGTATGGAGTTATGCATTTTGCACACATTTTAATGATTACGCTTGCCATTAATAAAAAATTAAATAAGTCAGAAACATCCTTCTGTGTGAGTTGCCAAAAAAGATTTATGTTATCAGAAATATTTGTGTATTGTTCACCTGATTTATTTAAGTCCACAGCTGAATTTGTAGGCACAGACGTTCCATCACAGTTTGAAAAGATACTCTGAAGCTCATGGTGACATGACGTCTGTGAATGTAAGACGTTCTGGTCAAGGGGAGTGCAGTGGTTTGTGTTGAAAAATGTAGTGCAATTTTATTACATGAAATGCGGTACTGAGCAAAGTGATCTGAAGCAGGGTAATGGAAGACTTACATACGCTGGCCTAGTTATCCTCAAGCAGAATAGAAGTAAATGAATTAGACTAGGGTTCAGATAGTATACAATAGCTGTCTTAAGGAATGTTTTACGGTAAGCTCAATACAGTGTTAAGGAGGTATCTTCATGAACTGGACATACCTGGTTTGAAAGCTGCGGTAAAGACTGAGGGATGGGATTGAAAAAGTCTATGTCCCCAAGGCCCTTAAGAAATCAGAATTAAAAAATGTAAAATTCAAAATCAATAAAATTCGTAATCAGCATTTGGAGATTTAAAATAATCTTAAAATTGTTGAACAAAAACATCTGTGTTGGGACACTATCTACTGGTTTTCATTTGCCACAAGCACTGAACTGTGTGACTCTAATAATTTATGTCGTCTGAATACTTTTAACTGCCCTGGTGAGTGTATATAGAGTTTCTGTTTTGCAGAACCTTTGCTCAGCCACCAGATTTCAATGCTGGGGTTCCAGAGCCTTCCTGTTCATCTTAAAAGGAACATTAATTAAATTTACACAACATCACAGTGTCACAAACCCCTGACAGAAAGGAAACGTTTTGAAATGTATCTTTTGACAAAGGGATTGAGTGAAATGACTGCTTACCTTCTGAGGGACGGCAACTTGCACATCCAGAAGCAGGGAGGTGGAATTCTGCTGCTAATGATTAAAGACTTTCAAAAACATGCCAATCTGACATTTTGTTATGCTAACTATGCCATACATGAGTACAGTAGGAAATGTAGCCAGTGTAATGAAACATGGCACATCCTGGAAACCAAAGAAGTAGAGGCAAAAATAAGCAGTGATGAAGTTCTCTTATTTCTTACTTGCGTGAACAATGCCTCTGATTTTTCACCAGATGCCATCTGGAAGGCATTACTTAAGTCTTCTATAACTGGATGAGCCTGTGAGTAGAGACAGAACTGGATTATGGATGTAAAATATAAAGTCAATCAAAAGCTTGAATGCAGTAAAAGTGTTCAAAGTACAAAATGGCACCACTTTTAAATAAAGTAAAACAAGACAACATTGACTCCTAAAATAAAGGCAAGCGAACTGTCCAATGACTCACATGTTTGACATATATTAGCAGAACTAAATTTTACTAAATAAGAAAAGTGATTTCATCATTTCAGACTGACTTGATGTCCCAACATGACTTAATTCACCCAGTGATTTCTGAATTGTGTTACGAGACTGAAAAGTTAGCAAACAAAAGCAGGAAAAGGAAAAAAAGGCAGAGTTGATACGTGGTTTATTTGAAGATGATGCTAGTGTGGTGATATGAAAAATGAAAGTATATTTTAGCCTTATGTTGAGAAATGGTACAGATAATATTAATAATAAAATAAAATATTAGGAATTATAAAAGTTCTTGTTTCAGACTGAATTGCACTAACTTGTAGAGAAAAACTAGACTTTATCATGTGGCCCACTGTTAAAATTCTGGTGTTTAAACTAGAAAAATAACTTCATTTAGATACTCAGTTAGGTGAACTCAAAAGACATTTCAGTAAATCGGCTTTGCTTCGTCTGAAAATGCAGGTTCCCCTCGTACTGAGGGCTACTCTTCAATGCATGTACACGTGCTGCCCGCCTTTATATGACACTTGACACAAACATCATCCGTGAGGAGCACAGATGAAGTAAGGCTAGCGTGATAGCTGTTGCATGAGACTTGTGCCACAGCAGTGCCATAGGCAAAGAATGATGCCTGCCGTAAATCTGGTGACTCACTAAATTGGCCATCTTGAGGAAGAAGAGCTTGAAGGTTCCCTCGTGTCCATAGATGTAGGAGAACGCTCTGGGTTCAGAGTCATCCTTCATCACAGCGCTGATCCTCTCCAGCTCATGGCTGTGTTCCACTGCCTGTGTATCACATAGTGCAGATGTCAGGTTCTCCCAAACATTCAAATTCATACTAAATTTAAATCATTTTTGTGTGAACATGTGACTGTAAGACACACTCTTCTGTAGTCACACCATTCTCCATTACACAGTTTGGTTTAATGTGATCGGAGGGATCCCTCTACCAGTGAGTAGATGTCTTCAGCTGCAAGATATTTGTACCAACTGATATATCCTTATAAAGTGCATATTATTATTATTATTATCTTTTCATTTTCACACCAGTTACTCTGGTAAATGTCTCAGTGAATCATGGTCATCATGATCGTACATATTATTCGAATGAAAAATACATCCATAAGTCAAACATTACCACTTATTCTGGACAGGTTATGTCCTACATAGGGTGTAGGGTACAAGGCAGGAGATACTCTGGATGACATGCCAGTCTGCTACAGGGTGCACTCTCACATGGAGTACCCAGAGGGAACATGGAAAACATGCAAATTCCACACACCCTGGGCAGGAATCGAACCTGCAACCCTGGGTCACAGTCCGCTTTATAATAATGTATAACATTTTTCACTGACAGGTATTTCCAGTTGTGATGCACTGTAGATTATTCTAAACCTGTCTTGCTGTATATCACCTTCAGCAAAAGAGTCTGCTAAACAGTGATAAAAATGTGATAGACTGAAAAATCAGGTGGTAAAACCATAACTTTATATTCGTTTTTATTCAGGGTACCTAATTAGTGTAGTATATTTTGGTGTCAAATTGACACAATAACACGTTCAGTATGTTGTGTTTCTGAATGTTTCTTCCCAACACATCAGAATGCAAAAATCACTGAGAGACCAAACCCCAGATGGAGTCACTGAGTACGTGTGTGATTCCTCTCTGAATGTCACCAGGAGTGTCATCAGTCTTCTAAGTGTCAGAATGTCAGTACTGTCCAGTACCCTGTCGCTGAGTTTTATTGTGTGGATTCAATCCCTGGATGGTGCTGTGTAGTGCTGACCGTGATAAGCTGTCAAAAAGATGGAGGGATGGATGGATAGAAGGACTTTTAGCATTGACCTAAACAGAACACATGTTAAATCTCACCATGGTTTATAGATATCGATTTAAGATTAAGACTAAACTGGATGTCAGGACGCAGAAACTACCAGGCAACACTGGTATTACCCTGGTAAGTAGGGGGGAGACAGGGCGTGGATCACAAATAAAGGACTGTGTAAAGGGTTAACTTTACTTCACATTTTTAGCATTTTTTTTCCTAAACTGCCTTAATTTTTTGAAATCCTTTCAAAATATTTAGTGACATTGGTATTTGAAGATTAAAATACAATAGCATATTGAAACTCCTTTTAAACTAAATACATTTTGAAAGGAACCCGTTTCCAGTGTCTCCTACCCCAGTGCTTACCCCCGTCTTCTCATCAATGATTCTCACACTGGTTTCAGAGATTTTCAGCCAGACCCTTTGCTTGTGAAACCCACGCTGCCGCGCTGCCACCTCCTGGCCCTTCAAACAACAAAGACAGGTTCAGATCAAGTCAAGTCAAGTTAAGTTTTATTCTCACGTGTTCTGAGGAGCACAATGAAAATCTTTTACCCGAGTTGCAGGGAAGGGGACAGGGCATGGGGGCAAGATAATGTCAACTGCATGTCTAAAGTTGAGTACATTGATTGAGGCACTGTGTGGATATGATGGAGAAACTTCTACTCAGCATACTTAGGCTCCTTGGGACTTGAGATCTGCTGTTTTGTAGTGCTAACAACATTCCTGCACAATTTTGTATCACGGGATATAGATGGTCGCTCTGGATGGTGAAGTACTCTTATGCATTAACTCGGCCTTCTAATGGAATGCGTGGACCCAAGTCAGAAATATTTAATACCATACTCCTCATTAAAAACCCACCAGAACCTTTTATGTTTAGAACCAAGTACTGGGGGAGTGGAGGTAATGTTCCTTGTTCACATGAGAACAGACCCTCTCTTTGTTGAGAACATGTTGAAGGATGACTTGTTGGTCCGTTCCACTGCTCTTGGGTCCACTGATTATGGTTCTTATACTACTGCATCCTTATTTGAGTGCTGCTAAGTTTGCACATGACAGCCAGCTTTGAGACGCAGTACCATTAATTGATTATTTGCACTGTTACAGCATGTTCGTGACCCACAATGGTGTCAGTCAGAGTAAGGAAGAGCAGATTTTAGCCACCAATGATATTAGCATATAGGCATTGTCATCAAGGTCCCACCCCTATAGTACTGCAAACCTGAAGTCGTATGTCGTTTACATGATACTGCTAATTTTCTCTCCCCACCTATTGCTATTTGATCAGTCACCCAGTCCTGTTTAACTTCCCTCAGGCCTGACTCTCACAGACTGCCATTGACCCATTGTTAGCCTCTGTGACCATGCTCACAGATGCCTGCAGTCCTGTTCTCACCAGCACCTAGTTGCTCCTTGTTCCTGTATCCAATAACCTACCTCGGTTTGTCCCTGGCCCCCAGCATTCCCGTGACCCTCCAGTAAAGTCTTCTTTGTTTTGCTCCTGGACTCTGCCTCTGTCCATCTCTGCAAGTGGCTCCTACCCTCTGGGTGTGCTGTGACTCATATTTCATCCAGCCTTAACTATCTAGATCCAGTTCCTGACTATGTCAAACATGAAATATCGGGCAGTCTGAACACTAATAAGAATGACAATAAAAACAAACCATTTCTGATCTCTGGAACTTTTGGACACTGTAAGTTTGGCTCAAGATATTAGACTCCATCTTAAGTTCATTTTTTTCTTTCCTTTCATCTGTTACAGTGGAGACATTAACCATCCCTCCAGCCACTTACAGTCTTCCTGCTATATGTGTTGGTAAGTACAGTCCATTCAAAGTCACTGAAGACTCCTTAAACTCACACACGACAACAACCAGTATAGCAGTCTATCAGTCTTTTCTAAATTTTTCCCAACTGTCACACCGATTGGCTCTTTAGGAGGTGCTAAAATCATCTGTATAGGTTGTAGGTGGAGATCAGGTTTACCTTAAGCTTCATCATGGAATCCAAGCACATCTTGTCACCCCGGGGCTCGGGCACATCATCCACACCGATGAGCTTGGCCTTGTAGCGTACACCGTCTCCCTGGAAACGCAGTCCCGGGTAGGCTGGGGTCTTTTCACTAACTGAGACTGAAAAGGACAGTGCACATCATTGGGTAATTAGGGCCAAAGTAGGAAATTTGGAAGCCAGTTACGGTCAAGCCTCTTGGTCATATGGCTGTGTGCTGTGAAGTATGAGTCAGGACTATCAGACAACTGTGTCTGTGGTTATTTCACCAGTAAACTCAGTATTTGGCAGACTGAAATGAGACAATGGAATGGAGATTGTGTGTGTTTATATCCCTACGTTCATATATCGTTCAGGCTCAATACCATAATCTCATACATGTCGGTGTTGTGCTAAAATATTCATATTCCCTTCTGATTAAAGTGTGGACAAAGGCTAAAGAGATCCTTGCTTATGACAGCTGCCCCGTTTATATAAAATGTCAATCATTAGTTTATATGAACATGGGAAAACCGAATGAATTTTCAAAGTGGACAAAGAGGAGATGGGATTCTACAGGCTGATGAGTATGGCATCGGCGATGGATATTGCAAATGAAGATGATAAGGACCATGGAGATTCTGTGATCAGGACTACAGGCACACAGAACAGACACAAATACTGCAGGAGTCTCAAATGAAAGGTTAGAACTTACAGTTTACAAGATGAGAGGCATAAATTACAGACTGGAGAAGAGTAAAGATTAAATGAAAGGTAACATTATGGTCAAGGGTGTGAGACTCAACTTCATAAAACAACAGCAACTCTGGCAAGCTAAAATCACAAAAGAAGACTGCAGAAATATTATTATATGCAGCATGCCTCGGGAAAGGCACTTCCGTTTCGTACTTCATTGAGAAGTTTCTCAGGGCCAAGTCTTTTGCGACAATAGTTTGCACATATAAGGGGCCGAGTGGGCTGTCATATAGAAACCCTCGTTAGGTTATGACCCAGTATTTCCAATACATATGCCCAATATTGTTGTTTGTGCAGTTGTTCTGTACATATAAAATGAAGCTAATTGTGACCCACAGGCATAAAATGTGATTGCAGATAAAATTTACAAATGATATAATGTGTCGCTTTCTACAGCCTTTTATACATTGGCCTGCTTCAAGCTAAACATGCAGCAGGTCAATAAATGTATAAAATGAACTAAAAGAATAAAATTCTAACAACTCATTTAATACATGTAGTAAAAGGGAACTCTGCTCTTGTCAGTTAATATCTAACTTGCTTTTTAAAGACTTTTTTGTTCACGGAAATAGCAAAGCAATCTCATGTTTTTTATGTCTGTTTAAAAATCCAGGCCTTCAAAAACAATATGCTTTCCTGAAACACACTGAATTATCGATATGAACATTAAAAATGTTTTACTCATGCATCACATTCAATGCCAATTTTAGAATTACAGATATCCATCCATAACAACTTATCCAGTATATGATCAGGGTGACTGAAACCTATCGCTGGAGGCAAAGGGCAAAAACTAAGGAGATGCTCTAGATGGGATGCCCATCCATCATTGGCACACACTCACACACACGCTGTGCAATTTTTCACCTAATGACATGCTTTTGGAGTTTGGCAGGATACCAAAGCTCCCAGAGGACCGGGAGAAGACAGACTTTATATACTATTGAGTTCTGTCTTACCTTTTTTGTTAGAAAGCCAGCCCTTGGGGTTTCCCTGGCCCTGAACTGGATTACTCACAGCAGACTGGGAATGTTCTTCTGCTTTCATAGTGATACAGCTCCTTTCTTTGTAAACTCCTGAAAACGTTTCACAGAATTTCATAGTTTCACAAATTTTGCTGTTTTCAGTAGACAAATTTGAGTCTACATTATGCCTTTTAACTAGAATAACATATTGAATTTGAACTCAGTTAAAGATGCGGCATGTGGAGACAGGAGGCTATGTGCTCCATCTTACCAGACGTATGTTCTTCCTCTCGTCCTTCCCTCTTCTGTCTGCAGCATTTTGAGAATCTTTTGGCCAAAGGTTAGAGAGTGAGCATTGCTGGTCACACATTAACATCCTGTGTGTATCATGCACATATACAGGAGGAATGCCTGCTGACTATTTCATGACGTGCTTGGATCACCATTTATTCTCACTGGGAATTTAGGTGCATTAATGTGAATAGACGAGGTCACCTAATTACTGTTGCATTTTTACCAAGTAAAACTATAGTGGACTGAATGTTAAGCAGGATGAAACTGGATGAGTTTTATCAGGTACAGGTCTGTTTTATCGGGTAGCCAATATAACCATTTATCCAAAACAGGTTAGCTTATGCAAACAATGATCAGCAAACATACATCTCATGTTGTACCTTCTGTTGTACCTTACAAGACAAAAACACAGCATAACACATACGTTTTGTTTCCTCCTGCAGCCCAAAGCCAAGTAGTTCAGGCTGATTGGCATTTCTAGATTGCCTGTAGTGTTGTGCTTCAGGTGTATGAGTGAGTGTGTGACTGAACCTTGCAATGGGCTTGCCAACCATCCAGAGTGTCCCCTGCCTTGTGCCCTAAGCTGCCTGGGATAGGCTCCAGGCCCTCAACCCTGCACAGGATAAAGCAATTTGGAAAATTAAAGAATGGACATTTTCGGGGGTGTTAATTATTTTGGTTCTTACACTGGACAGCATTTCCCCCAAATTCACTCTACACAACAAATGTGCACTGCTAAAGTCAAACAGCTAATGTTTCTGCTGTACATCTCAGAGCCAGCAGTGTGACAGTGTGACACAGCTGCCTCCTGTCTTATGAGGACAAAACTGGCTGTGGGAAGAGTGAGAATGTATGGGAAAATTTGAATAGATGGGAAGGACAGGGCCAGGGAATTTGGTTTCCTTATAAGTGTCACTGTGTTCTACATACTCAGTCTGTGTCTCATCCTCAATGATGATATATTTGTATTAAGAAACCATGAATTTTCAGTTATTTTGCTTGACAGAGACTCTTGGTGCTCAGAAGTTGCACCCCGGCACATTGGTCAGTAATCACAGCTTCTTTAATAGCTGGACCCCGGTACCTTGGTCAATAATCACAGCTTCCTTAATAGCTGGACCCCAGTACATTGGTCAGTAATCACAGCTTCTTTAATAGCTGGACCCCGGTACCTTGGTCAATAATCACAGCTTCCTTAATAGCTGGACCCCGGTACCTTGGTCAATAATCACAGCTTCTTTAATAGCTGGACCCCGGTACATTGGTCAGTAATCATAGCTTCTTTAATTGCTACCAGGAGACATTAAAAAAAAAATTTCTAAAGTAATATAAAAAATAAAAAGTATCCTTTTACATGTATGCTAAGCAGAATCAGATTGCCTCATGAGTTACAGTAATCAGATTAAAACTATAAGATTGCTTTGCTTTTGAAACAAACCTAAAATTCATATATAGCCTCATATTCTCAATTAATAGTACCTTTTCTACTCGTCTCAGAATCACTTTGCTAAATGACAAACTAACATCATCAGACCTGTTATATGTAAGTCTTAAAGATACAGGGCATAAAACCTACAAGCATGAGAAAGTGTAGCATGACACTGTGACATTGTGCTTATATAACATCCATCCATTTTCTAAACTATTTATCCTGTGCAGGGTCAGGTGAGGTGGGGTGGGAAGGTCAGCCTATCCCAGGCGGCTTAGGACACAAGCTGGGGTATGTAATACTGCAAGATAGGGAAATAATTGATAAGCATATTCAACAGCCATTACGATAGTATTTAGGGGGTAAGAATAGTGAGAATATAAACAAAACAAGAACTACGGGAACCAGACAGCAGCACCAGCTTGAAAAATACACCATTTATCCTACATGTTTGAAGTGTGTAATATATGTTTGTATTACTTTTGCATTTGTAGTTTCTGTACAAATATTGAGTCTTCTCATAAGCAATGTGAAAGTTTCATTTAAAAATACTGAGGTGATTAGCCTTTAAAAACAATATACAGTATTTTGTACTGTACTGCTGCCAGGTCAAATTATTTTAGGAAAGGAATATCTCCAGTGATTACGAAAGAAACTTAACAATATAAACAGTTTTTTTGGTAGTAACTTGCAAATGGGAACACTCTTGAATTATGCTGTTTAACGTTGGCAAAGTATACATTACATTTATTACATATGCATTACATTTGAACCTCAAAACAAATTGGTGCATTTTATAGGAACAAGGCTTTTGGTGCATTTAAGCACCTCGCATATAGTAATGGAAGCACTGAATTCTCCCCAGAAGGTCTAAAATACTGCTTTAAGACTACAGACCTCTATTACCCAAGTCAATGTACAGTAATTTAACCAGCTGCTACAGTATTGTGCAAAAGTCTTAGGCAGGCAAAGAAGCCATTTGAGGCCATTTATCTGGGCAGAAAGCATACATTGGCTTGGGGGAAAAAAAAACATAATTGACCATTAAACTGTATACTAATAAACAATAATGCAACCAAAATTAACAAGAATTTCTTCTGCTTTCAAAAATGTTACTGATATCTGATTGGATGGCTAGAAGAAC